>JAWWTY010000001.1:29648654-29705297 GCA_035222235.1 Margarornis squamiger
CCCCCTCCCCCTCTTCTCCTCTTCTTTCTTTTTTTCTTTTCTTTTCCTTCTTTCCCCTTCCCTTCCTTTCCATGTGCAATGGGTCCCTACATTGAAAAGGGCTACACAGGAGCCCTGTAAAAATATCTGACACTTAAAAAAAATATAGAAAGATTTAACAAGTGCTCATACTGATGAAGAGGATGACAGCCATAGGGAGGGCTGAGGTGGTGAAAGTTCTGCCGACAAAGGGAGGATTAGTGGTTCAGGGTTTAGCTCCTTTACCCTGCTGTGGTCCTTACCTCTCTGTTTTCCCTGCACTGTTCTCTCGTGTTTTGCCCTTCTCTGTTCTCCTCTCATTTCCTCTGCCCTCCCCCTTTTTTATGTACTGGAGTACTACTGAAAGCAGAGTTTTAACCAGTGATTCCTTGAAGTTTCTCTTCTGTTTCAGCATGTTCATACCTAAGGAGACATTAAAAGAACAGTTTGATCCCTCTAAGTTTTCGATGCAGACATATCTACTATGCATACTCCGCTGGGGTGAGACTGGCACACCTTGGATACACTGGGTCAAAAATGATTATTACGATGATTGCCATGCTGAAGTCTACTTCCTGGAGAAAATCTTCAAGATGAAAAGATACAGTTACGTCAACTGTTCCATCACCTTCTACCTGTCCTGGAGCCCTTGTGCAGACTGCTGCTGCAAAATACTGAATTTCTTGAAGCGGTACTTGAACGTGGCCATAAACATTTATGTCGCACGGCTTTACCGCATAGACTTGAAAAAAACCCGAAGAGGTCTGAAGAAGCTTGGTAGTTCGGCACGAGTAACGCTTAATGTCATGGAAAAGAAAGGCAAGGTTTCCTGTGCTTTGTGGGATTGGGGAGGAGTGAACTGGTGAACTTTGTGCATGGGTGAATCTGTTATGGGCTTGCTTCTGTGCCCTGCCCAGCTTCTCTGAGGGCACATCCGTCACCACTCGGTGACTGAGTGGCACATCCAAAAAAAAAAGATGTTAAAATATTGCAGGAGAAGAGGGACAGGATTCTTAGGAACCAGACCTGTGTGACAGTTCTCCCTTGCTTAGAGACACCATATTTGTGTCACTCCTGAGGGAAGGGGAGATAAGGTCCTTCTGTCTTGTCCTAGGGGACTAAATGCAGTTGCTGGGATAAGACTGGCTGAAGGGCTCCTCTGCAGTTAAGAGAGGGGAAAGAAATTGCCTGGAGAGAATGGTATTGGTTCCAAATATGAAGTGGACAGCATTCATCAGCTGACCTATCCATGGCCAAGCTGTCTCTGTGACATGGACACAAGGAAGAGGTTAAAAAGTCTTGTTCCATGAGTTTCTCTGGTGTCTGAATAAACCCAGGTTAATCATATTGCTTCTGTTTCTCTAGATTATCATGACTGTTGGGAAATCTTTCTTGAAGAAGATGCCTATGATAATTTCTGGACTGCGAACTTTCAGCCAGCAATAACTGCAAATCATTTGATGCTCAGGAACATCTTAGAGGTTAGTAGACTCTGAGGGTTGGAGGGAACCACATGAGCTGATTTGCAATCCAGGGTAACTGAGCTGTAAAGAGAGGAAAGAAGCCTTCACATCTAGTTGGAGTTTAAAGAGTGCTGCAGCAGGCTTTTTGGAAAAAGTAATACAGTGAAATCAAGTCCCATTGGGAGAGAAGCACTGCTTCATATTATGAAGCAAAGGCTAAGAGTGCAGTTTTTCTCCTTCAGGCTCCAGAGTGGGAAATCCCTTGATTTTTGCCTGAAACTCTAGTCTCATCCCAGAAACACTCCACCAGATTGCTTTCTAACCTGGATATGAGCATGGGTTTCAGTTCACCAAGTGATGCTACTTAGTCCCTTTCTGTCAATATCTGCAGTGGTCTGACACCTTCCCAGTCACTGGGCCCCTCTATAATACTTCACTGAAATCCTTTCCAGATTCAGTTCAGCAGATTCCATGACTGGCTGGAAAGGTACGGTTTCTGTAAGATGAGAAAACTGTTCAAAACAGAATGTCTGTCCCCTGGGAAAATTCAACCTTTGTTTTTGTTTTGTGCTGGACCTCATGAAAAGCGGGAGACAGAAGAGAGAGTGTGTCCAACAACACTGTTGAAAGTTTGTGCCCCTGGAGACAAGAGACCATATTTGAATGTATAAGTCCAGATCCTTGACCTGGAAGGACATACCAAAAAAAAAAACCATATAAAAAAATTCTAGCAAAACTAATATAAGTGCTGCAGCATTTTGATTTCACTTTATTAGTGTTCTCACAAATGCTACTTTTAGAGAAACAGAGTGAAACAAATCTATGACTAAGTGGATCACTGATTATTTGGGAAACCCCCTTTATATGGCATCTGTGGAAAAGTAACATTCTGGGCTATTACAACTAATAGACTACTTCTGCTAAGTCCATTTCAAATCACGGCAGGTCCACACTGCAATTGGAAGATCTAAATGTCATAATTCTGTTTTCATTTCAGGATCTTCATTTTTAGAATCAAAGAATCGCTCAATATTTCAAGTTGGAAGGGACCCAAAAGGATCATCATATCTAAAGCCCTGCTTCTTGCAGGACTGCCTAAAACTAAACAATATGACTAAAAGCATCGTCCAGATGCTTGTTGAGCTCTCACAGTCTTGGTGTCATGACTGCTTCCCTGCGGATCCTGTGCCTGTGACCAACAACCTTCTCAATGAAGAATCTTTTCCTAATGTCCAAGCTGAACATCCACTAATGCAGCTTCATTCCATTTAGTCCAGTCCTGTCACTGGTCACCAGAAAGTCAGCTTCAGGATTACTTCAGCTTCAGAATTACCGTGTCCCAGCTGGAGAATCCAGGACTTGCTCTTCTTAAATTCCATACAGTCAGCAACTGCACAGCTCTCCAGTCTATCCAGATCTCTCTGCAGGGCCTCTCTACCCTCATGGGAGTCCACAGTTCCTTCCAGTTTATTATCATTGGCAAAATTACTTGATTTTGATTCTTGCATATAGATAATTTATAAAAACATTGAAGATCACTGCCTGTAAAATTAAGCCCCAAGGAACCCCAGAGGTGACCCCTCACCAGCCTAATGTAACCCCATTTTCTGTAACTTTTTGAGCTATCAGCCAATTGCTCACCCAGCACCCTATGAACTTGTCCAGCTGTGGGATGGACATTTTATCCTGAAGGATACTGTTAGAGTAGTATAAAATCTTTGCTAAAATGCAAACCCACCACATCTACTGGCTTCCCTTGGTCAACTAGATGGGTGACCTTATAATGAAATTTAACAAAGTTGGTTAAGCTGGACTTTCCCCTTGTGAACATGTCCTGACTGTGACCAATGACTGCATTCTTGTGAGAGACTGAAAATGTGAAAGAGTTAATGTAAACCTTAAAGAGTTAATGTCTCAAACATCTGTCAGAAGAGACAAGGAATGTTACCATGCTGACAAGACAAGGTGCAGTTAGAAAAGGGGGTCCTGAGGTGGCAGGATAGGACTTTTCTGGGTCCAACAGACAGCTTGTCACTGGGAGTCTTGAATATACTAGGCAGTGCTAAACATTCCCAGTGAGAAGCTTCTGGATGTGAAAATGGAGGCAGGTAGCAGCCAAGATGGGGAACAGTGTCCCAGGCCAAAAACTCTGCTAGCTTTGTTCTTCCTCTGATGTGGCCTAGTGGTGCACAGAGTGATGAGAAACGGGTGCTTAAAGAGGACTGCTAAATTAGCACCTGAACAGTTGATTAATTCACTTTAATTTACTTCAGCTGAGGCATTTTGATGAAAACAGGCAATTTCTTTCACTCTGGGAAGATTAACCTCTGGCAAGAGAAGGTCAGGATGGCGAAAGGAACATCTCTGGAGACTTGCTGTCCTCTTGGCTAGCCTTGTCTCCTCGTGGTGCAAGAGGAACAGAAGCATATCTGAAACCACAGAAAATGCCCCACTGGGGCAGGAAGCATAGTCCAGACACTGTATCTAGCTGTGGCAGAACGAGATGTTTTTTAGAGAGAGCAGACAATCCTGGCCACTATCTGTGGTTCATTATGATCCTGTCACACTACCTCAATACTGTCAATGACTGTGTTTGGGAACCCTGCATCTTACCTTTACTGTCTGTATATAGACTTTTTACCATGACTTTCTCAGATCTATTTTAACCCTGTCCTGCCATCTGCATCCACAGTTTGCTGGGGCAGAAGATTACAGAAGTTCATAGTTTGCCATGTAAATAAGCAGTTGTCTGTGTTTTAAACTGATAACTTGTAAGTGTCAGTTTTTGCTGTACTGATGTTTCCTCATTAGTCACGGAAACAGTAGTCTGCATTTCAAAGACTGTGCTAACCTACAGAATTTTCCACTGGCTCAGTGGGAGCTATAACACGTAACTGACAGCAGCATTTGACCTTAAAAGAGCAACTTAAAAAATCCACAGATGCTCCATTCGGCAGAAGCAAATCCTCCATCCACCAAAAGGTGTGATTGTGAAATGATAATTACAGTATCCATAGCCATTGCATTTCAGCATCTCCATTCAGCTAGCTAAAAGAAGTAAGAAAGTATTTTTATCTGCAAGTCCATCATAGAACATACACTAGATGTATCCACTGGAAACCCCTTGAGAAACAAGTCACATTAAGCTGCACAAAGAACTGAAGGAATGCAGCTGTATTCCTTGCAGTAGTCAAGCTGGGTTGTTTGCTGCTCTATCAAGTTGTTTGTCCCTCTGTTATGTGCAGAGGTACAAGCCCTGCTCTCAGTACTGTACTTGGGAATAGAACCTCTCTCCATGCCTTTTTTTTTTGATCTTAGATTATTTTTGCAAGACTAGGATAAATATGCATTGCCTTGTTTGTGCTGCATCCATTGCAACCATGGTCTGGTTAAAACAAGAGCAGAGGCATCCTTGAACCTTGGCTATGGTGGCAGGAGATAGAGCATCTCAGTTTAAGTGTCCCTGATGAATGTGTGTGTGATGAAGGTCGATTGGGGACTGGGCAACAGGCTTTGGCAAAGGAGATGCAGATGGATATATCCCACCCCCTGAAGCTCTGCCTGTCTTAGAAGACAAGTAGTAACTGTGATAGCTTCCAAATCTGCAATCTGTGTTAACCATAGTAATGATATCTGGCATGGTTTCCCTGTCAGCATCATATATGACTTCTCATAAGACCAGAAAATTGTGACAGGGAAGATTGCTGACATATTATAACTCCCTCTGCTTCGAACTACCATCTGGATTATGGTCTACCCTGTCATGAGGTATCCATAGCAGTATCCTGATCATAGAATGCCTAATACACAGCACTAGGGCCAAGACTACTTGGGTAGGTGGAGATGATTTTCAGGCCACTTTCATAGTTGGATCTAATGAGCATTTACAGTTGGCCCCATTGGGTGTACTCATCTGAGCAAGCCATGAGAGTTCAGCTGGTTTTTTGGATGTAAGGTTTGCCCTTCCACCCTCACAGGTTCCTTCTACGTCTTGATTCCCACCTCATTTGTTTTCCACTTCTGCCATGTGCTGCTCACAAACTTTGCTTAGAGCCCCATATGCACCTTTTAATCCCTTGCTTCTCTTAAGATCTACTCAGCGAACACAATCCATAAGCATCACTGCAGCAGATGTGGCTCTGCCTTGTAGTGCTGACTGGCCTAAGCAACGCATCTTCAACCTGGGAAAAAGTAGCTGGGACCCACTACTTCATCTGCATTTCCAAAATGTTTTCCCATGAAGGGTTATCTCACAGGTATACCAGGTGTCCCATGAACCTGTACCACATACCATGACTGTTCAAGTTCAAAACTGTCAAGACTTGGTCCCCTGGATTGTCCTGACTCTGCTGTGAGGAATATATATCATAAAGGACCCACTGCTTCTTAAACACACAAGCTCCTATCTCACTGTCCTGCTCCAGGCCAGTGACAGGGGAAAATGATGGACAGACTATTTACATGGTAATATAACTCCTGAATAATGAAGATCCTGGCACAGCAACTCCGTATCTGTGGAGTCTTCAGAAGACTTCTTAAAAGATCTCTTTAGCAGCTTACCCATGGAGACCCAAGTGGGGTGGATTTCTAGCCGATGTGTGGACATGCACTGGTGAGGTGAGTTAACCCTGTCAGGCAGCTGTGCACCACACAGCTGCTTGCTTTCATCTCTCCCTGTCCCATCGATGGAGGAGAAGATTGGAAGGGCAAAAGCAAGAAAATTCATGCATCAAGACAAAGGCAGTGAAGGGGACAAAAAGAAAAAAAGACCCCAAATGATGCAAAGGCCACCAGCAGACCAGCCAGTTCCCAAGCAGCAGCAACTTCAGGAAAGATCTGCACAGATGCTATTGATGAGCATACTGTTAGACAACATGGGAGATCCCTGCAGTCAGTTGTCCCAGTTGTGTTACCTCCCAGCATCTTGTCCACCCTCAGCCTACTCACTTGGGGTTAGAGTCAGAAACAAATGCTAAATGTTGTAGCTAAAATGTTGATATGTGTAGGGATATATAGCTCTTTTCCAGAAGATATTGCTACCCAGGAGGCAGTTAGTTTTCACTAAGGAAGCTTTTCTGTCTGGAACAAGGCATCTTTCCCAGAGACAGTTTTGGGATGTTTCTGTGCATGCATTCCACAGCAGGTTACTCCCTGGGCACAAGAGAGATAACACTCACAGATGTACTGCAAGGCCTTGGCAGCCAGTGGGGGAGCTGAGGGAAGTGATGATAAAGCTGAGGCACGAATGAAAGCCCTGCCTTTTCGCTTTTGCTCTGAGACTCGGTGCTGGACGTACAGCACTGTTAGGATCTGTAAGTTTTCAGCATTCTCACCTCTGAAATAAACCTTTTGAATCCACTGCTTACCCTTCTTTGGGGAAATACTGCATGTATTTTGCTTTACAACGTATTACCAATACTGTTTTGGTCACCAGGTTATAACCCAGCACTAGAGGGGATGCCATGAAGAAAATGAACTCCATCCGTGATGGTGCCTAGTGGTTTGTAATACCTGGTTCTGGTGGATGTTTACTACTTTTGATGGAGATTTTACCTTCCATGGGAGCTACAGCTTCCAGGTGAATTTTGGGGAGAGTTTAACCATATATGGTTGTCATTGAGCAATCCCTGAGTGCGTGGAAAAGCTCAGCACTGAAAGTTTCTAGAGCTGCTCTACACACCCCCTGGTACGACTGATAGAGAAGAAAGGGATGAATCATTGCTTTCTCTCAAGTGAAGTCCACTTGGTATGCTGTTCCCCTCACTGTTTTCAATTCTGATGGTTGTGTGAGGACTATATGACAGACTCAAGATCTCAAGGGGAGCATGGACACCGATTGCCACCAGTTTTGGAGTACTTATTTTTCTGCTTACTGCTTTGACAAAACATGTACATTGAAACAAAGACATAGAAATGAAGCAAAATCAGAAAGATAAATATACAGAACTTCTGTGATGCAAAGCAGTGTGAGAAGACTGTAGAAGGACTGCTTAGACTACCAAAACATATTCCAAAATACAGATACCTTCACTTGCAGCTTTTCTTTTTTCACAGTGACTTCTCATAAGATATCTTTGGCCCACTCTCTGATTTCTACATCCTCACCATTTAATGTGAAAGAATTATATTACAAGGATATCAGGATGTTTTGTATAGCTAAGAAAAATTAATACTGAAGTAAGCACACAGGTCAATGCTTCCTACTAGCTACCTGTCTTCACTTTGCCTGGGCCAGGGCTCTGCCTGCCCATCCTTGTGTCTGGCTGTCATTCTGCTTCCTTGTACACAGTCAGACTCATAAAGCTCACCCAGCAGCAGCAGTGTGTCACCAGTTATCTTAATCACTTAAGTTTCGATTTCCACATACAGAAGCTGAACAAAGGAGTCTCAGTAAAGTCTGATGACGCTGTGCAACATGCAGAGGAATGCAAGGCAAAGGGTCTGCGAGAGATAAAAGAGCCAGGGGTGGGTGTGCTTATCAATTAATGTTGGAACCTCATAGGCTGCTTAGGAGGTGTATTTGTCTATCTGCAAGCTTTGTTTTATGTTCATTTTATTGCATTTTTGTGCATACATAAATATCTGTAAATATCTTTGTGAGTGTGTATTCATACATATAGACTCATACATAGAGATGCATTTTAGCCTTTTTTTAAATGTGAAGTTCGCAGAGTAAATCTTAAAAGACTCTTGTGTGGTTTTTCTTTCCACAAAAATTATAGATATCTACCCAGAGAACGCCATTAAATTCAAACAAACATGCAGAGCATTTTCCTTTTACTGTCAAATGTGCCAAGAGCAGAACACCTGAACTAACGCAGGATTTACCATTTTAAATTAAGACCAGGAGGCATCCTGTAAGCAGAGATTGAGACCTAAACCTCTGTGGCATAAGCCCCAGGCTTTTAGTCGCCTTTAAATTTTGCCTTCCTCTTTCCTTCCAAACTTCCACTGGGTGATTCTCACCTCTTTTCAACAGATCATTTAACGAGGGAATAGAATGCTCAGTACCTGTAAAATTCTCAGAGATTTGCAAATTGGGATCTAGGCCAATTCAAACCTTGTCTCTTTTTTTCTCCTTTGATGTCTGATCTAACTTTTCTTCTGTGCTCCTCTTTCTTCTCCCTAACCTGTCTTCCCTAATTTCTTCCGTATGTTTCCATTTCTAGGACTCTACCTCAGCCCAAATTTGTTACCAGATGCACACCTTGAGTTTCAAGAGTCAGATAAGCCAAAAGAGAAAAAATGCAAACTATGTGCCTGTCCTTTCGAGACACAGGTGGCTTAGCAAGATAAATTAGGGGAGTGGTACATCAGTAGACACCACCGCTTTAATACTTCATAATGCAGAACTGTTATGCTGCAATCTGTTTCCCTATTTCTCTGTTCCCCTCTCTACTCTATCACTTAGTGTATATCCTGGAGGCCCTCTGCAAAGTGTTCTGAAGAAACTGTGAAGCTTCTAGATCATTATCTGTGGTAAATCTGGTCATATGTGTACAGTATGACTCCACTACCACCAAAGGGAATATTCTCATGAAGGTCTAAGGAACCTGGTGGCTAAAGAAGTCATGAGTGGGGAGTGTATATGCATTATTCCGTGTGCCCTTTGCTGTGTATGTTCCTCCAAAATGCATTTAGGTTCATGAGGCATCCATATGAGGGTGCTGGTTATTTAAAAAAACCCCCACAAAACAACATTTGGTGGAGTGTGTGAGATATATTCACATGTTACCAATAGCTCAGCATCACAAATCACCTTCACATTTATCTCTAACATTACCTTCTGTAAGCGGCTTCTGTAACAGGACACAATTGACTGCATGAATAGAAGAATACAAATTTTTGTCACAGCTGTTTGAGTAGTATGAGGTCCCACCTATATAGATGACCCTTGCTACAGGCACATAGCAATTTAAGGGTATACTGGATTACTGTTTTTTCCTCACAAACACTAAGAAACATGTTCCCACCCAGATATATGATCCTTGTGGAGGCCATCATCCTCCTCTGACTCACTGAAGTTTTTTCCTTCTAAACAGAATGTGCAAGTTCTTTTAGAAGGATGAAAATTCACTTGTGTAGTAACCTTGTCTTTCTGATTTCATTAGGGTTAAATCAGTAACTGAATTTGGAAGGGATTCCTCTCCTCACATTAGACTGTCAAGAATGACTGAACAACATTTCCTTTTCAAATCTTTTTCCTTTTGGTTTTCCACCATTTCATAGAGCACATTCAGCTTCCTGGAGACACGTGAAAATGTTGTATTGCTATTTCCTACTTCTGCTTGGACTAATTTTTGCTCCCTGCTTTCTGTGGCACGTTGCTGGTTTTATATCAGAAACTACTTCTGCTAATCAAACCATTTCTTGCAGATCAGAAATCATCTCAAAGCCTAATTTACACCTGCATAATTGTAAGTATCTGCTGCAGGGAGAAGACAATGAAGAGAGTACTACAGTAGCAATGCATTCCTGATCTTACTGAGAATCATGTCCATGAACTCAAAACCACATTAGTCAATTGCTTCTTTATTTCAAGAATCTCTGAGTGTCTGAGTCAATCCCATTTACTCTTCTTAAGGTATGAAATAATGCAACCACTGGGGAACAATTCTACACTGTGAAGTGAGGGGGTGACCCTGCAGCAGAAGAGCCCCTGAAGGCAGACTCTGCTGGTACTACACTGCCTGATAACCTGCCATGACTAGTCTTCTTCATGGAGACTCCTGCCAGTGCCTGAATCCCTTCTCCCTCTGAACTCCACCATTCATGTACACTTCTGTTTGGTCTGCCCTGGCAGGAAATGGAATAGTTTTTGACAATAGAATACTGCAAAATGGCCACAAGGAATACGAATAAATCATTCCTCTAGCTTTACCATCCCACATCAGACTTGGCATTGAGGAAGGCAATGGCTTTATCCTCAGGGAGTGATGGCTCACCAGGGATCCATTTCTACAGCTTGCATCATCCTGCAAAATAATTGTGTCACAAAACCAGAGAAAACTGTAAGTGACAGAGACTGATTCTACCTAAATAATATGAAGAATTCTTTTGTAATCCCTTTCCCCCACCAGTTTTGGGTGTGTTTAGGTGTGTCAGTCAGGGGAAATCTCACTAGAAACTAGAATGGTTTCACTCATTTTTCTGACTAAATGGGAGATACTCTTGTGCTGCATCTTGTGTGAGTTACAGAACTGATCACAGGAAGGTGATACCCAGTTCATAATGCTTAGCAGATTTCCCAGGGCACTGGAAAAAGTCTGTCCTTTTTGCATCAGTGAACTGATTTGTCATGGTATCTGCAAATATCTGCCATTCCACAGCTGTGTGGCTTGATGCCATTTTTGTAAACGTCTCTCTCAATGCACTGGAGTTACTAGAGATTTGCCTTTCTATTCTGGAGCTAAAGGTATCAAAGAGATGTAATTTCTTTCTGCACCGGGAAAAAAAAAAAAGGCTCACCTGTTAATTCCAGCTTCTGGAAGGTAATCTTGTATTCAGGGCTAGAACCACTTCTGAATGGCAGCACCCTCATGTACAGTCTTTTGCTGCCAGGATTCCACTTTCACGTTCAGCCAGTGGGGTAGTGCAAATAAGCATAAGAAAAAATCACCTCAAGGAAACACTCAGCTTAGTAACATTAGAGACGCACAAAGTTCAGCATTCAGGAATAGAAACCGAAACAAAACTAAGTAATAAAGGCAGATCCATCGCCCAAGGGATGGCAAACAAACCCAGAAATATCCATGGCTGCTGTCAGTGGTAGAGGTAAGCACGTTCATGTGAAATGCAGGCCTATTTCTCGATATTCAGTTGTAGATATTTACTGTAGTAGTATCTAAGGAACTGGAGAGTAGAGGCAAATGTGTTATGTTGGCACATGAGGATACACAGGAGAGACTTGCAGATTTCTGTATTATCTCTTTGAATACATTACCATATCTTGAGTCTTAGGTCCGGCTTCAAAATATTAATATAATTTTGTTAACCTTGATGTGGCAGGAAGTATTCAAAATTAAAAAAAAACTTTTAATGTGGAAAGAGATCTCAAAAACAATTAAGAATGGAGCAAATTAGTTAGCTATTCACCTATATTATTTTAATTGTGACAAACAACTAGGATATTCTTCTTAAAGCATCAGGACAATACAGCTGTGCGAAGAGTTGATTGTGTCTCTGTTGATGTGGAAGACTATTTTATTTCTGCTGAAATGTAATTTTGCTCCATATATGTTATAATTCCTCAACTTAAAGAGCTAAACTGTGGGAAAAGTGCCTTTAGTACCTTAATTCTAAGTAAATTATTTTTATTACATTGTATATTCTGTGTTAAATAAAACAAAAAAATCATTATTTTAGATTTTAATTATATAAAAAGATATGTATAAATTTGAAAAGGGAAATTAATAATTTATTTATTAAATAAAGTACGGTTCCTTGATCCTTAAGTTTGGTATGGATGGATTTTTACGAAATAAATAAGTAGCTTTGATCACCTACAATTGTTTTCCTCTAGACTCTCAGTTGGGAAATGATGAATGAATCATGGGGTCAAACTTGCTTGCCACCACGTAGACAAAATGTGTATAATCAGGCAGGTCTGCAGTGCCAGCCCATGAGTATTTATTAGTCAGAAATCACTCTCCTTTCTACACTGATATTTTTTCCCTTGGCACTGATGTTTTTTTATCTTTTGAAACAGTTTCAAAATAAGTAAAGAAGGGATTGTTGGTTGTGAAAATGTTTTTGTCTAGACTGATATTATGAGTACCAACAGGAAAATAACTCAAATTTTGCCAGCCTAGTAGAAGTGGTTTGGAAGATTTAAATTTAAAGGATTAAGAGATTTGATTCTGTTATTTGATTAGTCAGGGGAAAACAGATTAAGTACTGCTGAAATCAATGAAGTTAAACTCAGTGTTTACATAATCAGCCCTAATGTGTCAAACTGAGTGAGGGTTTATGTACAGCATAGTTTAAACTACCATCAAGTTCAACTCCCAGGTAGGAATCCACCCCTCCTGCATTCCAGAGTGCTTATCCTGCTGTGCAGACATTACTTATTAAGCCCTTTTAGAGAAAAGAGATCTGGCAGGGAGTGTGTAGTCTGAAAGGGGTCTGGAGAGAAAGCGTAGGGAAAATTTTGTTTTCTGATCTGCTATCCTCAATGACTTACAAATCTTTTCTATATAGATCCTGCACCCAGAGAGAACAACCAAGGGTAAGAGATGTAGCTCTATCACTTGTGCTGCCTGAGCAGCATGGCAATTTCCAGAGACAGCCTTGTCTCTTGTTTTTCTCTTAACATCCCTTTCCTCAGTCTTCCTTTCCCGTTGTCTTACTGCTTTGACTGGTGCTGATCCCCGAGTGGTGATGGGGCTGCTTACTCACCCAACAGTTCTCAAGGAGGTGCTGTGGGTGTTCTGGGGTCTTCATCAAACTCCAGATTTAGATCATTAGATCACAACTTTCTTCAAGTTGCTTTTTTTGTGATGGGAAGGGCTGAGAGTGGGAGATTTGACTGATGCTGAGAACTGGCAATGCACAACAGGACCAAACATCATTGAAGAGCTGGGATCACAATACTGCGGGTGCTTTTGTCGTAGGTGGAAGATACGGCCAACAGACTTCAAAAGAAATTATTTGCCTAGCCAACATCCACGGGTGGTGTACCTGCTGTATGAAATCAGGTGGAGAAGAGGTTCCATCTGGAGGAATTGGTGCTCAAACAATAGTGACAAACATGCTGAAGTCAACTTCTTGGAAAATTGTTTCAATGATGTGCCACCAGCTCCTTGTTCTATCACCTGGTTCCTTTCGACAACTCCTTGTGGAAATTGCTCCAGGAGGATTCTGGAGTTCCTGAGGTCACATCGCCATGTGACCTTGGAGATATATGCAGCCAAGCTGTTCAGGCACCAGGATATCCGTAACCGGCAGGGTCTCTGCAACCTGGTGATGAATGGAGTCACTATACGTATCATGAATCTTGCAGGTAACCCAACTACTCTTTGGCTTTGTCTAGGTGTGGATTGAAAGTTCTGGGATTACGTGCACTCTCAGTTTGCAATAGAGGTGATGACTGGCACTGGGGAGGACTAGTGAGGGCAAAAATGTCACTCTCTTCTGCCTTATTTCTTCCCCAATCCTGTACAACAGCAGGACCAGCACGGTCATTTCCTCTTGCCAAATCTGACTTCCTCTACCATTCACACCTCCTTTATATGCAGTGAAAAATCTTGGGCTTAAGATAGAACCTGTCCCTCCCAACATATATATATGCGGATCAGCTTACCAGCTGCAGCAATTAATTGCTTTCCCTTGATAACTGGAGAAGGAAACGTATCTAAAGCAGACTTTCAGATGATGCATCACAGAGAACATGTCTTGCATGTGTGCCTCTTTGTGTGTATATCTTGCTTGCCTGTTGATGTTTGACTGTAAAAATGGTCCAGACAAGCAGCTCACAGGAAGGAATGTACATTTGAAGAGATGAACCTCACACACTTGTCTGGACACTTCATAGTGGAGTTATGGAATCCATGAAGTCTAATGTAATCTTAAAGGGCATTGCTTATCTTGTGGAACCTATTTCTGGGATTATACCACCAGAGCATTGACAGAAGCTCTGGCCACCCTATCAACACTAAGATCAATCTGAAGCTGCTAAATGTTAGAGTATTCACTCTAGGTTTTCCCTGATCATTGAGGTAAGTCAGACAAATTCATGATTGAAGCAACTTGTCTTACCAAAGCTGTGTGATCAAGTACAAGGCTGCCAACAGTATGCCTGGCCAGCTCTGACTTGCATGTGTCACTTCCCGTTTCAGTCCTGCCACTTTTGATTCCTTCTCTCTTGGCAAATGTGCTCTGACTTTATGTGCTGTTCATGATAGGGGGTTGCCCAAGACACCACAGTAACTTCTGTCTCTGGCAATTCTTTTTTAGACATATTGCTATTTGTAGAGTTTTGGTTCCCCTTCCCACTAACTTATTTGTCGAGTTATTTGTGTAATCCCTTGCACGAATATCATTCTCTCACCTTTTGCTGTATTCTTGCTGATAAACAAGTGACAAATTGTCATGTTAATGAAGAAAGAACTGGGCATCCTTTCATCAGGAATGACTGGGTATGTCTCTTCCTAGATTACAGTTACTGCTGGAAAAGTTTTGTGGCGTACCAACATGGAGAAGATGATTATTGGCCCCACAACTTCACTCCATACATCTTTCTGAACTGGAGAGAGCTTGGTCATATCTTTTTGGTTAGTAGACACCTGAAAAACACACTGAGAATGAAAATTAATGCACAATCCTAGGAAATGGACATTTGGATGACCCTGCAAATGGTGTTTTCAGAAATGATAGTAGAAAAAATAAGCATGGGCTTGATGCTGCATAAGTAGAGGGCCAGGAAGGCAAGAGATTGTCAAGGAATATGCTGCCACATTGTGCCTTTGTGATCAGGAGTGGAGAAGAGATTTAGCAGTACTCTCAGGTTTTTTACTAAGGAAAGGGTACATTATTTCAACCCTTTACACGGATCAACTATCAATTCATTCGCTTGCAGCTTGCTGGAGCTGTTTGACCCCAAAAGCTTCTTTAGCTGTGTAATCATGATTCAGGTACTCCCTTTTTGCCTCTTGGGATACGGCCACTGATTTAAGTTCTGAGCAAATTCAGAAGCCCGGATGGGTGGATTTGCTTTCAGAATCAGAGTATATATATAAGAGTATCATGTGACTGAGATCTGCATTCCCTATTTCTTGCAGACCACACAACTGCAGAAGTTATTTGTACAGCCTGATACCCAGAACAGATAAGAAAGAGAAGGTGGTCTACTGAACTGGAGAGATGAGTAGGACTGGAGTTAACTTCCTGGCTCACCCACCTTTTGGGGGCAAGCCAGTTCTTGCTTGAACTGGTCCCGCTATGCAGAATGAATGGCAGAAGATGGAGGAAGGGATGCACACAACTGCATAATATAGGCAGGAACTTACAGTCACACCCCCAAAACTAACCTGTTTGTAGGATGCTATAAGTGCCTGAGGATGCTATAAACTTCCCAACTGAGGAAAAAGTACACTTTACACTTCATTTCAATTCCATCCACCCTAAACTTTATATAGGACTTTTAATAACTCAAGACCTGACCTTTCTAATTCTTGTCTGAATAAGACATTCAGATGACAGGACACACAGTCAAGGACAATATCCAGTCAATCATCTGATCTAACACAGTGGTTAATGCAATGTAATGGTTTAGGAGACATTTTCTCCTTGGCTTTCAGCCTTTCTGCATCTTCTCATGCCTGAGATGATTAAATAATTTATCAGCTTACGCACAATCAAATGTGTAGTGTGATGCTTACCAGGGAGCTGCACAGAGCTCTCTGCTAAATGCTTGTGAGTACCAACAAACTACAGCTGACTCAGCACTGTTCCCTGTGCAGCAGTACAAGGCGAATATGCCCTTCAGGTTGAGGTTTTAAAGAGACAGCTAACAAATTACCTGTCCCACCCAGGCAGCCTTGTTGGTTATTGCCCAGTCCTGGTGGCTAGGGAGCTTGAGCTGGGACACTCATGCTGAAAGTCAGGTACTCACCCAGCTGCTTTGCTGGCTCAGCTAAACACAAGCCACCCCTAAAATGAAGGTGAATACGGCCCGCTATCAGTAGTTCTGCTATGAGCCCTCCACAGAAGGAGTGGGAAGGTCTGTGTGTTCAGCCCTATTGAACATCCAGCCCTCTTTTACTAATTACATGGAGGTGTAAGGAGGTGAGTGAGTTCTGGGCATGTGCTGGAGAGAAAAACACACTGTTGTGTCAAGTTCTGGCCTCCCTAGCACAAGAAAGACACTGAGGAACTGGAGAGGGTTTGGTGGAATACCACTGCAAAGGGCAGGGAGCTGGAGCACTTGCCCTACAAGGAGAGGCTGAGGGAACTGGCTTTGCCAGACCTAAAGAAAAAAATGCTAGGTGGCATCTAACTGCAGTTTGCCACTACACAAATGCAGTAAAGGCATAGCCAAACTCTCCTCAAACATGCACAGAGGGAATATGAGGTAACATGCACAAGCCTCAAGAAGGGAAATTCCAACTGGATAGAAGAAAAATGTCTCTCCTGACAGTGGTGTTATAATGGAACCCAGAGAGGCTCTCAGACCTCCATCCCTGGAGACATTCAGAACATTCCTCTGACCTGCCAGATCCAGCTTTGGAGTTAGCCATACTGCAAACGTGCTTTGGACTAGAGACCTCTGGAGGGCCTTTCTAACTCCTGAAAAATCTGCCTTTCCACAGGATCTAGTCCCACTTCTCCAGCATTCAACTATGCAATCTGGCACCTTTTAAATGCTTCTGTTTCTAAATGGTCAGTCTTTCTAGGAGGGATGTGCATGGCACAGCAAATTATGAAGTGCTATCCTGTTGCCTGGAAAACTGTATCCCTGAGGGAGATTATCTAACAAACTGAGGGAAGATCAGGGTGATCTCTTTGACTAGGTGCTGTATTTACAAATTCTGTATCATGTTGAAGAGACAATTTAAGCTTTGGGCATCTACTTTTTAATGTTCATGTTTCTTTCTTCCTGTTAGGGTCTTCCTCCATTGTTGGGAAACTGAATAGTAATAAGCATCACTACCATGCTTTTAAGCTCATTTTGTGCATCATACAAGACCAGAAAAGCCAGTCCCCAGCAATCTTTCCTGCTGCAGTCTTGATCAGTTTCCTGCTGCCACCAGAGAAGGCTCTTGCCACTGACTGTGCATTGCTAAGTATTGGACAGAGCAGAAGGAGCACATGAGAAGCCATCAGGGAGTTCGGATGATGCAGCCAGGCATCCACAACACAGTCCTCTGGGTCTTTGTAAGGCTTCCTGAGAATCCAGTGGGGATGAAAACCATGCCCTGTAATCAGGTGCTCCATGTCTGCTGGTTCTGCAATCGGATTCTGCGAGTACCCTCTTGAAAGGCCAGTGAGTAACACTGTTCATGCTCCGATCTGTTCCAAAGAAGTAATCAGAGCCATGCATTCTTGTTTGGAGAATTTCTTATGAAGATCACTTTTATGGGTACATGTGTACGTTTCTGCAAATACTTCATGCTGTTACAGTATTTATGCAATACTGTAATAATACCTCATTTTAAGGTTTTATTCTCCATACATTTATGACTGTAAAACCTACAGAATAAAAGGGAAAAATGTCAACTCTGTGGAAACTTTGCTTTTCTGTTT
This sequence comes from Margarornis squamiger, assembly GCA_035222235.1. Classification (NCBI taxonomy): domain Eukaryota; kingdom Metazoa; phylum Chordata; class Aves; order Passeriformes; family Furnariidae; genus Margarornis; species Margarornis squamiger. The sequence continues at coordinate 29,666,378 of JAWWTY010000001.1, forward strand.
CAATTCCTGGGTACACATCCCTCCCTTGTAATTCCACACTCTGGAGACCTAGGTGTTCATTTCAAACTGGAGGAATAAGGTAAAAAAATCTCTGCTTTTCCAGCAGAAAACACTGAGTGGAATGGTGAAGTAGAAGATGTTGAAAGCTCTGAGGTATCTGTACAGGCAGAAGGCAAAAAGAAGATACAGGTGTGTTGGGTCTTGCAGCAGTTTTCCATTTGAACTGCAAATAATGCAGAACATCTGAATGAATCATGCTGGGAGCTCCACATTTCATAATTCCCAATCCCTCTAAGCAGGAAGCCCATTGTGTGATCCCACTGGGGAATGTGCTGATGCTGGGATCTGCAATAAGCAGGCACAGACCATGATTTGAAGAATAAGGCAGGGGCTAGAGGGAACCATGCTTATCTTTTCTAGTTTATTAGTGCTTATAGCATCCTTTGGCCATGCCAAAATCTCCAGATGTTTAGCAGACAATCAAGGCAGCCAGAAAAGCTTCAGGCTGAGGAATCAGCTCCAGTGTCTGCAGTATGAGAGGGTATGTAAGGCTGAACAGAGCTGGGTGGGGAGTGTCTCCTGCGTTAACCAAACAAAATAACTCCAAGCAATGTACAGCACAGCTAAAGTATTCTTCCTTCTGTACAGGACCTCATGCTGCATGTCACATGCCCTCTTTCTGTTTAGTCTTTGTCTCCTTAGGGAGAAATCAAATCACTTAATCGACGTATAGTTGAGTGCAGACAGGTCCATAACCATTCAGGTTCAGGGCTCAGGCGTTTCCCACTAAAGGCAGGAGGACAAACTTCCTGTGGTCTGTTTGGAAGCTTGCCAGTTTCAGGTAGCTCAGTGAAGTTTTTCACACCAGTTTTATCTGTCAGTCAGTTTGCAACCTGCTCCATCCCTGTTGTGCCCCTGCTGGCATGTAAGGGTCTAGAGGTGGGTCTACCACGCTGTTAGCCCATAAAGGTAACCACAGAAGACAGCTGGTCTGCTCTCATCTTCTTCTGTCCCTCTAGACTGGTAAGAGCATTGTGCCAGCTTGTAGAGTAGGATAGTTCTTAACTGTGAACTAATAACAAGGTTATATTGTGGAGGCATCAACACCTTCCCTGCCCTGGAACTTGGGTGCATTCACCCATGTGAGGACAACAGACACCTTGTAGGCAGGAAGATTGCCTCTCTCAACATCAGCCCCTGCCTTCAAAAGTCCCAGCAGTCCTTCTGCTGGGGTGCTTAATAATAACAATGACAACAGCAGCAACATTGGAGTTTTAGCTATATCTGATGAGGGTTTGGAAGCCTGAGGGGAAACCTGCCTATCATAAAAATGTATGAGAGATGTAAAAGCCAAAGGCAGCCCTCAAAATACTTGCCACCCTTTGGTGCCTCCCCTTCTGCTCTGACCTCTGCTCTTGCAGCAACCCACCGTCTCCTTCCCCTTCAGAGGTTCTGCTCATCATCACTGGCATTGTCTGAACAAGTGGTCTCTTCTCTCCCTCTAGTTTTTCTTCTGTGAAACAAATCAGATTTCAATTGCTGCAAATGTTTAACACATATGTGATTAAATAATGAAATTTCTGCTCATAGGAACACTAAAGGATCAGGACCAGGGAGAGGACATAAAACTACTTGAATTAGAGGACAGTGTTGGATGTGAAGACATCTAGGCTGAAAGCACCCTGAAGGGACAAGTAGCAGAGAGCTGGACTCCATGGCCCTGAAACCCCTTTCTACCCTGGTTTCCAAGTACCAGCATGTGCAAGAGAAAGAGAAAACAAGCAGTGGGAGTACATGCTTGTGTTTGCAAGGGTCTGGAGCATGTCTTTGCATTGTTTCATGATAATCTGTTTCTTATTATTGCAGACTCCAAGGACGCTGTGTACTGATCTGGAGTAATGCTGAGTGCAGCTGTGGGAATGATGTCGGTGTCCTGCTCTTCCATGGGCATGTTTTGTGGGTTGCTAAGAGCTGGACTTCAGGAGCTGTTTCCAGCAAGGGAAAACATCTCTCCAGCCAACACCATCATAAAGGGTGCCAGACACACCTGCGTACTAGGGGATGGCAGCCATGCCCATTTCTCACACTGTACCAATAACCATCCCATTCCACTTATCCTGTTTCCTCTGTTATCAAAGACCAGTCCTGTACAGCTACTCAGGTGTGCCTGTGCCTTGTTTATTGCTGCAAACTGTGGGAAGTTGAGCCAAGTAAGACTGGGGCTAGTGCCATGTGCTCCTGCTCTGGCCATTCCCCACAGTGTGGGGAGGAAACCTTCTCCCAGCAATCGCAAGCCCCTATTTCCCACAGCTTGGGCAATTGGGGACTGAGGTATATTTGACACAGCTCTCTTGAGATGTTACCTTCTGCCCAGGTGCATATAAAGGAAGGAGACACCTAGAATTGCACAGCCACTATTTCTTTAAGGGATGTAAAGATGCATGGTACTCAAGAGTATATAAGCAGTAGTGAAATGTTCCCAATTTACCCAGTCTGCAAAGCAAATGAAATAACTTAGGTTGAAAAAGTATTGTTGCTACATAACAGTCATCCCCAGGGAGTTATTCTTGGCAAAGACACTTAAAGCTTTTGAGGTTGAACTAATTTATAATGCTAAATTAAAGAATATCTTGTAACAAATAATATTAATTGGTATTTGAGAACAGAAAAAGTGTGATTTAAAAAATCTCTGTAGCAGAAGAGCTAAATTCCTATAGCTGAATCACCTGGGTTAGCTGAACAGTCCACTCTGAATTTAATCTGCTTTAGATTCAGAAGAATCTAAACCTAGGATGTATTCTGAATGCAGTTAATGTTTCTTTGCATTTACTCATTGTATTTATTCCCCTACTGTATGGTGTCACCCATTGTCATGTTTCAACAAGTATCTTCAACTCAGTCAGCCTTTGAGCAAAAGCCAACTGCTGGGATTTCCAAAGTGCTTTTTTAGAAAATGCTACTTTTTCTAGTAGCTCTCCAACAATTTCACCAAGAAGGACAATGATGTTTAACAGGCCAAAATCAAAAGTTGAAAGACAGAGATCCTTTTTACATCTCTGCTTCTCTTCTTATTTTGTGAAGTATGTTGGCTCAGCACTTCTGTGTCCACTGTGGTCAATTACAAGTCATAAATGGGGATGATAGGCTTGCCATCAATGAAGGAAGTATCTCAAATAACTTTTGCATTTCCATCACAGATTTTTGATAGTATTCCAAAGTACTTGAGCACTTTATCTGCCTTGATCTGCTGGGCAACACTGTCAACACTTGAAAAGTACAAGTGAAAATATAAAGACAGTTTCATAAGATAATGCCAGGTTATCTCTCCAGAAATCAGAAAGAATAGATGACACGTTAAACCTTTGTGTCAACTTCTACTTCCCTCACCCATATGGTACCAAAATAATGACAAAATTACATGTTCATTTGTAAGACCTTTATTTATATAAATAATATCCACCATATCAAACAAATATACAACACCATATTTGCAAATTAATGCTTTGCAAAGAACTCTCCTTACTATTCCTGGTCAAAATTCCTCAAACTGAGAGTGCCTCAGGAGCCTGAAGGTGTAGGAAGGTTGTGATGCAACCAGTTGTGACCTCTCCTGGCAGGAGAAGGCACTGTGGGAGCAGACCTCGCTGCTGTCCTCCTGCAGCTGGCCTATCATCAGAAGAGGTGTTTTGAGGAGTGACCCAGGAGCCTTGAGCCTCACCCAGAAAGAGGAACAGGATGGAGCAGAGAACTTGCAACCACCATGAAGGAAATGCCAGAGTAAACCCTGAGTGTGGGGCACATTTAGCCTTGGCAAAGCCTCAATCCATTTGACTGCGGGGGACAATCCGTCTGTAATTTAGGTGGTGGGAATGTGGTGGTGAGCAGGCATGTACTGTGAACCCGTATCTTCAGCTTGTACAGACTGTCCACCAGATCAGGTACTAAGGGGGTCCCCTAGTGGAAACACAGTGATTGCCAGGCATGAGGACGGTTTGATTTTTTGCCCCTACAGAAGGTATCCATCTGCAGGCTATAGAGCTTTGCTTATGCCAGGTGTTTTTTCTGGTCAGCTCTCTGTACAGTCACCAACTAGACATAGATGGCCATATTATGGGCAATAAAAGGTGAAAAAAAAGAAGACTGGGCGACTATAATGATGCCTCCAGCAGAGTACAGTTGGCTAAGGAGGGAGCATATTGCACATCTGGTCTAGGTGGAAATGCTCAGGAGATGAAAAGTACTCCACAGTGAAAGGTGTGGTGCTCTCACTCACTGTCATGTAAAGGTCTGCTGGCTTCCAGTGAGGTTTTCAAGCTGAGTTACCTGGGGTGTCCAGGACTGACTTCAATACTCTCAGCTGAGCTTTCCAGTAACTGGCCAAGTTTGCTGTTAGCACATAGGCTATAGCACTTCAGTGGTGATGGTTTTCAACTTCCTACCCACACCCAGAAAGACAAATAAACCATTTCACAGGGGAGGACACAGAGTGGCTCAGTGTAGTGCAGCTCTAAGAGGCAGGAGACATTCTCCCTGAAGCCCTCGTGAAACAGGTAGATCAGTTCAGTGCCAGTGAGAACACAGTCACATAAATAGCTTTGTAGGCTGTCTGCTCCCACTTGGACCAGGCTAAATCCAGAACTCCATTTAGTGGACCACCTGAATTAGCTCTGCAGGGAACAAGGGAGGGCTAATTGCTCTTTGGAACTGCAGTACTGGCTATTCCCAGCTAGCAGTGGATAAGGGGGGATCCTGGGGAATGTGTCTTCAGAAGATCAGCCTAATTCTCCTCGGAAATGAAAAAGTAAGGGTAGTCTTATCTCTAGACACAGATCTGGAAGGAAGAGAGATGTAAAGACAGAAGAAAGGAAAGATCTGTTGTAAGGATGAGAGTTGGAAATCAAAAACAAATGTTTGAGAAGTCTTCTGATTGCTGATGATTTTCACTTCAAAGTCCCAGAGTTTTAAAGGCATCTCGTAAATCATCTACTTCATACAGTGGCTGCAGGACAAAACATAAGTGGTAGGTCAGTTGTCAAGTGAGCAGGAACCTATGAAGATGGAAAAGGAATGGCAGGAGATGGGGTGAGAGGTGTCAGAAGGGGAAGAGAATGGGGAGAGGAGAGATGAATGAAGTCGGGGAGAGTGGTATGAGGGACATGGAAGGTGAAGATGAATGAATGATGAAATGGCAGATGGGAGGGATGGGTGGCAAGAGCTGAGAGGAACTGTAGTGAGGAAGACAGGAATAAGCTGAGGGAAGAGGCATCAGAAGAAGAAGGAGAATTTGCACTCACCAGGAGGATCCGTCGAAGCTTCCTGGAGAGATGAACTGAGTTTTCATGCAGCCCTTCCCAGCCTTTGAATGTCTGTTCCCTGTTCTCCACAAATGTGTTCCAGCAATAGAAATAATCTATGCAAGGCAAAGGGGAATTACAGGGTGCTCAAGAGGACGCTGACCTCTCCTAGGATCACTAAATCACCACACCCTTCATCATCTTCCCCAGCTCCTTGTCCTACCTTCTCCCACCCTCCTGGGTCTCCCTAACCCTCCATAGATCTCCACCACCTCTTTCTTGCCTGCACATCTCACCTTTGAAGGTCATGATGGCAATTTGGGCCCCCGCCTTGTGCAGGCGTCTCAGCCCCTCAGGCTCTGCCTTGCGATCCTCACAGAAGTAGAGTCGGGCCGTGAAGATGCGGAGGGTCAGGTTGGGGTAGGAGCGCAGGAAGTTGGCCACGTGCTGGGCGCAGTCGTAACAGGGGCTCCAGGAGGTGAACCAGGTGATACGGTAGCAGCGGCCCGGGTCCAGGTCCCAGGCTGCGATGTAGCGCAGGAAGAGCACCTCCACGTGGCAGCCCATCTTTGGGAAACAGGGAGAAGGGCAAGGCATGAGGTGGTGGGGAGGGAGCAGGGTGTAAGAGGGGTGAGGAGGGAGGTGTGAGCTGGATGGGGTGTGAGGGGAGGAGAAACAAGGTTCTAGGGTCAGCACACAGAGGGAGAAGGCACATAAGGTACATCAGTGGAAGACTGGCTAGAGAAGCACAGGAGCACACTGATGTGAAGGGATGTACAGGAGGAATGTGTGGGAACTAAAGAGAAAAGGAGATAGACTGGTAAAGTAGCAGGGATGTCTTGCTGGTAACACACTTGGTGGGTAGCACAAAGTAGAGGTTCACCTGAAGGCTGCATCCCCCAAACAGTGAGTACCAGTAGAGCACCCACGCTCATGGACACGTGAACCAGCGCCTGCATTGCTGTCACAGCCTTCCTTTCCCTGCCATCCCAGGCAAACTGGAGCTGTGTGCACCTCAGTACAGATATAAGGACAGGATGGCAAGGTGTTCCCCGTACCTGGTTGCGCAGGTATCCAAAGTCCAGGGAGCATGAGGTAGCACTGTCACGGCGCTTTACAACATAGCAGAGGTAGGTTTCACGCCTGCCCTTGGCCCAGCGCAGGTTCTTGAAGTTGTAGAGGAAGAGTTTCCTTTTCATTAGGAGGCTGCAGAAGAAGACCAGAAAGAATTTACATTAGGCCCACCCTGGAGCCAGCACGTTGTTGCAGGCTCAGCACCAAAAATATCCTTCTCGTGTCCAGGCCTCTCAGTACAAGAAGAGCATCAGTAATTTGCATGAAATGTGTTAGGGAAAGGATGCAGACATGACTGTGGGGATGAAGCAGGTGACTGTGTGAGTGGAAACAGCAAGTGAATTAATAGTGATTAGTCAAACAGCAACTATGGCTGAGCAGAGTGTGAAAACATCTGAAAATATCCAGAGGATGGACACGTATGAGGGAAAAGAATGAAGGTGCCTGAGAAGACCTGTGAAGATGAGAGGGTCTGGAGTTCAGTCATGAAGAAATATTAATTTTGCTATATGAATCCCTGAAAAACCGGAGCAAGAGATGGATCAAATTAGAACCTCTTCAGAGAAGTATGGACTGAATGTCTTCCAAACATTATCCAAAAGAAGAGTATGGTTGAAAGTGTGCAGGCCTAGGGGCTCCGGTAAGATGCCACATACTAGCTGATGGAATACATAGTGGGTAGGCATGCTGACACCTCTCCAGACACAAGTACCATTTCCATGCTAGACAAACGTTGAAACTGGCATGGGCCTGCTCCTGTGCCCAGGGATCCTGCTGGGAAGAGGCAGCAGGAGCACAGGGAGGGTAAAGTAGTCATGAGCCATATCTAACAGCCTCACTGCAAACTGGAGGCGCATAGGCAGCTGTGTTCATTGAGGTGAGATGCTCACCTCCCCCGCAGCAATGCAAAACAGAAGTGAACAGGTTAAAAATAATCACATCCTTTGTCATCTTTTCCCTCTGAGAAGTTGATGTTCAGTAGGGAGGTAGGGCAAGTTTAAGAGATACCCAGCTGGGTTTTCTGGAAGGTCTCCAGTGAGGTGTAGAAAAGGGAAACTTGGGTTTCTTAGGAATTTAAAACTGATTTAAATCTGAGAGTCTAAGCACATATATACACACTTGTTTGTCAATGTCACCATAAAACTTGAGCACTGCAGAGTGCTTATGCTCCAGCTAACAGGCATCCTCTCTGCTTCTCCAGGAGCTTCTGTCCCTTGTCCACCCTCACACATGGCCACTGCATCACAGGTGCTCATTCATATACTCATCCACATCCTCTTGCATTTTGTTACCTAGTGCATGTGCTATGCTCTCCTGTAACACTCCCTATTGCACCTCACCCCACATCAGACATACAATCTTCCCTCAGGCACCCTTGCTACCCTGATTGTCCCACAGATAGGCAAAAGACCCGCACACATCCTCTTTCCTGCCATGTCACCCTCAGCCTGCAGTGCAAAAATACTTGTCTTGCTCACACAGAAGGAGCAAGCACTCACAAGATCTATTACACCACTCTTTATACAGACATGCTCCTGGAGAAGCAGATCACATGGAAGCATGTCTTCTCTTAAGAGAAAGTCTGTAGAGAAGACAAGGCTCTGCAGAGCCCTGCACACACTCAACAGTGCAAAGTATTCCTATTAAGCATTTCATTCAGCCCAACAACAGCCTGAGGCAGTTCTTGGATGTCTGGCCTGCAAGCACTGCTGCAGTCCTGCGCTGTTGGGTTTGCAGGTTGTGTCAGGAGCAGAGCACAAACTCCATTTCATCACCCCTTGCTCTGGCAGTTCATGTTGAGTGTGTTTCCCATACTCACTATATGTTCTTCACCATCTTTCTCACACTTTGAGCTGAGCCACCTCCTACCACTTTAGATTCGCCTGATTTCTCTGCCTTCATACAAACACTTGTGAATGAACATGTGTATATATTCCTTAACACACACACACACACACACACGCACAAAATTTAGGTCTCCTCACAAAATTGTCAACCTCAGGCTTCTACCTCTTAGATGTACACTATTGCAGGGGTGTGGAGAAGACTGTCACCCATAACAGGGATGTGGCAGAGGGACACCTGTTCTGAGGTGACAGATCCTCAGGTTGTCCAGAAAGGATAGCCCAGACAATTGCACTGGAAATGAGCAGGTGTGATAGGTCAGAGGCTTGCAAAGCTCTTACCTGGGGTGTGCCACAACTGCAGAAAATAGAGCAGAGGTAATGTAATTGCTTGCTGAAGAAACATATAAGCCAGGTGAAAAACAATTACAATTATGTTGATATTTCATTAAAACCCACATGGAAAAATGTTTTTCATCACATCAAAAGGCATTAGGGAAAACAGGCTTTCCCTGTCCTCTTTTTTTTTTTTTTTTTTTTGGTTGTTTGTGTTTGTTTTTGTGAAGTTTTGTGCAAAACCATTAGCTTTCAAAATGTTTTTTATTCTTCTTCTATTCAATAGTTTTGCCCCTGCAGAGCAACATGTGAATGCAAATAAGACTGAAGAACAAGAAATGACGCCAAACCACAAAAAAATAAAATTACCATCACTTAGGTTATTTTTCAGTGTCAGAACAAAGTAAAGAAAAATTGGAATCACAGAAAAGATTTTTTCAACTAGAAATATTCATTAACATCAGTTCTTTTTTTCCCTTTCCTCTGGAGTTCACTGTCCTCGGGTTTTTTTGCCAGGGAGGATTTCAGAATATGGCTAGTACAAGAAGAATAATGAACAAACAGACATTGTGGGGAGCACCTGAGCAGATGTGCAGTTAGGCATAAACCACTGGATACACATGCAACTCCTATAGCTATAGCATAGCTCAAGGGAAAGCAGCAAGGACGCAGGAGCTGTGATTATACCTGGGCAATAAAAAAGCAGACTGAACAGAGATGTCTTCAAATGAAGATTCATGAAATCAGAGTGAAGACCTCTGAATGTCTGAATAGTGTGCAGTTGTAGAGAGTGATTAGTGATAATTAACTCACAGAGTAATTGCGGTGCAAGTAGAGGACTGAGGTGCTTAAGCCGCAGATAGAATCTGACCATACTTCTGTTATCATTCTTTGTTTCTAGAAAAGAAAAACAATGAAAGGAACAGAGAATAGCCACAAGAAAGAAATGACAGAAAGGGAAAAGAGTGCAGGTGGCAGAGAGTCAAAGAGAAAGGACAACAGACACAGAGATGCGAGGTGCAAGAGCAGGATGGGGCAGGGAGTTAGATCAATTAGTCAGATGGGGAAAGAAAAAGGGATGGTGAGCACCAAATGGAAAGCAAGTTAATTCTAACAGAAAGACCCTCATGTCTTATAGGAGCTGGAAACCAGAGGCATTCATTTTACCTGTCCATGATTGCCAGGGTCTCTCTCAGGTGATGGGATTATAGGGAGGTTGTCTTGCAGGCTCTATCTGTGCAGCCCTCTGACCTGATGTCTCCAGAAATGTGGACAGGTCTGTGTGTCCCCTCCCCATTCACCCCTATCTACCCCTTGCTTGCTTTCATCGGGGTGTGGTGGAGGGAGGAGTTAGAAAGGTCTCTAGAGTTGCAGGAGCTGAAGAGCAAAGTGTTGAGATGCAAAGGGGCATCAGTTCTGAAAGATGCTCAGCACCCATTGGTTGCCATCCCCCACTGCACTCCCCATTGGGCCCCCCTGCCTGCAAAATTATTCTGAAATATTATCAATAGCATAACAAGGCAGGAAACATTGTCTAGTGGTTAGAAGGGGGCCTGAGAGTTTGTGTACCAATACCGTGAATGTGGGCAAAACCACACTATCCCTCCAGGCTTCACATCACGCAGCTGTGCAGTGAAGGTGATGAGCCTGTCCTGCTCCATCACAGAGGCAGCTCTGTGCAGTGCCCTGCAACCACTCAGTTGGAAGGACATCAGCAGACACCAAATTGTTGGCAGGCTTTCCCCCTCCTCTGTGACCCCCTGAAAGGCCTGGAAGTTACTTGGCAGTACGGGGCAACACCGAAGCTGAAGATGAGAGTAAGAGAGACCCAGCTCCCAAGGTCTGGTGGGGAGTGCCTGGCCCCACTTTGGGCACCTGAACATGGCCATGGGTGTCTGAGCTGTGTCAACACGCCAGGAGCAGTGGCAAACCCGCACTGCAAAGCTGTACCAGTGGGAAATTACTCCAGGCCTGATCCTGCTGTCCCAGGTGGTACCGGCACTGGCCCAGAGATCTGCCAGCAGCAGGGTGACTGCAAGAACCCTCTGACCTGACTGACAGCTGTGCTCAGCAGGCGTGCATTAATGCATTGTCACAGCCGGGGTCACACTCAGGATGCACCCGCTTTGCTCTGCCAACACCACTCCCTGCCACCCAGGCTCTGCTCCTGCCCTGGCATCCATCCCCTCTGCAGGGCTGAAGGGCAGCCAAGGAATGGGGTGTTGGCATTGGTTGGACAGGGTGCCGAGGAAGCAGCCAGGGGACATTCTGTTTTGTTTCTACCTCAAGTGGGGCACGGCTGAGAAATAGGGCTTTTGTTTACCTCACGCTAGGGTAGTTCTTCATTTTTTCTCTGCTTGATTTACTTTCCTTATTAATTTTACTGGTTTTCAGCACGCTAAGACTTTGTGAAACCAGTATATGCAAAAACACGAAAAGGAAAGATGAGTTGCCAGAACAGAGCAGACCCTCTAGCCCAGCACTTGGAGAGTACTTGCCTTTGAGAGTGGTGAGCATGGTACACTTCAGGACAAGGAGAAGCACTCCTGGAACGTCCAGGCATTGGCTGGCTGACTCCTTGGGGAAGTGCCTGGGTAGGACAGACACTCAATGAGTCCACATTTTGGCAGCTATATTTGTCTCAAGAGCTGTGGTCTCAAGCTCCACGTTGAGGATCTGGCTCCTAGTGTTTGACCTAAGCTAGAAGAGCCTGCAATCCTTGACAATCCCAGTCCTACTTAAGAGAGTCTGAAACAACACTGTTGCTAATGAAACATCTGTTCCCTTTCAGCCTTTATCCTAATAGCACCTTGTGACAAATCTCCTAGGTCAGACCAACACATCACAATTTAATACTAGTTTTTTCTTTTAATAAGGCAAAGAGGACATTCGTTATACAGGATATCAAAAAAAAAGAGAAGAGAAAAAAACGGAACACACCCTGGGAAATATTCTTCTTAGAAATCAAAACTGTTTGTGTTTCATCCAATGAATTAAGGTAACTTCAGCTTTATTCTTGTGCTGGCTGCCAATTGTCATAGCCAAAATATTGCAGAAAATTTTACATAGCATTTTCTGTTCTGAAAGAAGTTAAAAAATACCTTCATGATCAGCCTTGTCTTCCCCATAAATTAAATTTTTAATTTAATAATTTAAACTCAAAGGTTTAACATGTCAAGTCTCATAAAACGTTTAACTAGATCCTTTCTCTGGTCCTGTCTGTAAGTGGAATTCATTCTTCCATGTTTAAGACATGCTCTTTTCCTTAAATTTTGAGAGTTTCTTGCTCTTCACAGAGATAAAAAAGAAAGAACGGATGTCTAAACAGATGAACTATATTTATGCTACTCTCTCTCAGGGCTCTCAAGTCTAAGTACTGCTGTAGGCTTTCTAATGCCCTTAGTTTAGACTAGCAACTTCCCTCACTTGGAAGGTGCAAGTGCATGAAATCAATGGTACTGATTCTCTGCCTCCAGCTGTAATCCCCAGAGCAGAAACACATTGGCATGGATGTGTTTCAGTGTCTTGTAACAAGCCTAGGGGGACATTTCAAGAGAGACCCTCAATCCCTATGTAGTTCTGCCTAAAGCCGGAGCCGCACTTTCTTGCCAAGGCAAGATCCTGCTCTTTAGCAGATGTCATCTCTCCCCTGGTTTAAAAAAATGTAGTTTGGAAAACCATGGACAGGTTGCTGATCCCTGATCTAGTTGTTAGTCCAGCTTTGTCCCTAGCTGTAAATTGCCAGATCCTTAATATATAGTGGGACACTTTTAGCTGGGAGCTAGAAAGAGAGATACTGACCACTTTGGTTTTCCTTCCTTTCTGCTCAACACAAACTTACTTGGAGAGGGAACTGGAGGTGGGAGAGAGAAACAATTTCACTAAAGATGACTCCATCACTGTTTCTGATCAAAGTCCCAGTCAGGTAAAGGCTAGCAGAGAAGGCCAGAAAGTGTCCCTGTCCTGGTGTATTTGGAGAGTTATCTAGCATGAGGCACTGCTCCAGCTTATCAGGATCATGGAAGGATGTCCTAGCATTCCTTCAGGTTTCTTGTGCTCAGGGCTTTATTCCCTGTCTTTGGGTGAGAATAGAGAAATATCAGGAGGATGAAGAGCAGTGATCAGATGTAAAGGGGGAGGAAGAATATCACCATTACTTTTATGAAAGATTCAGAATGCAAACTGCTAAGAAATTAGAGAGCAAAAATACAGTGAATAAATAAAAGTAATTATGGAGACCCAAAGGAGAAGGTAGGTTGCTTGTTTAGTCAACAGGAAGTCATGTGCTGGTGTCTATCATTATAAATACATATTTAATTTTTCCATTCACCCTTTCCTCAGAAACTGCCTTTTGAAACTAGCGCCATTATCACCAGTTGGTTGGTTTTACACTGAACACAAGAAATGCAGACACCTGCTTCCCCTTGCCTCAAGCAAAAACCTCAAGCAGAAAAACTTTCTCTGCTCAACAAGTGCTGATGCACCACGGACACTGGCTTGCACAGAGACCTTGAGCAGGGGAATGGTAGAGCTCATTGCAGTTAGGCACGGGCAGATAAATAAGCTGTTGTGCTTATTTATTATGAGCACATATAATATGCTTACTTAATGTAAGCATTACTAAGCATAAGACTACATTAAAGTGCTTATTATATGCACATTACACTGTGTTCACTCCACAAAGGTTCATTACCCTATTTTGAACAACAGACCCAGCATGTAGGTACCACACTTGCTCAGACACCACTGCCAGGCACACCATTCCCATTGTTCCAGTCCTGGGTGCAAAAAGCCCCTCCACACTAGGTGTGGAGACAGCTTGCTGTCTAGGACATGGGGCAGAGGACCTTGTCCCTAGAGCTGCCAACTCATCTTGTGATGCAGCTGTGGATGTCACACCTGGGGAGAAGGTTTCAGCAGTTGCATGACAAAGCACTGCTTTTGTGATTTGGAATACACAGCAGAGATATATGAAAGTTGTTAGAATGTGCTGGCGGTGGATGTCACCAGAAAGGGATGGTGTGATGATGGGGTTTGCAAATGCAAAGCTAAAGCACTATGGAGTGTCACTGAGGCTGCATGTAAGTTAGACAAAAGCAGGGATCCCACGTTATGAGAAGGAAGTGGGAAGGAGAGAAGGCAGGAGTTCAGGATGTGTGGGAGTGCCACTGACAGGGGCAGGGCTTATGAAACTTGAACCCTTGTACAGTGTACTGCTGCATGCTGCAGGATTGTCGGTGATGCCACTGATGCAGAATTGAGGGCATCTTGTTGCTGAGTGTGCTCTAAGATCATACAGTATTTTGTGTTTTACTAGTAAGTTGGCTTTCCAGGCTTGCACGACAAAACCTTTACCTGAAGACTTGACTCACAGTTTAATTTTGTTCCACTGTTGAACTTGTTTTGGTGCTGCGGGATGAGGCAAACTAGGGTGAAACTATAGAATTGAGTATACATTGTTCAACCGCAGCCCTGTGAGTACTTCTCATTCCTGTCCTTCAGCTCTCTGCCAGCCCAGACTAGGGCTACTTATAAGAAATAGTGATCCTTAACCCTGTCTCTGTGACCCCATAATTTTTTTCTCTCCCGGCCTGTATTAATACCCTCCACCATGTCTCTAGGCCACAACACTTCCAGGTCTTGCTTCTAGAGACTGACAACAGCTGGGATCACCAGCAGGAAGGGAGGAAAGGAGCTGGATTGGGTTGAGGAGTTTGAGATCTAGTGAATGGTTTCCCCATCATGAATGTAGGTAAGAAATGTGACCAAATTCCATGTACTTGTGCTAAATGTTCTCTAGTGCCTTCTCTAGCTTGAGGGCATGACATGGTTGGCAGCTTATCTCATGTACACTAAGAAAAACAGACTCTGCAATCAAAGCAGAATATGTCTTCCCCTTGCCGAGAGCCAGGGAGGGTAAAAGTACCCACCAGAGCTGCTTGTGCCTTGCTGCTTCCCATAGCAGTGCCTGCAGCTTCAGCCTCCATGTCCTGCCCATCTGATATGTCTTCTGACTCCATACTGCACAAACCAGGAGAAGATTCACTTTGTGCACAGGGAGCTGCAGGCTGCCTTCCAGTGTTACTCTGTTCTCTTACAGTTCAGCCCCATGGTCTTGGCACCCCCAGACCCTGCTCCAAATCACATCTTCCTCGCTCTTACTGGAAGTCACTGGCTCCATATCTCTGCAATCATCTGCTAGCCACAGGGAGAAATTCAGTTTTGCACTGCATTTTTTCACAATGAGACTCACCTTCTAGCTGTGGTTATGGTTTTGCAAACCAGTGTTGCCTGTGATTAGTGCCTGTTTGTGCAGTGCTGCAGCTCGTGCTACTCAGTGCAAAAACAGCTTGCACCTGGGGCCTGGGTGGTAAATCCTGATTTTAATTTCCCTGCTGTCTTTGGAGAAGTACTTTGTTGAAGCGACTGGAAGTGCTTGGGAACAGCATGTTGCAAGCTCCTTGGCTGGCAGTCCTGGGTTGAGTACTCTGCAGCTGCACAAGATTTCCTTGACTGGAAGTCCTCATGAGCAATGCCCTTGCATCTTAGAGTTTCCTTATCAATAAAGCAAACATTTGCAGAAGATTTGAGATAGCTACTTCTTGTCTACCTTCCCCCCAGAGCTGCTTCTGTGCTCTCATTTATCACCAACCATATCCAGAAGGCTTGTGGCTTGTGGCTGTAAGCAGGGAGGTCAGAGTTGTGATACACTTGAGCTAGCTGTTCAGGCAGGAGAGGGTACCCAAGAGTCTCAGAGCTTCCCAGCTAATGCCACAGGGTTTAAAGACACCCTGCCATGTTCCAGCCAAAATCAAGGGTTCTGCTTGGATGAAAAGGCTGGTGGAAGCTTCTAGAAAGCAAAGAAGAGGAAGAATTTGAAGAGGAAACAAAGACCCAGGGAAACTACTGATTATGAATTATTATCAGAAATTTTAATTCACTGGTACCCATTGGTTGCAGCATTGCTTCTGCTTCCCACTCAGATGTGGCCCCAAATGAACTGTATCTCACTAAAATAGAGAGTTCTTTCATTCACATACACAGCCAGTTAATTTTTCTTTGCCCAGTTTTTATTCATTGAGGGGACATCGGGTCCACTTATCTGTTCTATCATTTCTGTGCAAGTACAGGTACATTTACTTTAAGGTGGCTAGCTTGGTCCCATCTTGATTTGGAAAACTGAGGACAAGACTAAAAAAGCTCACAGATTGGAAAAGCAAAAACCTACCCTGAAGCAGTGCACCTGGGGACTCTCAGGGAGCAAAAGTGGCAAAGAGGCAGCGTTCAGATGCCTTTCCTAAGCAGAACCAAAGATAGCAGCTGGTGGACAATGAAAACCAAGAGACATGGTGTGTAATGACAGTGCTGGGCTCAAGCAGAGCTGATGAGAAAATTACTTGTCACCACAGCATGGAGAGTCTCAGGAATGACTAGGTTCCCACTGCACCAGGCAGAAAATAAACTCTTTTGAACCCTTCCTCCACATCAAGGACCAGCCTGGAGGCTAAGTGTAGGTCGTGGAAGAAAAGAAGTTTTATTTGTTAATGCATGATAGTGCCCAGTGCAGCTTCTGCCAGCTGATCTGTGCTACTTCATATCGGGGAAGACACATAGTGAGATGCAAGCATTTTCTAGTGGGTGCGTTCCTTAATACCATCTGACTTTGGTGCTATGAGGGAGCAGACTGAGCAGAAAGTCCCACAGGAATGCCTTCAGCATGGAAAGGCTCTGTAGGTATGAGGCATCCAATACAAGAGGTGTCATGCTGACTTGTGCATCAAAATGAAATCAAAATCTTGCTCAAAACATCACACTAGTAGGCTGTGCTGACTATCATGTCTGAAGCAAGGGCTGCTGCTGCATGTGCCACTGCTGCTCCAGCCTCTGAGACATTGCCTAACATGCCAGAGAAGGTGGCAGGAGTATCCAAATCCTGCAAGCCCTCAGTCTCCAGCTGGGCTGACTTATGAAGGCAATGACTATTTGCCAGATGCACAGAAGAACTTTCTCTCACCACTTTGAAAGGGATATGCAGTCTGTGTAGTACAGGACAACAGATGCACCAGGCTGGGGCTCAGGAGCCTGGATAAAGGCAGCATAGGAGAACTTGGTACTTTTAGCTCCTTTAAACTCAAGTCAAGAGGAAGGTGCCAAGAAGGCACAAGAACCACCTGGCCCTTGACCAGCACTGCCAAGAAGCCCTGATTATCTGTGGCTATGCAGTAAGTTTCAAGGAAAGCCACGAAACTGGCAGCCAACATGACCAAGAAAGCAATGAAGAGCTACAGAATATGAAAAGTGACTGACCAAAAGAGGCAAAGATCCAGCTAAGGGCAAAACAGTGAAACTCACAGCTACCAAACCCAAGGCAGAGAAATTGAAAGTGACCTCAGGGTGAGAAAGTAGTGCACAAGAAGTTGATGCTCTATGAGCACAGAAAAAGCGACCTCCTTCAGGGACACAGACTGCAAATCCTGTAATTGAATCACTGATTTTTGTCATGTTTTGCATTTTTAACACAGTTTCCCCAAAGTAAAAGAATGAATTTTTATAATTTAAATGCCTTGTTTTGCAATAAAACTCAGGCGTTGTATGAATAAATGTTTTTTCTTTCTATTTTCTTCAAATGTCTGCAGCAGTAATGTAGGAGAGATAAAGTTTGCTCAGAGAGGCACAGCAAAAAGAACAGAGGCAACAGACGAAAGCTGCACTAAAGAAATTTCTGATCTGATATCAGGAAACTATTTCTCCACCTTAAGGATGGTGCAGCACTGGAACTCCATCCTTGCTGACTTTTCCAAAATTCACCCACACAAGGCTCTGATTAGCTTTGAAGTTAGCTCTGTGTGCTAACTTTTAATGTAATTTTATCTACAATCCTAACTGGAAAGTTGTACTGTCTCAATATCCACATTTATTTAAAAAAAATGCACAGCTTCATGTACATTTATTCTTATATTTAAGTAGGTGAAATCTGACATTACTTATTAGTTAGACACATGGAATTACATGTTTCTCTATTACAACTTTTTGTTAATGTCTAATTTGTGACAGGCTGTATTTGTATGGAAATTGCAGTAAAATGTCCAAAACAGCATTCTGATAGACAATTTATTCATTAATTTAATGTCTCTCACCAATTCACTTTTTTTATATATTTCAGCACAGTTGCAACAAGTACATGCAGCTTGCATTTTAACTGATACAATTTATATTATTGAAAATGTTTTTATTTGAAAAAATAATTTACATTAATAGAAAAGTAGACAAACAAATACTCTTGTGATGTTTCACACACTTTTTTTTTTTAATAACTTTTTTTAATGAACTAAGATCCAGCTGTCTATTTTGTAGGAGTTTGTTCCAACTCGCTGCATTCCAGGGGCTAGGGATGGCAGGGAACAGAGAGAAAGGAGCAATATGCCAAAGATCAGACAGCAGGAGGTGAAGAGATTCAGAAATGGAATTCAGATTTCCTGTGCCCCTGTCAAGGGGCTGTTCACAGCTGGACAAAGGTACACTGTCAAACAGTGTCAGACCATGTGGTGCCAGGAGTCAGTGATAGAGGACTGTGTACCTTTAAAATCTTGAGGGGAAAAAAACACCATCTTTTTTTTTTTTTTTAAATCTACTTTTAAATTAAAGTCCTTTTTGGTTTCAATCCAGCTATTCTTTGCCTAATAGAGGTGGTTTTTTTGGATGGAGTGCAAGCACCAGTCTGCTCCGTGAAGGACAAGCCCACACTCCCCAGACAGTAGCACACTCCTCAGGGATCTCTCCAAGCTGAGACACTTGATGTCAGCACATCTTGTTCGTGCTGTGCATTCTTGCGGACAAGATTCAGGCAACACGGAGCTTCCAGGTGACAGGGCAGCTGCTTCCAACAGGAGACAAGCATGAGAACACTGGCATTGAAACAGGAGTCTTCAAACTGGCAACACTGATGGGTGCTGGGGAGCCCTGACAGCAAAAGAAGTAGGAACAACCACTGGGTTGGAAGTGACCACAGGGCATCACTCCCACTCCAGGTCAGAAGAGTTTATGAAAATCAGTCACAAACGCAGGACTGTGCTTCTAAAACAGGCCTCTGACAGCTTTCTTTGTGGCTAGCCCAACTGCATGAGCAGCAGATCCAGCTGGACCTATATTTAAAACTACTTCCCTGGCTTAAGGCTCTGTCCAGAGACCAGAAACCATGGTAATTGAGGTTGGAATGGCAGGGAAGGTAAATCTGTGTATGGGATAAGTGCTAATGAAGACGGGGCACTGTGTCTGCAGACTCCAGTACTGTAAGAAAAGGGAAGAATAAACTGAATTGCAAAAAGTTGATGGCACACACAGCCAGTGGAAAGTGCTAATAGAGGGACACTGCAAAGGCTAAGAGCTCCTGAAACACAGCAGGGTCCGGCCTGTGTAGTAGGTGGGAGCAATGCCTACAGTCACTGTGGCTGAGGCTGCTTCCATATAACAGTCCAAGGTAGGGACACCACAGCATCAGCCCAGGAAGGGACATTGATTCTAGGGGATAATATTGTGCAATAACCTGCATTGTGTGGTTTAGTCATGAAGATCTATGGGACACTGTCAGAGGCACTGTAATGGATAATGTGGGCCATAGCCACTTTTGTTCTAGAAATACCATCTAAATCCAGACCTCACAGCTTGCACATGAAAACACTGCCTAGAGTGCCCCAAACTCTGAGTGTTCTATCTTTTCAACCAAAGTATGATGTACAGTCAGTGCCTGATGAATCTATGAAGTCAAATCAATGAAAGAGAATTTTTTTCTAATCTTTTTCACCTAGATGTGTAATTTGCCCATTATTGAGTTAAATGGCTGCAGTGAACAAATTCCTCTTTGCTTATGTGATATTTATCACAGCTCTTCTCTTATTTCAGTCATCTTACCATTTTACTTCGATATGTTAATTCTCCACCAGAAAGTCATGGCACATGCACAGTGAAAAGATGTGTTCTCAACACAAATTTCATGGGCTGGGAGGAGTTATCCCTGTGTTCAGTGGCTACCGTCAGGAAAAACAAGCACAGCTATCCATGGGGAATAGAAGTGCTGTAGAAAATTTTATGTTTCTCTAGAAAAAATAATTACTTGCCATGAAGACCTGTGATCCATGAGTGAAGGGAGGGCGGCAGCAGAGCACTGTGCTAGCAGGGAGTAAAAAGGTCCAAATGACAGATTTGGGCTGGAGTCAAGTTTCTCCACAAATCAGGAGGAAATACAGCAAGAGACAAATAAACCAAAACACATGAGAGTTGCCAAGAATAACAGGAAATAAATTTTCTTTTAATATGCACTATATAGACTCTAGCATTAAAACAGTGTTCTTCTGGACAGGAGCACCTCTTCCTGACCCTGCTGAAAGGAAGTGATATAAAGGCTTCTAACCATTTCCCAAACTGTATGAATGTTACATTTCTATATGCTATACAGGAGTTATGTTACACAGTTATGTATCTAATCGACTTATATTCAACTCTAAATACAGAGTGGAGACTTGGCCTAGTCCAATTTCCAAGATGTGCCTCTAACATCTCATCTCCATTCTACCTTCCTCCACACAGGCAATTTTCACAGGTATCTCAGCATGGAAGTCAGTGGCTGCCAGGGGCTTGAATGTCTTTGAGATGAAGCTCTCAGCACCCTCCTCTCTATAGAAATGTGCACTGTCTTAGCACAGAGACATTCCTCCTCCATACCTAATCTCCAGAACCTAGAGTACTCAAGAAGAGCATCATCCTCTGTGTGGGGGTGCAATGCCCCCATGTATAGGATGAAATTCCAGTCACTGCATAACTTGGAATCCTTTCTCCTGTGTACTGGATTAATATAGGGAGATTTAGCCCATCTGTGGCCAACTTTGACCTCATATGGAAAAAATCTGTCTGCCCAGGGTGTCTTCCCCTGCACAGAGGATGGAACCAGCTTATTGATGCATACAGCAGAAATCCTAGTCCTGGTGAGATGGTCTTACATTAATTGTTTTGCTCTTTTTCTCAGAGACATCTGCCTCTGTGCAGCAAACTGCCCCTGATATTGTGTGACCCTGGCTCTGTGCAGCAGAGCAGTGCCCCTGCAAGGCTGAATGGTACTCTGTTGAGCAGCAGAGTATATTAGGTGACAGGGCTGAATGCCCAATCTCATGAACTGGCTCTCTGTTAGTTGGAAACAACACAGAGATCATAGAGACAGGGCCTTGCTGATCTGTTGCAGTGCTCTGGTGTCCCACAGAATCATGGCACTGAGAATCACACAGAATAATTAATACACTTCAGACTGCTCTTCCCCACTTACCCTACCCAGTCTCATCATGAAAACTGCCCATATACATGGAAATGTTCTCCATATATCTGTAAAACAAAGTTCTCAATCAGAGCAGACATCCGGTGCTACCAGAGTAATTCGTCTCCCCAGGCTGGCCTGCCTCTGTAAGTGCTTATACCTGTAGATATGTTTATCTTCCCCATCAGCACCTGGCTCTGTGCAGGTCAGCACAGTTAGAGAACCTACAGGAAAATCCCAGGTCCCAAATAACCAGGGATTCCATATAAGGATTCTTTTCCCACATCTGATTCTAATTTGTGACTCCTTTGTGCTTTGTGCTGAAGCTTCCAGGGCAGGAGGTAGGAACTCAGCTGAAGATATTGAAAGCAGGCTCAGCAACTGGAGAGTGTGGAGGTAGCCAGATCAAGACAAGACACCAGGACAAGCTAATTCATTGCAAGTTCCCAGTACTGTCAGGACACACAGGTTCTTCACGGGCTTTTTTGGGCTTAGGAGTGGAAGCAGCCTTAATTACTGCTCCTTGGAACTTGCCTGGAATGGACATCAAGAGATACCTTCAATGGGAAGGGAGGGCCAAGAATAGGGGAGAGGAGAGGAGGGAGTGTAAGGGGCAGCACTCTGTTCCAACATAATCCTCTTGAGAAAAATATAATGCCATACTAAATCCAGAATTCTTCCTTTTGGTAGCAGTTGTGTGTGAGGGAGGCAATGGGCTTGGGACAAAGAACTTCCCAGAGGGATTTATAAATGATCTGTTGCCAACCAGGGACAATGAGGGTTGCCTTGGGTTCAGGACAGCTCATCTCCCATTTCTATCACTTCTCTGATACCAGCAGACATAAGGAGGAGATTGTGCTATCAGAGAACAAACCCAGTGGCTCAGGAGAATCAGAGAGGCTCAGGCTGACCAACAATATCCGAGCTCATACTGATGCCATGCAAGAAAACTAGAGCAGGAGTCCTAGGGCGTAAAAGTTTGTACTCCTTCACATGAAATGCAGCTTAGGCATCTGTATCATTGGAGAAGATTACATCCTGTCCCCATTTCTGTATCCCTCCAGGGATAAAGCAAGAGAAGATGCAGCACATTTATAAGGACCTCTGGGAAATGAGCAGCTCATGGCCTGCTAGACAGAGTGTGAGAGGAAAGGAGGGAGCATCTCACATCCTCAGCAATAGGTTTTAAAGATGACAACAGCCACCACAACAGACTAGTAGAGTACTGCAGCACCTGAAGAAGAGGATGTAGGGGAAGGCATAGAAGCAAGGAAATGGTGGGGGAGTCACAAAAAAGAAGGACTGGTCTTGGACTGTAGGTAGCAGATAAAGATTTCTCTTCTCTCCCTTCCCTTTCCTCTCCTGCTGTTGGTAGCTCACAGAGCATCAGGCCTTCCACGCTGCTGCTCCAGGAGCTGTCTGCAAGGGAGAGGCAGGGGTTGCCCAGATCGCCGGAGTCGTCGAGGAGGAAGGCCAGCCAGCTGGCGACAGATCTCATCTGAAGACATAACAGACACACACAGGATGACAAATAAAGCTTCCTTCAAATTCTTCACCACCCGAATAGCTAGAAGTACATCCTTCACTCTGTCTACAGAAACTGTTGAAACTGCTGAATCCTCATATACATGAGGCAGGTGAAGCAAGTTCTTAGGCTTTTATGACTTTCCTTCTGGCTTTACTCATGTACAATACATATTAAAATCACTTGTATTTTGCTGCAACAAAGACTGCATAAAAAATCTAGACTGGATCCTCTTTCTATTCATGAACAGAAATACTGAGATTTACTCCTTAACGTCAAAGAAATATAACTTTGAGTAAGGGTGTGTCTGGGGCTGGTAGAGCCTGATCAACATTGAGGAATACAGAGTTATCATTCTTCTTGGTAGTACAACGTCTACTTCCCAGGTTTTTTTGTCATGGCATGTGTACCAGATGCAAGAATGCATTGCATTAGAGCTCCTTCAAACGAAGTCCAGGGAAACTATTACATATGGAAGGGAGAGTAAGCTAACTTGTTAGCTAGTTAGCTTGGAGACTCTATCAGGTGGCTGCAGCTATTCTTCTAGGCTAGCTTGTGATATCACTCACCTTGCATGACCTCATTCTCCTTGCAGACAATGCGTGAGCACACCTCCTTGTTTATTATGTACATGCGACGCACACTGAGGGATCACCAGGATCAGTAGCGAGAGGCACAGGGACCCAAAGAAAGATAAAAGGGATACAGGCAATAAACATACACACTCACTGATGAGGAGGCGAGTCCTAAATTTTTATGATTAGTTAGCCTAGATTAGGGTTGCCGTCAATAGCGAAGTAATCTCAGAATCACAGAAAGATTTGGGTTAGAAGGGACCTTAAAGATCATCTTGTTCCAATCCACTGTCATGGGCAGGGACACCTTTCACTAGATCAGTTTGCTCAAAGCCTCCCCCAACCTGGCCTTGAACACTTCCAGGCATTGGGCGTCCACAGCTTCTCTGGGCAATCTGCTCCTGTGTCTCACTACCTTCTGATTAAAGAATGTCTCCCTAACATCTAATTTAAATCTCTTCACTTTTAGTTTAAAAACATTCTCTCTTGTCCTATCACCATTTGCCCATGAAAAAAGCTGCTCTTCCTCTTTTTTATAAACACTGCTTAAGTACTGAAAGGCTGCAAAAAAGTCTCACTGGAGTCTTCTTTTCTCCAGGATGAACAATCCCAGCCCTCTCAGCCTGTCTTCGTAGGAGAGGTGCTCCATCCCTCTGATTACCTTCATGGCCCTATAAATGGCCAAATACCTTAAATATGGATTACAATATAGGGCACATTACAGTTCCTTAGTGCTTCATAGATAATAGTAATTGTGCTGTTTTAAATAATCACACAAAAAGGACACTCTGGGGATAAGATTCATCTCACCAACTGGTTCCCAGAGACCTCTAGTCTTCAAAGGGAAAAATTGCTGAACCAGACATACCATTTCTGGAGAATTTTGAAGGTATTTCTTAGGGACTGCTGGTTTCTTACCTTGTAACACAGAGGTAGCTGATACACTGCTTTACTGGTTTGTGAACAGAGTACAGGCGCGTGCAAGGGAACTTTTCTTCACGACAGTCTGGGAACACACACACAAACACAGGTGCAATCCAACATCACTGGCAGGTGAACTCATTCTGGCACAGATACCACTTCATCACTAGGTACTGTCCTCCAGGCTTCTAGGGAAGACACTAGTCTGTACTGTCCACTCTCTTATGAGGAAGGGGGATGGTTTAGAGAAGAGGAAACTAATGCAGACATTTCTGATCCCCTTGCTTCTTAAGACAAAATTAAGGGAAAGCTGAGTGAAATGCAGAAGCAGCTCAGTGGGCATCCTGACTACAGGAGGCACATGCTATAAAGGGGACAGACACAAATAAAGAAAATGTAGTTGCATATTTAAGATGTGTTTCTAATAGTTCTGCAATATCGCATTTTAGGATACAAATCTAGTTCCTTTCTTTTCTGTAGCTAACTATGAAGGGTTTTCTTGCATTTCATTCTGAAATGCCAGGTATCAGTCACTGACAATATTGACACAATACTGACCCAGTGTATCTGCTCTGGTGATCTGCCCGTTCCTCCCTTCCCAGGCATGCCACCCAGGAGAAAGTTGCAGGTTTCACTACTATAATTCTCCAGTACTTCTAACTCAAGAAACAATTGAAAGCAATTTTCCAGGAAACAAAGCTCAGTGCTTGGCCAGCATCTGCCTGCAGGGGCAACAGAGTAGATGAAAGTGAGTTTGGGAGGAGATGCAGGCAGCAAACTTAAAACATACCTGATGAAGCAGTTGCAGTTTCACTGTCAGACTGAGCTGAAAGACAGAGGGTAGCAGAGTTAGTTAGATACCATGATGCCTTCCTAGACATCAGCTTAATCAAAACAAATGCCTGGAAAGCTCTTTCAGGAGCCCTCCGTTGTAACTTCTAATGTGGAAAAAGATTTAATTGTTACTGACATGAAACCACAAGAGAAGGTACAAATCCAGTATGAATCTAGTGCCAGCTACCCAGTCAACAATGTTAAAAATCTTCCCAAGCTTTCCCATAAAGGATTACTACTACTGTTCAGAATTATACTGTAAGGACATCTTGACTGAAAATTCAAAAGGTCAGGTACATTTATTCAGTTGCTGTAATTACTATTTATCTAGACACAAGGGAGTCTGTGACTATCCCTTTCTAAGTAATAGTGATACTTTTAAAAAACAACATTCCCAAGACCTCTGGTTCTTTTAATGTCCATGACAAGGGATCAAAAGGAGATTGGTTTGTTATTTCCTCTGATAAAGTAACCTACCTGTACCACAGCAAACCAGTACATTTTATAATTTATCCAGTAACAAATTAGAGAGGAATTCAGAGAACTGACTGCCAGGTGCAAGTGTTCATCAACAATTATAGAGGACTTCTATTTCTGCTCACATGCCATAGTGTCAGCCAGAAGCACAGACAAAACACATGAGTGCAAAGGAGAATGAGTCTTTTGGATGTTGGGGCTGTGCTTAGGGGCAGTCAGAGAAGACAGGATTCTGGGGCAAGGGGCTGTGCAAGGAGAGTGAAGGAGGGTCCACAACATGTTGCTGTGAACTGAGAATAAACTCACCGGAAGGAAGAACCACAGGTGGTGTAACAGCTGCAGCTGGAAAAAGAGGAGATGAAAAGTCTTAATTTGAGCTTTCAGGCTCTCCTGCCCCAGTTCTGCTGATGGCTCACCACTCCTGGCCAGTAGCCATCCCACATCTGGTTCATAGACAATGCCAATCATGATGTTGTCATCATCTGACCTGTCAGAGTAACTGCAGGCTTTCCCTGCAGATATGCTGGGTGTCTCTCCTAGAGCAGACAGGGTGCTGCAAAGATGGGTCCCAATGGCATGTCCTTTTTGAAGAATTTCTTCTTGATCACTCAGTAATAAGCATTTCAAAGTCCAGATTTGCTGCAAAGGCTTCACGTTTAGACTTCAGTTTTAGATGTAGCTTAGTCACCACCAGTTTGGTCTAGACACTAGGTCTTACCGACAGACTGTCAGGCCTCATTCACTGAACACAATTCCTTTCAACTCCCATCCCGCTCAGGAAGATCACACATCTTGTGTATGCAATAATGTGCTTCCAGCTTTCTCTTCCAGTGTTGTCCCATGCTACCTTGACCCACAATAAATACCCTAGCCAGCTGATGACCACAGTCAGGGCATAGGACAGACTGTGGAACTGATGTCCTGGAGAACAAAACACCACTCTCAGATGAGCTCTCCTAGATGCACAGCACACATTTCAGAAACGCCCATGCATAGCTGCCTCTCTTTGAGCCATATCATCAACGAGATGTGTTCTCCCTCTCCCTGCCTTGCCTGGTCTTCCCTACCTCAGAGGGATGTGCTTGAGAGACTGCCCAGCAGAGAGAGACACCATCCCCAATGCCAGTGGTGCCAGATTTGAAACCAGACTCATATGGAAGAAGTGGAGAAGCTCCTTCTTGAGCCTCTCCTTTCCTCCACTGCCCATTGTTTCAAATGCCTACATTTCCACTAGTTCTGTGTCCTTCCCCTGGGGCTATCCCCATGCTCTAAGGAGACACACTGGGTGCAGTAAGTGCTCTTTTTCTAAGTTCTCCATCTACCCTAGCTTTCGCAGAAGTTTTGCTGCCCCCCAGTGACACAGCCGCAGGCACAGCAGGGAAGATAGGACTAAAAGAACAGTATTTCTACTTCCCTATCCCAGAACTGCTCAGTTTGCTTTACTACTGTCGTTGAGGGGCCTTTTTGCCACTTCTGTCTCCTGAGCACCCAAACACATCTGCTACCTGCCAGCAGACACGCACGCCACCTTGTGTCCCAGTGCTGCTCAGTTTGAACCCGTCCAATTCCTCACCCTAATCATTTAGTCTTTTTGCTCCTGCCTCCTTCTCTGGAAGCCAAGGCTGTATGAACCTGGAATTTCATGGTTTCTTGCAGTGTGAACATCTTCAGAGAGCCCTGGTACACCAGGCTGGATTGGCATTTCCTTGAAGAACAGATCATTAAGTCACCCTAAATTTGTCTCCCTGGATGGAGCACAGAATGGATTCCCAGACAGCCATAAACACTAGAGGAACACTGCTAGATGTCAAAAGTGGGAAGACGAGTTTCTGGGCATAATGGGTAATTTCTGGGTCTGCGTAGGCAGGAGTACCGATGAAAAGGGAAAAAGAAGCATAAAGATGCCAAGAGATAGGAGCTTACCGGGGCTGCTGAGAAGAGAGCCGGGGGTAACTTCACCTGGAAAAGAGAGAATGCCCTTAAGAAAGCTTGTCTTTACTTTACATAGCCAGCCATAGCTAGCTTGAATTACTTTGGCTGCCATCACTGGCTCATGAGACAGTGGGATCCAATCCAGTAAATACATAAACAAACACAGTGCCCCCATTGCACCAGTATCTATTCCCTTTTCCAGTGACTGGCCTGGGACTGTATTTTTAGTGCATCAGCTCAATTCTGGATGTGTGTTCTGACTTCTCAGATATGGTCATGGTAGGCATCTTGGTGGGAAAGAAAGATGTCTGAACTGAAGGTACTGGTGGCTCCTGCAGCAGTAGGACAGACAGCTGAGGCACCCACAGCAGGGAAGAAAGGAAGCATCTCCAAAACTTAGTCTTGACTGCAGAAATTCATCAGCAGATGAATTTCTTTGAAAGGCAACTGATGGCAAAGCTCGGGTAGTGATGGAGGGATAAAAATTGAAGGAAAAGGAAACTTGGAGGAGATGTTTTGGACTGGCTTTTGAACAGTTTTCTGGGAAGCACCAGCTATTATATGACAGGATCATAGCTGGGAGATGTCTGAAGACTTAGCCAGAGGCTTCAGTTTGAAGAAATAGCAGGCCCATGTGATTCTTCTGGGTGCTGAAGCATGATGCAAACATACACTCATTTTATGTTACCATGTCACTGAAATGGATAAAGGTCCAGAGGGATACAGCAATTCAGCCCCAACAACAAAGCCAGTATGAAGACTACTCAATATCCTTTGCCAGTGGCCTCACTGTTAAAGCACCATGCCACCTGTGCACTTCAGCTAAGTGTTCAGGACCCCCACACTAGCAAACTATTTGTAAAGAGCACACATTTAGCGGGTTGTCTTGGAGAGCTTGTTCAACCTTCCCTGAAAAGTAAGCTCACAATGTCAGAGGCAAAGAAACAAGTATTTGCTAATAAACAGGCTGTAACTCCACAGAACAAGTGGGTCACATGAGCAATCTTCAGAACATAACATGCCTATAATACTTACCGGTTGCAGTTTCAGGTTCTTGCCCATTGACCACCCATGGAAACCAGTCTGCAAGAAAAGAAGAGAGGGGAGTGAAGAAAAACAGAGATTTCTATAGTCTGCAGGCTTTGTGACATTTTTATGAGACGTTTATCTACCCAGGAGATGCCACTGCCCTCTGCTGAAGAGAGAAATGCTCTCTGCTCTGCCTCAGCCTCCACTGCTGGCTGGGTTTGTTGTTTAAAGACTCATGGACCCAGCAGGTTCTGATCCTATCCCTGTTGCTTCTGCCAGGGTCAATGCATAGGGACAGGGACAAATTAGTAAAGACCTCCAGATCTGCCAGCAGATTTTGCATTTCTGAAGCCCCATTTGATGCATTTTGAAGAAAAATCTGTGTGGCCTCCCTGCTCTGGAGGATGGTCAAAATCCCTATCTTCATTTTACAAAAGAGGAAACTGAGTAATGGAAATTATTTGCTTGGGGTCATGGAATGAGTCATTGGTACAGTACGAAACAGACTGCAGGTTTTGTATCTCCTTAGGCAAATAATCATCTGGTCCATCATCCTGCTTGGGCATGGAGCACAGAGCTGATGATCTTTCCCTTCTCAGCCCCTGTGTGCACTGGAGAGGGGGAACAATGAAGGGTTGGCTGTGCTTGCTGTGTGGAAGAGAAGAAATTGAAACTGGCTACATTATTTGTTTGTCCAAATATTAAGGGTGAGAGAGCTGCTTCCTACAGCAGCCAGGAATAGGAAAGTATTTCCTGCCAGCCACAGAGGAGGGAAATGTCTGCATAACTGGGGTGGGATGAAGGAAGGAGTTGGCAGGAAAAAGCCACAGATCTGGGGCACTGCAGGGATGTGTGCATGACCAGCCCCAAAAACAGTACACCCTGTTACGTCTTGTGAACTCAGCCTTTAGCTTTCTGTTCTTAATGGAAGCACTGTGTGGGTAAAAACTACGAGCTCTGTAGCTTCTGTCTTAATTTTTCTACATTCCAAGAACAGTTACTTGCAGACTGCAGACAGAGGGACTCTTGGGACCCCTACATAATCCTGCTTTGCAGCATTACAGGAGTTGTTGGACCCTGATATTCCCTTCCCCACCCAGCTGCCAGCAAGAACTCTGACGCTGGCGATTAACCCAGAGAGAGTCAGACATGTATAATAACTTAATTGCACAATTTAATGCAGCCCAAAACTTTCCCTGTTCTGGTTAATCTCTTAATTGTAACAAGTAGAGAAGTAAATGGTCTCGAATACTTTCTCACTAGTTTCCGATGCCAAAGGAAGGACACTGATTCTGAAACCATTGCAGAAGCCAACAGTGCCAGATCTGAAGAGAGTTGCAGAAAAGTCAGGGAGGTTCCCCCTCCTTTTCTAACATTGAAAAGTCAGCTTTTACCAGTTTGGGGTTTTTTTGTCCTCCCTAGGACCTAATTAGAAAACTGGTCTAATTCTAAAACAACAGGACATAAAATGGAGTGAAATCTCTGCATACGAGGAGAGGAGACAGGTGACTTTCTTATCCTATTTTCAATCACTCCAATTTCTATTTGCTATGGTACCCAATGTGTATGTTTTATAAACAACTGACTTAATTCTCCAAGTTGCAGTAAACTCATCCTTGAGGTCTAGAACTGCAACCCTAACTTGTAGAATCTGTAGCTTAACCCAAACCAAAAGCAACAGTGAGAGACCAGCTGGTGGTTCCTGTTATTTTTCAAGACAAAACAAACAAACAAACCCAAACAGAATTATTGAAACAAAACACACAAAAGTAAGAAATATTCCTTTCAGGCCTCCATCATGCATCATAAAAAACCACAGCCTTTTTTTTTCCTTTTTCCCTTTAACTTTGTAGGCTACCTACAAGCTCATCTTGGATGCCTCATCTCCCTGCTTCACAGTGATAAATACAACATCATCTACTGTACACTTTTACAGGAAAAAGTTCTATTTGGAGCAGAATCAGGATGAGGGGAGGACGAAGAAGGTATTGGGATAACCTGATTTTAATGTGATAGGTAGTCGGGTAGTCATCTCTCTCCCACATAGTCTTTCCTGGGTGAAGTTTTATCTATTTACTGAAATTAATCTTTCACTGTCTGTCCTGGGTCTTCAGACTATAGCATCTGATGCTGTCCGCTTGGTTTGGGGTTTTTGTGCTTTTCTTGTTTCAAACAAATTTGATCCCCTCTGAATTTTTGACAAAGTAGTTCCAAGCAAACAAAACCATGAAGCAACAAAACAGAATAACACCAATCACCACCACCACCAAAAGCAGAAAGTGGTCTGAACGACAGAGGATAGGTTTCTCAAAACAGCTGTACAAAAACTACAAAACCTCCCAGCAGCTGAGTGTCCTGGAATGGGGTCATTCCAGCAGGAACCACGACTGACAACAAATGTGTCACAACTATGACAGAACAAATTTTGTGGAGCACTGGGAAATGTCCTGCCGATGATGCATAGACGGGTGTACAGCAGTAAGCACAAAGCACACCTAACCTTCTTTCTCAAACTGACCTGGCTGTTTTGTTTGCTTAAACACCCCTGCATTGGAGGCTGTGGATCTCTGCCTCTCGTGACTCCCAGTACTTACTGGAGCGTGTCACAGATGGGAACCTGTTTCCAGTTTCTAATTTTTTCCTTACAGCCCCATATCCACCTCGCCTTTCCCGTTCACTACCCATCGACATGTCTCTGTCTTTCTCCTTAGGTCACTGCACATTATTAGTCTGTGTAGGAAATTCTGTGGGGTCCGGGTGGGGAAGAAATCCTCCCCCTGGCATAAGGACTCACCAGATGGGGACAAGGAGAGTGCTAAGAGACACAACAGTACACAGGTTCCAGAGGTCTTCATCCCTGTGGAGTGGAGGAGAGAGCAGTCACAGGACAGCGAAGGCAGCAACTGGAATACCCTCCCCTATATCACAGAAACTTTTCTTTCTGACCCATTTCCCTCACAAGACCATTTGGTCTTCCCAGCCTCCTTCCTGTCTCCCTCCTCATCAGGTGTTTCTGAAATATTCTGGACTGAACTTATAACATCACCTGCTTTCTTCTTCTTTTCCATCTCCTTTCTCCAGTCCTCATCTCTTTTCTCATTCAGGTGGCTAAGCCCCGCTCCACACACACCCCCAGCATGCAAAGAAGAGTTTTCCCCATGTTGTCTCCCTCCATTCTCTTCTACTTTTAAGTTATTTTGAGGAGCACTGAGAGAACAGACAGGGTCCCCATCACTTACTGCAGCCCTCAGCTTCCACTCCTCTCAGCAGCAAACGCTGTCTTTCCCCTTCGGCGTCCCCCCCACTTTGGCTATTGGGTAATTCACATGCGGCCACACCCAGAACACGTTCTCCTTTTGGTTGTCTTCAAAATACAATTTCTGGGAAAAAATGAAAAAAGCCAGCGAGATGGAGGGACATGGTGTCATCATGCATCTGGAATGAGGGGGGGAGCGAGAAGCAGCTGCCCACACCCTCATTCCAGAGTTTATTGTCCTCCGAAGGGGCTCCTCCCATTCCCCCAGGATGGCCCAGCACCAGGGATGGATTCTTGCGCCTGTGTTGCACACTGGTGTCCCGTTTCGTCCTGCCCTCCTACACAGTCCCGCTTCTCCTCACGCCGCTATCTGTAGCCACAATTCCCCACTCAGATGCCGCCTCTCCCCGCCCCACTCTTTCGGTGCTCTTCCCCGCTTCCCTCCCCGCCTCTCGCACACGGACACTGCAGGACCGCATCCCGCTGTCCCGGAGGATGCGCTCGCTGCTCCGGCCGTGTCCGCCGCAGGCACCGCGCCGGGGTGGGCAGAGGGCCGGCGTGGCAGGAGGGCAATCCACGGGCAGCGACAGCGGCGACATCCTCCCGCTGCCCCCCGAGGGCGGGGATGGATGCTCCCGGAGGGATGCAGGGAGGAGGCTCCTCCCTGAGCCGGGGTCGTGGCGGGGACGGGGCACGGGGAACAGGTACGGGACACGGGGCTCGTTCTGCAGCGCTGCTGCCTCTCTGAGAAAAGCAGGGAATAGGGAACACGTGTGCAAAAAAAAAAAGAAAAAAAATCCCAAACCAACCAACTTCAAAAACACGTTAAAAAGTAGGAAATGAGGGAGACAAACTGAGAAGGGAAGAATGAGACCTGACCTTCACTGCCATCCTCCTGACGCCGCTGTGCCTCCAAGCACGCTGTATTTTATGAGTGAGGGAGGGGCAAGCCCCTGAGCCCTACTGAAATAGCCATTCTCCCCTATCCCTTCCTCTAGCAGCCCCTGGATCCCCAGGCTCCTGTTGCTTTTTCTGACTTCTTTTCCCTTTGCTGTTTCTGTAACTACTTCTCTGGGTCTGAGGAGGCACCGGATGAGTTTCTAGGTACAATCTCAGTCCCGAAGCCAAGGAGAAATCTCGGAAATTACCCCACTCCCTCCCTCATATAGCAATGAAAGACAGAAACATTGTAGGGGGAAAGCTGTGTCCCCTAAGGCTCATCCATCCTTAGCTTGGTAACCCTCATTTGTTCTCAACTAATTGCAGGCTGGAAATAAAATCCTATAATGCTTTATACACAGTTACTAAAGGCAATCCTCACTACGTCCTTGCTGCCAAAGGAGGCTCAGAAGACTGTTGCCCAGATATGACAGAACTGAAGCCACCACTTACCTGATGGTGACTGACCATCTGGTGCAGCAGTGCTCAAGAAAAAAATGAGCACTGCTCCTTCTTATTTTGGGTACTCCCAAGATGCCTGGAGGATGCACCATCGATGGACCCTACCAGAGGAGGCAGATGGGATTAGGGAAAGCCAGGCATTTCCCTGGTTCCAGGGCAGCCTTCTGGACCCAAACGCCATCGCTATTTCACTGGAGTGAGACAACAACATTCCCACTTTCAAGGACAGACTAAAACTGAGTCACTGGAAATGCTAGAGAGGTAATTAAAAAACCAAAAGAATGTTATGGAAATTATAATCACCCCCCAGGCTGAGGAATCCTTTCAGATCCTTGGCTTTTTCTGAAAGTCCACATTCGTAGTATGTTTGGGCTACAACTTTCCACACACTTTGGTTTGGGTTTTGTTTTTCTCTGTGCCTCTCTGTTGTCATTCAAGCCTCTGTTACTGCTTAACTGGATAACTAAGGCATCCTGAAACTTTTGTGAGTTTTGAACACATTTATTAGGAAATTTTCATTGATGCCAAATGCTTTGGTCTACCAATATGTTGATGTACCACCATCTCCCACAGAGCACATGCTTCATAGCCAGTCCTAAGCAAAGCTTCTGCTGACTGCTTTTGAGCTTCAAATCCTTCTTTCAAACTGGAAGACTGTGTCCTCCCCCAGTTGCTCGGTGCGGGTAGTCCTCTGGTGGTAGCAACATCCCTCCACTGAAGAGCTTGGCGCGGATGACCGCGATGCTCCTGGTGACGGAATCGCTGGCTGAGAAGCAATTCCGTATTTCAGCAGACATGCCGCAGAGAAATAGCTGGAGGTATCCTGCTGCTCTTGCTCGCGGTGGACACCGGAGGGAGCCACCGCACAATGGCATGAGGACGCCCCTTTTTCCTCTTGCAGTCCAAGCACATTCTTCAAGAGATGTGGCTCTGCGTCTGCGGGCCTCCATCTGGTATGAAGGATCGCCTCTTAGCTCTACTGATTGTGTACTGCATCCACAACTGTTTAACCGGTTTGCCTTTTGAGACAAAAAAGAATCTCTGTTTTTCCCCCCATCCTTGCCCCAAGACATTGACAAAGATAGTTGGGCAGCCCTCACAGCTGGGAGATATGAATAATTAACATCCTTCTGCACCTTCCCTTCTCATTCATTCACATTGCTGTCTTGTGATTTGTAGGCTGCTGTCCTCCATCACAGGGTATCCTGGGGACATCTACAGCTGATGACTCAAGGTGAAGCACTCTTCCCTCTAAAAATTCAGGCATCAATGTCACAGTCTGATGTGAAGAACTGTGCCGCAGTAAATGGTGTGCGTGACTCATAAAGGAAACACTTCCATACACATATTCCCTTAAGTGCTGACCCCAGTGCCTGTAGGTGTTTGCCTAAGATCAGAAGCAATGACAGTGATTCAGCAAGAAGTTATCTTCCTTCCCAGTTGGTACTGATCCCATTATGTTACCAGGAATGCTATAGTGTTGGTAGCATGGATAAGACACAAAATCAGCCTTCCTGGAAATTAAAATTTCCTGGTTCATTTCACCCCAGACAGCAGACAGGTAAGTGATCCTGGGGCATACTATTTTTAAAGGTCTTGGAGAGGCATTTAAATGCTTGCTGATTTCCTTCCCTTTCCCTCTGTGTCTCTTTGGCCTTCACATATCCTCATGGTAACTGGGCATTAAGTTACATCTGAGTGATAAGAAATTAATGAACTGCTGTAAGATATGTGAATGTATCGTCAATAATGCAGCACTACTAGTCACGTGAATTGGGTCTGAAATTAATTTTCTTGGGACCCACACTACTGATGGGCTCCACTAAAACCTGAGGTCTCACACCGTCCTGCAGAAGTTCTACTGGTTTTGCTGATTGTCAGAAGGAAGGGATGCGAGTTCAAGGCCTGATCCATCCATCCCAAAGTTTCAGAGGTTCACATCTGACTTTGTATCCAACCCATTGTAGAAGTGCAAACTCTGCAAAAGACAGCAGCCTGGACACAATTTGTCTCTTTTTGACTTATAAGTCATGCTTCCTGTTGTCCCATTTACAAAAATAAGGAATTCTTCACCCCTCTCTTTCCAAATCAACAAGGCAACACTTAGAGGGCAGGCAGTCTCACAGTCACAAAATACACTAAGGTAGTCCATGAAACTCTGATCAATACCTGCTCAGATCCTTCAAATAAGTTCAGCATTGTGAAGAACTGAACCCAAGAAGAGCTTTTTGCTGTTTGGTTGGTGACTTGGCCATGTGTTTCAGGCTTCTAATGCTCAGGGTGTTACGGTGGGTTGTCAGGATCTTTGTTCTTCACTTGCTATGCTATGGGGTTTCCTTCTCTGCTCTTCCTGTAGTTCTTACTGTCACAAACAGCATTCCTTTCTGATCCATTGTACTGTCTCAGGACTGGTTCTTCCTGGCTGTTTCACCTGTTCCTCCACACTCCCCTTTCTTCAAGCATATGAGCTTAAATATGGCTACTCTTAGGGAACTTTTTCCAAGACTGCTCTCTCAGGGGGACAGGTAACACTTTAAGCTTAACAAATATATAAATCCCTCCTGTAAGCCCAGTTATGTGTGTCCATACAGGCTCTGGAGCACATAGAAACATCATATTTAATTCAACTGATGCAAGTTTTCCATACAGACAAGGTTTCAACCACAAGTAAAATGTCCATAAAGACATGATGGATTCTCTCTCCCCTTCTCCCATCTTTTCTGGACATCACAAACCCTGGAGCAAAGCCAGCAGAATTAATCCTCTTGTTGCAGCACAGTGATCGAACACTGGAGCAGAAACCAGAGCTGGCTAAAGAAGCCACTGCTGGGAAGCAGAGTGGTGTATTACACCTACACAGAGACTCACCAGAGCTGGCCCAGCAGAGGTGAAGTCACAGCTGAGCTTTCCAAACAATATCATATCTGTCTCACTTGAGGTCTGGCCTTTTGTACAATTATTATTGTCTTTTAGTAGTCCTCCAAGGTGGAACAGATTTTAGTGGTTTTGTCTACCCTTACATTCTAAAACCAGGAGTGGTGCCCCTCTAGCCCTCCTCCCAAGAAAATCAGTTTCAAAAATCCAAAAATCACACTGCGAAGGGGCTACTCCAATGTTTAGTTGCAGTGCTGATGTGTCTATACCACTCTGAGATCCTCACACAACTCCACGAGTGCAGTACTGGGGCTGTGGAGAGTACTGGATTTTACAAGATGTGATGAAATTGGGGCAGCTTGCAGTGCCTGAATTGGACAAACCCTTTCACTTAAAAGAGTCATCAGAGTGAGGGAAGTATACAGGTGTGTGTGCTGAGAGAGAATGTTTCATGTGCACATAGAGAGACTGGGAGCAGAAATAGCAATTATAAAGAAAATAAAGCAAAATTATAGATACTATATTATATTAATTATATTCAAAAATAGGATACCCTGTAAGTTTTTAAACACCATTGGGGAAGAAGCCAAAACTGGCAACTTTAAAAGCCATTTGCTTTAAATTCTGTAACATTTAGAAAAGATCTGTTGTCAAAACCTTTTCTTAAACTGGCCACATCCAAAATACACAAACTGTTGAAGTCCTTCTCGGTGTCAGCATTGACAGCACTCACCCTGCTTCTGAACGGATGTAAGAAAATAGAACAACAGTTGCACTGAGTAGAAGTAATGCAAATGCAAGTGTTAGCAGACAAACTGATAAGAGTTTATATTGTGGGGGAAATTAGGAAGCACCATTTTCAGGTTTTTATCTCTTCATTTCCTATACCTTCAATAGGACTGTAAAGTCTGACTTAACTTTTATCATCATTTATGTTTTATTCTACAGTTGGCATTAAAGGAATCTGAACAAAGATCTTGAGCATTACTGAAACTGCATTGATATAAATCATTGTCTCTCCTGTAGGTACTGCTGACTTCAACCAGATCACTTGAATTTTTTTCTAACCTTCCCCATAGTCACTATTCTAATTCAATGGCAGACTGAAACTGAGGCAAGTAATTTTAATGAAAATCTCCTAATGTGATACATATATGCATAAAGGGCCTGCACTGCTTTAGCTCACCTCAGTTTTAAAGAGAAAAGCAACAAATGCAGACCATTCTGTATCCGCCTCACCAGCACCTTCACAAGATGCCCGTAAAAGGGTGACATCACTGGTAGCTGAAAAACCTAATTGGATACTATTCTAATAATTTCTTGCCTCTGTCCATCAATACAGCTGCCCTGATACGTATCTTTTTATGAAAAAAGACTTCAACTATTCACCCACTACGCTCTTGTTCTTAGAATAAAAAAAACACTGGAATTTTATTTGCATGCAGCTGTAAAGAATATTTGCATTTGAATCAAAGCCCATTGTCCCTGCTTGTTAAAATATCTAAATGTTATTTCATATCAGCCCAACCTCTTCACCAAGGCTCCTCTGGCTATTTATTATATTCTCCTTGAGTTTTCTTGCCATGCCTGCCATCTCGGGTTTCTCTCCAATTTAATTCTTGTTTGTTTTTTTTCTGTTTTCTTTTTCCTGCATCTAATCTTTTTTCTTTCCCTATTTCTGCATTTATTCCTCTATTTCTGTATATGCCTTTTTCTTTCCTTCCCTCCCCCCCCCCCTTCCTTCTTTTTCCTTCCTCCAGTGCTCTTTCTCCTGTTTTTTTCTATCTGAACAAGCTTTTCTGACTCTGGCATTCTGTCTGTCTCCTTGGTTTCCTTTCAGTCGCCCAGTCGCCCTCACTGGAATGTTGGCAGAAACATATTTTTCTTTGAAAACAAAGAGACTAAATAAGTAAATGGATAAATAAAATAGCTGGGAGCAGATGGGAGGTTTCAATTCCAGAAGGGTCTGGTCTGTATTCTGCGAGCTTTTCTCACTTCTTAGCAAAGGAGGAGATAGTTGCACTCCCTGCCCACCCACCCCCAGCCTCGCGAGGAGCCAGGCAGGCTTCCCCCTCCCCTGGCGTGAGGACCTTGCTGGGAGTGATGGATTGCACTGCAGTGAGGGCTCGAAGAACTGCAGGGAGAGGAGGGGGAGGGATGGGGAAGGAAGGGAGGGAGGGAAGAAGGGAGGAGACACGTTGGCAGCGTCAGGCTAGGAAGGATGTAGCGGGGCTGATGAGAAGGGGGGGGGGTGCGCTGGAAAATGGGGATAGGGAGGGCATGCCGGGGAGGAGGGGTAGGCGTGCATTTCTGCAGGCAGCACCCGTCGGAGCAGACTGGTGAGCCCAGGAATGATGGAGGAACAAGGCAGTGTGGGCAACGCTGTCACTTGGCAGCGAGGGAGACGGGCAGGGAAAATGGAAAAGCGATAGGGGAAGGGAGGAGGGAGAAGTCAGCGAGGGAAAGTAAGGCTTTGGCTGTTCAGCGACGACAAAAGGACACAACTCTGGCAATCTGGATTTCTTTGGAGCTGTAACAGAGGAGGCAATGTTGATGTAGAAACACTCAAAAGGTCAAACCAGGCATGCAGCAAACCGTACTGAAATAGGCTTGCATTGCGCTCCGAAGGGTGGTAACAGCATGACCTTTGGGCAGTAGCGAGGTACATCTGTACCGCCGAAGCTACTGGTGATGGTGAGCTAGCAGCGTCTGGCTGCAGCAGCTTTATTGGCCTGTGGATTTTGGCAGGGGGGACGCGTCCTTTTGCCTGGGCACTGTGAGGAAAGCAGATGACCTCCCCACTGCACCAATTGCAAGTGCTGAAACACCACTTGTCATTGTTTGTTGCCTTTCACGCTTCTCTTCTTCCTTATTTTAATATACATTTCTCCATCTGTTCCTTATTCATTGCCCAGATTTTTCCACCATTTCCATCCAGTCTCCTTTCTCCATTATTAACATTTTTTTCTTTTTCTCAGTTCTCCTCCATCCTTCCTCCTTTCCTTCCTCTTCCTCTCCCTCTCCCCTCTCGCGGACCATCCCCTGCCCACCCCCAGGCGCAGCGCTGGGAAGGGGCTCTGCGGGCTCCCGGCGGCGGGGGCCGGGGGAGGATGGGGAGCGGGGCCGGGTGTGCTGCCAGCCGTGCCATCAGCTGGCAGGACGCTGTCCCGCCCCTGCAACTTCGCAGAGAGACCCCCGCCCCGCTGTCCCTGCACTCACCCCCCCCCCGGCTATAGCTGGCTCTCCG
>JAWWTY010000001.1:29721260-29776770 GCA_035222235.1 Margarornis squamiger
TTTTTTTCTGTGTTCTAACTCCAAAAATGGAAAACACATTTGAAATAGTCTAAAAGGAATTTTCAGTGAACAGTACAAATTGTCATGAAGCTAGAGGTTATAATGAGATGTAACTACAGCATGCTGCTGAATGGATGTGGAGTTAATCTATGTGCCAAAAAAGAACAGTGATGAAAAACAAAGTATGTGCATCAGAATAATTTGAACTATTACTACAATTTGCAGTGTTTAAAACTAAATGCTAACATCTCTGTTCTGTTTTCCTATTAGTTTTTTTCCTGTAGTGATTAAAAGGGAAAATAATATGTTGTGTTAGAAACGTTAAGTAAAAAGGTTCTGTAGATAGCAAGATATAAGATAGGCAGAATATTAATTCCACCAGTGTCAAGCTGTGTAGCACTCATAATTTATTTTTTTTCAACTTCTTAGTTTGAATTTCCTAAAGTAAGGAGACTGCAGTGTTGTTTTTTACCTTTACCTCTTCCATTTCTCTTCCCCATGTATAAGTCAAAAAAAAAAAATACCACTGGGGATCCAGAGAAGAAGTACATTTCTGAAAGTTGTATTACAGTAATTCTGTGTGGGAAGAAAATATAAAATTACCCTCAGACCTGAAGAAGAGGCTGTCATGTGATCATACTCCTTGTTCCTTATTGGGAAATCTTACGTAGGAGTGAAATCATTAAACTGACTCTGGGGAAGAACTTTGGTCAGAATTTATACCCTACTGTAGTGTGAATCAATCAAGCATATGCATGGGAAACACACTATTTTTCATTCTGGTATTACTGAAATTTTATTTACCTATTTTGCCTTTTAATCTGAAGAGTTTATGATTTTTACCACCGAATGTAATTCTGTAGGGTGTCTTCAAATCAAGAAAACTACTTGTCAGAAAGTCTGAACGTCTTACTTCTCTGAGCGTGCTTTCCTTTGGACAGAGTGTTGTGTGAATTCAGCCATCCTGCACTGTAGCTGCAGTCTCTGAGATGCATAATTAGTCCTCCAGCATTTCAGCATTGTTTATATTTCTTGGTGATGATTTCTTCTTTCCTGTCTTCTGTCTGTTCTTTGGGAATTAAATATGCTGATTGTAAATTATGGGTCTTTCTTCTCTCTTCTGCCTAATGTCTCCTAATGCTGCATCTATTTTAAGAAAAAAGATAAGTATGCAAGTTGGAAAACTAATGCTGAGGAGTATGTAATACAAGAATGAGAAAAATTAAGGAAATTACTGGAGAGAAAATGGAAACAAAATTTAAATTATTCTCATACAAAGTGTTCATTCAAAATGATGTAAGTAACTAACCATTTGAAAAGGAGTGAGAAAAAAATGCTGAAAGATTGTTGGATAGAAATTTTGTTAAAAATAGTCTGGACTGTCGTAATTCTGTTGTTTGTTTTGTTTTTTTTTCTGAGGGGTGGGAGTCATCTTGTATCAAACAATTCTTTTTCATGGAGAGAGGTGATAAATCTTTCCTTTTAATTTTCCAATTCTCTTTTCCCTAGACCTTTCGCACATGTTTTGATACAGATTTCTGGTGGAGGACACAAGCAAAAGCTTTGTATTTCATTTTCCTTGTTAAAGTCCTCAGTTGGCCTAGGAAAAGGTGTCCTGGAACAAAATCCAGGAGGTAATGCATTCTGTACCCTTTTCATTACCTACTGTTGTGCAAGGGATCCAGACTGAGTAACGTTTCATACAACATAGTGGAGTTGATGAAGAGAATGTATTCTTAGTAGATAATAACCTGCTTTTGCTTCCTTTTCTATTGTTATTTGTGTTGAAAACTTAACGATTCAGGGCTCAAACTTGGAAGGTAATGCATGATACTGGAGAAAGTAACAGTTTTTTTCCCCATGTATTCACACTTTGATTAGAGCTCTTTTTTTGTCCTTTAAAACCTAGACAATTTCTTAAATTAAGTAAATTGTTAGAAAATTGTAATAAGTTGTTAGAAAAATGTTAACTTTACGCAGTCGAGTTGAAAATTACAGGATGCTATTTAAAAATGTGGTATTTCTGTAGATGATATAGTCCATAATTCTTCTTGTGGACTTGCTGACTGTTGGGAACATGGCTGGAGACTTCAGAGACCAAAAATTCAGCACAGGACGTTAAAAAGCTTGGAATGATTTACTTCACAGGGGTAGAGAGGAAAAGACATTTCTAAGCTTAGGAAAACTGAGCAGAACAGTGGTATATATACCAGAACTGAAAATTGTCCCACAAATCACATGGTGTATTTCCTGACAGTAGAGTACACTGATGTATCAGTGAAGCCCAGAGCCAAAGACAGATGTGGAAAGCTCTTGCGGTGCTGAGATTTACAAAATTTGTGTATGTCCGAAATGATAAGATCTGCTGTGGCTGAAGGGAAAGGGGGAGGAGCAGAGTTGTTTCAGTCGGTGAATAGAGCAGCAGCAACTCCTTGGGGCAGTACTCTGCTGTACTGCAGGACTGGATGGGAAGCACGGCTGGATTCCCAGGCAAACCACCAGTGTGGGCCCAGCAGTACCTGCTTGTTCCTTGTCTTCCACAGCTGAAACTTGGGATGATTCAGTATCCCCACAGACCCAGTGTATTACTGGCCACGTGATGAACCTGCACAGAGCTTAAGATCCACATTATATGCCTCAATCAGGAGTCCAAAAATGATTGTAAATGCAGGTTAAGATATGTGGAATTAAAGCTTTTCCTTTTAAGTCTAGAAGGAAATTTTTAAATCGATTTATGCTTAAATGGTTTTGGAAATAATTTAAGTTCAACAAGTATTTTGTGAAAATAACTGGTTTATCCTGTACTTAAATAAGTGGCTGCTTCCCTAACCATGCATTCCTGTTTCCTTTGCACACTGGCAGTAGTACTCTGTATATTTCCAAGACAAAAGCTGAGATAAAAGTAAGAGCTGTATAAGAATTTTTTCTGCTGCCTTGGTGGGCTGAATCTGCTGAGTTGGTTACTGAATCAGATACGCACAACATTGTTGCGCAGGAATCAAAGAATCACAGAACCAGGTAGATTGGAAAAGACCCCTGAGATGATGGAGTTCAACGGACAGGAATGCATATGTGGAAAAAAGTGGAGGGTGATGTTGTAGCTGGTCTGATTTAAACTGGCTCAGTGTAGCTGTAGCCTAAGTTTAAGAGCTAAATTCTTGAAGCTAAACCAGCCTAGTATGATCTGCTGTGGAACAGAGCAGCTGCGTTTCTCTTGTCCCTTTCCAATGCTTCTGTTGCTTTCCTTGTATAAGGGCGTCATGTCTCTTGGCTTGCTTTCATGTTGCGTCTAAGCTCATCTAAGTGGCTAGTTGTCTAATCTAGTTTGGCAATTCCTGCATTCATTTGAAATACATAGCAAGTAATGTAACAAAACAATTCTCAGGCATGCATCTGAAGTCTTAGCAGTGAGCCCTGTCAAAACTTGTACTTTTAAAGTATTTGTGTAAGTTTGCTAATGTAGTGATGTAACAGGCTTGAGGAATTTGAAGGTAGTCAAATTAAAGTTTGTGAGCAGAAGTGTGCAGTGTGGCATGGGGTGGAGATGGAGGAAGCCTGTAGGAAAGTCCCACCCGTATAGGGAGGACTTAATGGACAAGAGACAAAAAATACTCAAGAATTGTCTCCTCGTTCTGAATATTCTCCTTACCTGCGTCTAGGACTAAGCAGTACCTTTCCCCCCAGTCTGCACACCTTACCTGTAGGGCAGCACAGTTCAAGAACAGTTCATTGGTGAAGAGCATTTTATGGAAATTTGGATCTTTCCCTGATTAAAATGATACACAATAATATCTTCATTAAAATTCTTGGCTAGCAGAACAGCAGAAACTGGAATTCACAGA
Source organism: Margarornis squamiger (assembly GCA_035222235.1). NCBI lineage: Eukaryota > Metazoa > Chordata > Aves > Passeriformes > Furnariidae > Margarornis > Margarornis squamiger. Next base: position 29,725,103 of record JAWWTY010000001.1, read on the forward strand.
GTCAGCAACTTACCAATACCTTTATTGTAGGTTTTTGGAATCTCCATATTTTCTGATACTGGCCTATGAAGGAAAATAGTTTTAAGGAAAGATGCTTTCATGAACTTTAAACTGTTAAGAGATGCTGGAGTAACTGAAGTATAAAACAAAGTACGAACTTTTCCTAAGACTTTCTTTACTTTTCCTTTGGGAATGTGAAACCAAATGATCAGGTGAGGAATAAAAAAGGGCATAGTAATCATGTGTTCTAAAACAATAATACATTGTGCATCGTCAACTGGCTTTTCTTAAGTCATACGGATGACATCTGGAAACAGATCTCTTACCTTCATTTTTTCTGCAGAGGAAGTATTTAGAAGATAGATTCTTTTAATTTGGTAAAGGTTGGTGTGCTGGTTTAGGAATGTGTGTTTCCTGTGTGGGCCTGAAATTTGCAATAGAAGTCAGTATTTTGTTTAAGTCTTTCATCTTGCAAGATGTGGTTTTGTTTTGTATGATCTATCCTTCATTTCTTATTTATTTTGAACTAGTAACAAATAGTTGTGATCCGTGTTTGTTTTTTTCCCCTCACACTCGATTAGATAAGATTGGAAATAAACATGGAGGAGTCAGGATAGTTGGAAGATTTCACAGAATATTCCAGTTCTGAGTTGGAAGGGACCCACAAGGGTCATCGAGTCCAACCATTTAAGTAAATGGCCCATGCAGGGATTGAACCCACAGCTGTGGTGTTACTATCACCATGTTCTCACCGTGTTCTAACCAACTGAGCTAATCTCGTTTCTGTAAAGTATAGAAAGCTGGGAGAAAAAAGATAAGGTTGGATAACAAATTCCTGTGGTAAGAAGAGCACTTATGGATCACCTGGCTCTATGATGAGAGAGGACTTTTATATATGCAGAATCCATTACTATATCAAAATATCAAAACTTAGTATTTTTGAATCATCTCTGAGTCACCTAGAGGCCTGTCTTCTAACACACAACGGGGGAAATAATCACCTCCTCTTTCTTCTGGCTGTTTCAGTAGTCTCCTGGCACTTGTTAGTCCAGCAGTGCACGTTACTGTAAGAGCTTTTCCTGCAGCATGCAGCAGTGGCTCTGAGAGTGATGGAGCAGAGGCAAGCGGCCTTGGCAAGGTGCCTTGTTGAGCACTGCAGAGTTGGCCTGTTTCCTGCTACTGACTACAGCCAGAGCAGCCATTACTTCCTCTGCAGAGCTGGGAAATTGGTTTGTAACTCAAGTGAGAACTGGAGAAGAAACTGCATTGTGTGGAAAGGACTGAAAGGTGGTTAGACACAAAGTTAATTTTGTGCTGTTGAAAATTCTGGGCTCAGAATCACTTGAAACTGTTTCTGTTGTTCTTTCACTGTGGAAGTCAATCACTTACCAGTCTGATTGGTGTTAAACCTTATGGAACCGTAAGCTTTACTACTAGGCAGTTATGGACTATATATAAAGAACATTTTGGAATAGTAGCTGTGTTTAGAGGTGGGTGATCACCCCAGTATTAGATACATGAGGCAAACACATCTCTAGTAGGAAAAACATCAATTCAAACATTTGCTTTATTATCATATTTTAATAACAGTGCATTTCAACAGCTGCAACATGTTTTAAGAAGAATTATGATTTTTTTTTTTTTTTTCAGAACTGTGGCACTAAGGACAGATTTCTTATGATGCATATAGGAAGAAAGGATTTATACTCTCTAACCATCCTGGGTGTTCTTGCAGTTTTCCTCCTTCCTGTCAGGGATTTCTGTTCTTATGTGAATGGTCTACTGTTATCTCAAACGATGCTAAATAACAAGGCTAACAACGAATTTGATCTTTTCAAAGTTGTTCTGTTTGTTCAGTATGTCATCAAAGGTAGATAAGGGCTCCAAAGCCACCTTTGCAAGGTGGAGAGGTAGGAATGTTTCTGCATGGAAATACTTAATTATGTTAATTTCAGAGGGCTCTGTGAAGGTCTGAAGTTTTTCATTTTCATGTGTTCTGGAACAGCCAGCCAGGAAAATCAGACTTGTAGGGTACATCATCTTGAGCATACGTGCATGTCATCATATCTGAAAGTGCCAGAAAGCATTGCCAGATTTTTAATTGTTGTAAGAATTCTCAGGAATGGCCATCTGGATGATAATGTAAAAAGGACAAAAGCAAGATGAAAAATGTGTCCCCTTACATCCTAGTCAAGAAATGAAAATTAGTCTAATGTTTCACAAGACTGTTGTTTAAGTGGCTGGGGGTTTCTGTGTCACTTTTCCAATAATTCTTCTTCCAGTGCTGTGTCACCTAAGCAAATTTTGCTGGCACATTTGTCTGAGCAGTTTTATTGTGAATCAGGTCTGCATACTGGTGTGGTTTTCAATCAGCCTCTTCTTGGTGGCAGGTGTTTTTTTTTTGTATTGCATCAGTCTTTCGAGTCGGGGAACAGCATGACTGTACAAACGGTAGTGTTCTGCAGCACTTAAATCAGAAGGATAAACTGTGTGTTGGAGTGAGAGATAAGGAGATACCACAAGTATTGATGTGAAAAACTTAAGTCTTATGAAACTGTCAGCTATGCTTGCTTTACTAGTTTTGTGAACAGAGAAGTACTCTATTTCCTGTTCTTTAAGCAGTGACAGTAGCTTTGGCTTTCTCCACCTTTTCTCCAGGTCTAGTTGGTTGTCCATTTGTGAACGATGGGCAGTTGATTGATTCTCAGTGACTGTGAATATGAGGGAGACTGGTACTGCTGAACTTTGACCAGTATTGAGATGGGTCTTCCACTGTGAGCACTGGTGGTTAAATTGATATAGACTTCTAGGAGTACCAGTGGCCATGGACAAGTCCCTTAATTTTCTTTTTTATAAACTCTTGTCTGTAGAATGTGGTGAATTACCAGTTTCAAGAATTACCATTTTCTTTTATATCTGCCCTTTGCTGCATGAAAAGAGTGGAATGAAAAGAAGAGGAACAACAAAAAAGAGCGCCACTATTGAAACTATTAATTACTTTTTATTTCTTTATATTGTAAATAATTAACATTTACAATGTCAGAAAAATCTGTAATGGTGTCCTTATGATCTTTGAGTGGAAGAGCTTACATGATTTCTTTATCTGTTTAAAAACCTAGTGCATTTTAGGATTAAAAGTGTGATAAAGTGTCTTTGTAACTGTCCAAAGTTTAAGCAAGTTGAAGCAGAATGTGTTGCATGTGCTCTGACAACTTGAGCAGAATACCTGAGAGCAAAGGTGTTCTTTTCGTGTTGTCAGAGAAACCCTGCTAGAGTTACACTAATAAATTGTTTACCTACGATAACTAGTAGAAAACCTTTCCTATCATACAGCAAGTTTTTCTTGCTCTGTGCTTCCATATAGGGCAGGTATTGAACTGGGATCTGTCTTTCCGTGCTTCTTACTCATCTTGACACATCTGTGAGTAAAACATGGAAGAACAGATATTGGAAGAGACACACTAATGATTTGATCCATTTTATCAAGGTGTGAAGTAAAAAGACTAAATATGCCAGTGTTCTTTCCTTGATTTTTTAGCTGAGAAGGGGGTTGGACTGCACTGACACAGTTATTGGGGTAGATGATTTTGTTCACAGTAATAGTTGTAATGTAACATCCATGAAAGAGTATGCTCAAAATCCATGCTATCAGAATCTGATTCTTGAAAGTTCCTGTCTAAAGAATAATTAGATCTGGTAGGGAAACTAAGCAGTTAGAAGATCAATAAATATTTCTCTTGAGTTCTACGAAAGTGATTTGAAAGTCCTCTAGGTATCATGTTTGTTGTCTTGTGTTGGTACAATGCTGTGGAACTTCAAGGGGAATGATTGCCTTTTAATTTAAGTTTTTGTAAGGACAGAAGAGGAAGTTGTTTGTAAAAAGATGTGTGAGTGTTCTCTTTAGTTGTTTAAAATACACAATTTTGTTTGACAAGCAGTTTAGCAATAGAAATAAGTGCATAGACAGAGCTGTTGGGGCACAATGGAAATGTGAGTCTCACTACAGGTCCTTCTGATACACTCATCATCTCTAAGGTCAGGGCATGAGCCTGGGAAGAAATACACTTCCATTACAACCTCCACCAAAGACAGAAGGTGTTAGACAAATCTCTTACACCCAGGCAAATGTGGCCAACTCCAGAATCTACACACTGGCAGCTCTTCTCTCTGTGTGATTCTGTTCTTAAGTGACATACTTATCTGATGAAACATTGAGGGTTTTTTTGACATGGCAGATGGGTCTCATCTCATCTGTTTTAGTATTACAGTGGGTCAAACCTTTCTATCAGATTTTTATTGCTTAGAATTTGTCCTTTCTTATTAATATACATCTGCCCCTTAAGTCTTAAGTGTCTCTTTGAGGGAGTTTTGGAAATTTTTTGTGAGTCATTCAGTGGAAGGAGGATACTTCAAGGAAGAAAGAATATATTTTTCTGTTTTTCCACAAATCTGCAAGGATGTTTTTGGAAGGACTAGCTTGGAACTGGAACTCAGTTCAGCTGAAGTGGCTTTTGCTGGTGAAAGTAGATATAAATTTGTCCCAATTATTACCATTTCAAAAAATAATCTGTTAAGTATCTTAGAGGCCTGTTTAAGCTTCACAGATAAAATGCTTGAAACATAGCTCTGTATTATGCAAAAAAAGGACTTTTGGTGTTGCGGCTTTGTGTCTGCTGTGGGATGGGAGATACAGTTTGGTCTGAGCACACAATTTAAAATGGAGATCTTTTGTGTTGGTTGTACCTCCTCTCACTGACACAGAGACCCAAATGGAGTCAGTCATTCCATTTGAATATAGTGGGGACAAGATGGTTGAAATTGATTTGGGATTGACTGAGGTGCCACTGGAGAAAAATCTGGTGGGAAGGTAGTGGTACATGGCAAATATGCTGGAACGAGAAATGGTAACAGGAAGTGATTGCAGTGAAACTCATGCTAGATAAGAAATTGCTTCCCTCAAGAAGGAAATTGGAGCTGAAAACCAGTGGGAGCATGGGTTGTGTGTTGAAACTTGCAAACTCATCAAGGAGCCTCAAATGGAAAACAAGTTTCAAGGCAAGGCAGGCAATCCAGTGGTTAGAGTGGTATTCAAACTTACAGATGAAGAAACTACATGACAGTAGGAGAAATCTGTAGTTTAGAAATTAACTGGAAAAATAAGGAGAATAGAATGAAGGTGGGACAGAAAGACAGTGGAAGCACAGGTGTTATATCTAGGGTGATGAATGCTGAGGGGGATGAGTTGGGAGTGAGAATTTGGGGCAAAGCAAGCTGCATTCAGTAGTTGCTGACTTGTAGTGCCTGGAGTGGCATCAGATGTGCCAGACATTTTCTCTCCTGCAGAAAAACATTCTTCCGCCAGTTGGTTCCACAAGTACTTGCTGATGGTGAAGCCCATTAACCTTAAGGTGCTGGTCCACATAGAGACTGCAGCTCCAGTGCTGCTGAGGCGTACTGTCAGCTCAAGTGTCAGAGGCCTGTGTGGGAGATGAAACTGGTCTAACCCTCATGGCGCTATTCCACTGGTGTCATGCATGTGTTACTTATATGCCAGGGAAACTTGTTTTTGATTATCTGCAAATGCAAAGATAAAATACTATTATGAGTAGCAATAGCAAGTGCCCAAAAATTTGAAATTAACAAGATCAAATTTGCATTTTTGACTCCGTTGTTGTTTTCAGATACTACATTTTAAATCACTTAATCACTTGTTACTTTTTCATCAGCCTGCTGAAAGTACAGGGTGTTGTTTTCTGGAAATGTAACTTGAAGTATAGTGAAGGAGAGGACAATTTCTAGGTTGCCTTCTTTGTGGTTGAAGAATTTGTGACAATTAAAGCAGAAGATTGCTGGAAGAAAAGTGTCAGTCTGGTGATTTAAATTGAACTGCTCAGAAATTGCCTTTAATTGCATGTTTTTGCATTTTCTGAGTGCCCAGACTTTGGATACTAGGATCAGCTTTGTGAAAGTGCTGAATAGTTGCATCCACAAATAAAATCAATGAGAGCAGCACAAGCAACTGAGAAATCATAGTCTCCCAAATGTGGCATTTAGAATGTCTTCTTTAACAATTATCTCTGGGTTTCCCTTCCCCGTATGGGAAATCAGTAGAATGCTCGCTGATTTCTTGTGATATTGAGGAAATGAATTAAGATCATGATTACTGTGATAAGCACGATAAATAGAACTCAAGGAGAAATTAATAATGACGTATTTCAGGCAAGGGTTTCAGTCCAATCCATGGACTACATACTGGACAATATAAAGGAAAATACAGTACTGAGTAGCTGCTTGATAAGTGAGTGCTGTACCTCCCGTGCGCATTGGATATCTGCTGTGGGAAAAAACAGCGTTTGTTTGTGTAGTTGAAGACAGTGTGTGGGTGGGGTAGTAGATCAATGCTACAGACATATCCTTAGTTGTGGCTTTTTCTAACCTTTATGTGCTTGACTTTGTGGCCACAATTGTTTTCTCTCAATGTAGCTTTTTAATGTAGTATTGAATGTGTATATTCTGTGTAAATAATGTGCAGTCACACAGGGACTGTGCTGGATGCATCAACTATCCAGGCTTTGAAAAATGTAGGTATAGGGAAAACCAGGACAGGAGTGATGGAATGATAACTATTTGGGTAACCCAATACTCTCTCTTTGAGTAGTCGTCCATGGATAAATTTACATTCAAGAAAATACATGCCCTGGCAGTGAGACTGAGGAATTATTTCACCTGTCTAAATACCTGAAGAGGTTGCTCTTGTACCTCTTCTCTCTCATACTTGTTTAATGAATATATAAATTGGTGTGTCCCCATTGTTATTGTACTTCTCAGCTACTTTGGAAATTGGCTTATTCCAGTCCTGGAATTCAGTTTGGGTTTTTTTGACAGCTCTCCTTTCAGTGTTTATATTTCATATTTTATTAGGTGCCTTGCAGGCTATTTTTCATGGTTGAGGACATCTTCATATATATAAAAAAGTAATACATTACTTTTGGATATCAACATGAAGTATTTTGCCTTCTGTTCCTGGATGAGGAACAGACTCACAGGGTGAACTACATTCTGAGTTCTGTGGCCAGGCAGGACGCCATGCTTTGGTTGGGATTTTTCTTAATATGAAGCAGGAAGGGAGCACTAGTGAGCCTGGCTGAGCCTGCCATGGCAGAGACAGTTAGTGTTACGACTGTGAAATTATTTTTTAGGAGTTTCAGGGTTTCTTTCACCAGCCACACTGTTGCTAGCTCACTTTCCTAGAAAGCAGAGCCTTCCAAATCTTAGCTCTCAAATGCTGTGGGGCAGCTTTCATTCCTGTATCATGCCCTTTTCTTCTCAGTGAAGGTTTTTGTTAATAACAAAAGAGGCCATATCAAGCTCTCCTGCTAATGTAACTATGTGTCCCTGTTTCCCTGACTCAGACAACATTCATGAATATCCTGTAGACTCAGATTAAAGGTTTAACTCTGCTTTGTCTGGATTGCAGTTCATCTCTGCTTATTTCTAGTGAGACAGTTTTGACTTTAAAGGCTTGACGTAGCTTTTGTTCCACAAAAATGCAACTCGTGGCAGGACTATCCCTTGTGTCCCTGACAACTTCCTGCATCTGCATCTTTCTGTGAAGGACTGTCTTGTTGGATGTCTGCTTCCACCAAGGCCTGGTTTTGGTTGTTTAATTATAGCTTAACAATAAAAGCTTCACAACTTCTTTCCTTCCTTCGTTACTTTTCTTTCCTAGAAGGACTTTGCCTCTACCATATAGTGAATTTCTTCTTCGATGTCTTTTCAAGTTTCATTGACATCCTGTTCCCTGCCACCCCCAGCTGTCAAACCTACAGAAGCACTTTCCACTTTCAGCATGAAGAATTTGATTTTTAGTTTTTTAATGACTGTAAGAACTTGTCAGATCGTCTGGATTATGCAGAAGAAAGAAAGAAAGGATGTTTCCCAGTGAACCCACAAATCTAGTTTTAGCTGTGAAATAGTGTATTTTGGAGCATGCATCCTGCTGTTGCCAAGCATACTGCAGGAGAAGGCCCCAGAGAATCATAGGATAATGGAGTTTCAAAGGGACCTTTAAAAGTCATCTGGACCAACCTACTCAAAGTGGCCAACTTGAAAGCTAGAGCCAGCTCTGAAGTTCGATCAGGTTGCTTGGGTCATATCCAGTCAGGCTTTGGATATCTCCAAGGATGAAGGCTCTGCAGCCTCTCAGGACAGTCTGTCACAAACTTAGACCACCCTTATGGAGGGGTAAGAAATCCAAATACATGGTCACAACTGTGTTAGTACACTGTATCAGTTGCCGGTCTCTTGACTAGCTCTGTGCACTCCGAAGCAAAGCTGCATGCATGTGATCCGCTCCTTTGTGTTGAGCAAAAACCCTTGTCATTTTCACAGCCTGTCCTGAAAGAGTCTTTATCCATTCACCACAGTACCTTAGGTGTGCGAACTAACCAGCTGCCAGTGAGGAGAGATTATGGGTTGAAGTCATGATGTAAGTGCAGATAGAAAGGTAGAGAGAAGTAACTAGTAATGACTGGAAATTTTTGAGATGTTCATGTTCATGTCCTGCTTCCTTTTGTTTTTCTGTCAATCTTCCCAGGATCATTCTGGCCTAAGACTGAAATGGTTCTTTGTGCACCCCTCCTTACATGCTTGGGACTAAAGGTGAGGCAGGATTCTGAAAGTGCATGCCCTTTGTGGATGCTTTGAGGTGAATAAGGTCTGTGGTTGCAGGCACAAGAGATGCTGTACGTGCAAACTGCATGTCTTAATGCTTGTAATGGTTTGTCATGCTCAAATAAGTCTGGCAGCTGGCCTTTATAGCAGTTCTGCTGCAAATTTTTCTTAACCTGTCCGAGTAGAAGAATTGTATTATGTGCACAGATTGGGAGAGCAGGAGTTGGAGAAACAGAAATCAGTCTGACAGGCTTGTTTTTACAAAGTGGAAACTGGGCTAGCATGGTGACCATACAGCTGTAAATGTAGGAAGAAAAAACCCACCTCACTCTAGACAATTCTGCAGTCTCAAAACAGCTTTTTCTTGGCAATTTAAACTGTTCAGATCCTTGCTGTCATTGCTATGATCCAGGCTTCTCTGTTGCAGTTGACACCTGGATGGATCAGATCCTACAGTGAGCTAGTTTGGCCTGCAATACCTGCAGAAGTTGAATTGCACAAAAGAACAGAAGAGTTTCCTGGTGTAGGAAGCTTACCTGCTCACCAGTGAGTCTGGAGAGCACTAGAACAGGTGATAGGGAGTGGGTGAAACTACATGCCACTGTAGGATTGCATGGAGTTGGAGAGTAAAACTGTTGGCAGCAACGGTGACTTAAATTGTCTTAAAACTACAATCTTGTGTGGGTGTTTTGTCCAACACTGGAATTTCTAAAGAGGTGCTCGTTTCTTCCCCTTTCTTGCTTGGGTCTTCCAAGGTGCATAGCATGCTGTTAAACCTTTTCCTTTCAGAGCTTTAAATTGTTAAGAGGCAGAGTCTAGGAGTGAATGCAATTACAATTCAGTTATTAAGAACAGATCAAGAGTGCCATTTGGTAATGAAATTTCCATGGTTGTGTTGCCATAAAGTGGAAGAACTTGAAGACAAATGCATTCTGCGGATATTTAAAGGAGGTTCTTCAAGGAATCTATGCACGGGGTAAATGAACTAAAGATTTTTAATACCTGAAGCTGGTAAAAAAGCTTTTGTTCCTATTCTCTGCCATTGACCTGTTTGTGATGAGAACAGTAGCCCCACTGTGAATTTTGTTTGTAAATTGGTCAGGTGATTATTTCAGAAAGGACATGAGAGCTTTAGAGATTGTAATATAGAGAGAATGTTTATGAAGATACTCAGGAACTTGTAGGGATTGGTAAACTCAGAATTACCCTTACAATCTAGAGATTAGTGGTAAAATAGCTAATCTCCTACATGTGTTGCTTTCAAAGGTGAAAACAAGCTGACAGTGGGGGATGTCCCTTCTGCTTGCTTTATTCTGCTGTCTGTGAGTACAATACTACTGCTGCATGATTTTTTTATTTGACTGGACTGGTTGGAAGGACTGTGTACTTGTGTAATTCTGAGGAGTATTTTCTCTCAATAAGAAAGTTACAGATTGGATGGAGTGTATTAATTAAGGAGTGTATTGAGTAAGTATCTTAATTAGTTAACATGTTTTTGGCTCTAGGTGGAAGCTTCTGCATCCAAATCAGGTGAGAAATAATACTGTGGTGTTCTCCTTACAGTGTGGGCATGGAGCATATGTACAGCTACTGCAGTGTAGTTTTAACCCTCTAAAGCTGGGAAGGGGAAACAAGCTCAGTGAGCATGCTTACAGAGGTGTGGGAAAAATGTAATTCTTCCTTCTCTAGCTTTGCTTTTTGAATGGTTTTATGTTAATGTCTGTCAAAACTAAGAAATTTTGGGTTGTAGCTTTTGGTTTAGAAAAATGTTTTGTGGGGTGCAGGTGTTGGTGTAGGAAAATACTGTACTCGTGATGACACCTGAAACTGTTGTATACTGTTTATCTGAGTAAATAAAATTTTTCTCTGACACAGTAAAAAAAACCCCACAAAACCAGAGAATCTACCCTTTGATAGGAGTTGATATTATCTCTGCAAGTTTCAGAGTCAGTTTTATCTCAATTTTTTTTCCAAAATATGACAGTTAAATTCCTTCCTTTAAGAAGGACACATTTGTTTCCAAAATAAGTGCCTCCAATTCATAAATTTAATGCAGTTTGATTAGAAAGGCAATGACAGGTCGAAACAGTAAGCCGAGAGGATCTTCCCATTCACCAGAATTCAGGCTCAGTTAAACATATTTAGAAAAAACTGGAAAGGACAGGAAGTTTGATATAATCTGTTAAAAGCTTTTGACAATGTAGAAATGCTTCTAGATGTGTTTTTTGTTATGGGAGACAGATACAAAGGATACATGTCTTCATTACAAATTTAAAACTCACATGGGATGTTCCTCCATTCAGCAGTTTGCCTAAATCAAAACAAGGCCAATTACTGAGATAAAAGAAAGTATTGTTTGGTAGCAGAGAGCGCTGAGGTACATTAAGTTATGGATTTTAAAGGTATTTAGTAGATTTTTGGCATTGTGGGAAAATTTTGGATTCATCTCAGGTGACAGGAGAACACTGCCATTCTGGGTGGCTTGAAGTCTTGAGATTTCTTTCTGCTTCTGGAAAGACCTTTCCAATTACGTATTTTTTTTCAGGTGTATCCTTAACTTTTTTTTTATTTCACCTGCTATACAGAATTAACAGAAACTGCACATTTAAAACATAAGAAAGGCTGACTGTGTGGTGAGTGGAGTGAGTTTACACTAAGGTTAGTTTACATATATTTAGCAGTGTTAGGTTAGTGGTTGGACTTGATCTGAGAGGTCTTTTCCAAACATAATGATATTATGATTCTGTTCTTGTTCTGTAACATTGAAGACTTGCATTTTAGGATGGGATTCTTTAATGTTTATGGTTTTCTGCTTTTTGCCGGGGGTGGAGGGTGGGGATGTGGGTGGCTGTGTGGATTCCAGAACTTGTTATTTCTAAGGTTCTCAGTGTATGTGGACTCTGGATATATGATAAAGCAGAGATACTTTCCACAAGTGGGTATTCTGTCAGTTAAGGATGCTTTAGACTTTTAAAACACTGTAAAGCATGTTTATTTGAACCAGGAATGTTCTGAGACCTCCTAGTGGGAACCATTTACAAAAAACCTAATGCGGTGCAAGCGGTCTCACCTCCAGCCACATAAAAACTAGAAGATCATGTCTGGGTTATAAACAGATGTCTCCTTTTGAAGTGTGGTCTGTGCTGAGCAGAGGGTTTAGGTAAAGATTTCATCATAAGGCCTTGCTAAATACACAGCTTTGGGCTTCCAAAATGGGGAACTCTTTTTTTCCCCTCTGTCACCCCATCATGTCTTCCTCGTGCAGGTTATTCAGCTCATGTTCTAATCACAAGCCAATGAAGTTCAGTAAAAAACCCCACCTGTTTCCACCTGTTAATTTTCTGTCATTCAGATTTGTTGAGGTGGCCTGTGGTGCAAACATGTGGGCACCAAAGCTGGCTCTGAAGTGCAAGCAGTAGGAAGATAAGTATAGGAATATCTTTTTTTTTGATGACAGAGCATGTTCCTCTTGTTTTGTTTTCTCTTATGTTCACTTTTATCTTAGTTCTGGTCACTGCTGAGCGTCTGTAACTTGTGGGTGTGTGATTGGGTTAGGACCTTACTGCTTTTGTCAGCTGAAGTATGTTAGCTATCAAGAGATAAACAGAGGGAAGAGGACAGCTTTTAATTGAGGTGTCAAGTAACCGTTTTCTGAGTTTCAGTTCTTCATTACTTACTAAGCTTTGCAAGGTCTGTTCTAGACACGTATCTGTTTTCTAGGTAGATAACTTCCCCTTTCTTTCTCATTCTGCCTTTTTTCTTAGACCTGGTTCATGCTGCCTTTGACATATAAATATGATACTGGTTTTTCATTTGGGAGGGCTAATCCGTGTTTTTAGAGTATGCATAGATTGTTAAAACATTGAGTTTCTAAGACCGTTGTAATTCTGTACAAAGTTTTTATCAAAAGTATTAACTTTGAAATAGTTGTAGTACCATTTTGAAATGGTCCAGTTTTCAGTGTGAGTTTAGGATTTTTCCTGTCTGTCCATACTAGATATGAAAGACGTAGCAAGACATCTTTGGTTCAAACAATGTTCAATTGTTAGAGTATTGTATTAATTTGGCATTGACTGCATCTGACTATCTTTCTAAATTGATTAACTTACTGAAAAAACATAATTTGTGTTTGTAATATACCTTTTACATATGTTTTTATGTTTTGGTCCATTCACTACACAGTTATGTATGACTCTGAAGAAGTACTAATGTTTTGGGATTAGAAGCCACCAGTGTATGGTGACTTGAAATGTAGCAAGAAACAAGATTTAGCCATAATCAGTCTGCTTAGTGTTGATTTAGTGAGGTGTGCATGTAAGCATCAGGTCTATTTCCCCCTAGGCCATAATGGCCATAATCGCTTTAAGCATCATCATCTTTCCCAGTTCTCCACCATTTTCAGTAGCCTGTGCATTTCTAAGAATAATTCTGTGTTCTTCCTTGGAAAGGGAAGGGATCCACTGAGTCCAGGAAGGGACATGAAGTACCGGTGGTTTAACTCAGGTACCTGTTTGTTCTGTTTGGAGCTGCACAGTGGCCTTTTGTGAAGGTTTTCACAATGCTTGTGTTAGGAATTCATGACTTGAAGCTGGATCTGCTCCTTTTCATTTCTCTGTTCCCTGTTTCAGAATAGTATGGCATAGTGTGATTATAGTATGGTTTTAGAGAGATGAGTTTTGTCTCTGCTCCTTGTGATTTCATTTGAACTGCTGAGCTGTGGAAGTGTATCTTGGCAAGAAACCCTTTTTAGTTAAGTTTCTGTGGACAAGGAGATTGAGGTCTCAAACACATAGGGTTGAATGCCAGCACTTGTTAATTTAGTTTGAAAAAACTAATGAGTAGGATAGGAAGGGGGAGAATATGGACTTAGAACACCCAGCACAGAATTATTGTAGAACTCTGTGTCTGTGGACTCTAGAATAAAAGATAGCTTGGTAATACTAGATATCAAAGAGGCTTTCATACGGCAGTGAAATTTTGGAGGAATTGTGACTACTTAGTGTTCAGACTAATAAACTATGGTTGTCAGGTGGTGATACAGAGAAAATTCCTGTGCAACTTCAAAGGGGGAAGTTTAGTGTTAATAAATTGATGGTTCTCTAAAATTTGCAGTACTTAGCTGCTTTTCAAAGGTGAGGTTCTGGTTTAAATAAAATTGCATTTAAGGTGTGATACTTTACCTACCATACAGCTGCCACAGGCAGCCACTTACCAGAAGAGTTTAACTTCAGTGACTGCTTCTGACTTTGGCAAAAACCCCAGGAAATGCCAACTGCTCCAAAATACTTATGCATCTCAGTGAACTTAACGTTTTCCAAATGAAGTTTGAAGAAAATAATGTATCACCTAATTTCTGTGAGTTTTGTGTTGCTTAGAGTTGTTTTATAAGATAGATACATAAAGTTGAATCAATATAGCAGCAAGCTTTTGAGGTATAGAATAGTATTTTGTTAATGTTAATTCTGCTTTGGTTAATTATTATTGAATTCTGACACAGTCTTGATAGAATGTATATTTGAAGTATGCTGAGTTTTAAAAATTTTAGAGATCTAGTTGTGCTTGAGTTTAGTGAGGGAGCGTATATCTTGTTATTGCAGTAATTTGCTATTAAAGCTTGGAATATCTCTCTTTTGAGCTTTAAGCTTGCTTTTACATGGCAATTAGGGTGAAACACATTTAATTCCCTGCAAGTAAACTGTAAGTGATTATTAAACACTTTAGAAATTTAATGCAAATATTATGCAGTGTCTTGTGGCTGACAGATATTGGGAGGAAAAATGAACCAGAAATAGTAATGCAGTGTTCTGAGACCAGGAGTGAGCCCAGATTTGTAGAAAAATTCAGTGATTTTTGTGAGAACAACTGATTAATTGGGAAAAGCAAGTAGCAAGATGTAATATGCTCAAAATACGAGGAAAGGTTTGTGTGATAGAAGGTTTGCCTGTTTTTCCCAGCTGAGTGAGTTGAATTCATTATAGCCTACTTGCTGAGTGACTGTTCATTTGGGAAACATTAGCAGCTCCATGGATGGGTGGGTGAATAAATTCGAGTAACAAAGTTATGAGAGCTGGAGACTTTCAGGGTAGCATACAGACCTCTGAGGAAAGATCTGGGTGATATTTCTGGAAGTTCTCAGACCCTGTTAGCTCCTGTTGGCAATGTGATGGGAGCTGGTGTATGTTTTGTGCTTTGGAAATGTGATTCAGATTTTTATTTTTTTGTAATGCTGACCAGTCGTTATTTCACTTGTGTGTTGGTATGCCTGTTAGAAAAATATTCCACATACTGGATTTGTCTGAGTACTGAAACATTTTCTTCCTGCTTCGTTTCACTTACATGTTTCAGATAGTTGGCATTTATTAGGGGTTTTGCTAAAGACAGAGATAGTCACTGAAGCTGAAGTGGCTGCTTGGAGTAGCTGAGGCCGCAGAGTGAGGATTCCTTGCATAGTTATCCATGCTCTACATGGAATAATTTAATAATCATTCAATTATCAGACAAATCCTGTGAAATGTCTACATTCGGAAGTCAGTTTGAAAGAAAACAACTTAATGACTGCAATGTTTTATGTTGCTGAATTCATGGCTGCACTGCATAGGGAGCTCTGGCAAACCCACCTTTTGTGCATCATTCCTGCTCTCCTGATCCGTTTGGTCAGATATGTGGTATGATAGATCATGAGTTTCCATGGGTAGCAAGGCAGTTACCAGTTGTCTTCAGGCACAGAGTGGAAAGTTTGGTCTTTTTCATCATGGAAACCTGTTTCCTGATTTAGGTTTTTCTGATGTATGAATAGAAGTAAAGGTAAATTTCTCCCTGAGGAAGTTTTTTCTTTGTTACTCTTATGTCAATGACTTTTGGGTTTCTTCCCCAGGCCATATTTTCTGTCATTTCCAGCGACTTTGGTCTTTTCCTCTGTCATAGTCTATCAATTAAAATTTACCATTGTATAAAAATGGAAGCTTGGTATCAGTAATTCTGTTTACATGTAAGCCCACTCAGATTTCCTTCTGCTTGTCTATTAAATACTTCAAGCATTTAGCTGTGTATCTTATTTTATTGAAGAGTTTGCCAGTGGTTCTTATGATCACGTGCTGTACTTGAAGACCTGAATTGGAGTACTAAGTATTTCATGGCCTTGCTGACTCAGTTTGCTTATTTTGATTATTTTCCAAAGTTATAATTTGGACTGGAAATACTTTTATGAATTAATTTAATATTATCAAGTTTTATTTCATTGTTAAAAATGCCTGATGTTTGCTATATTAAGAGCTATAAAACATCTGAAATGGTTTTTGATGTCCTTGCAAATCTTTGAGATTTTAGACTTGTCTCCTGAAACTGTTCCTTTTGTGAAAACACTTGCATTGTTTGAGATAAACTACAGTTATTTGTTACATGCAAACTGGACATGAGATACTGCTTTGCAATAGTTACTAATCTGCTGATGAATGATTCTTGTAGAGATTGGAAGGGATTTGTGTAGGCTGCAGTCTGAATATAATGAGTTTCAAAAATGTAAGCAATTTAAAATACTGCTTGAATGTGAATTGAAATGTTCAGAAACCACACACAGTTTCTTGATCTTGATCCTTTTTAGCTATTTATAATGCCATCACAGAAGTGCTTCCTAGAGTTTCTAAAGTGAAAGAAAGTCAGATAACTGCGTAGATGAAGCACCAGTGCTTATGAATTGCAAAAAGTATGAGGCTGCAGTTGAAGAATTTGGGTACTCTGGCTGTGGTTGTGATTGGCTTCCAGAGGCATGTTTGGCTTGCAGGCTCTACAGGATATTGTTACAATGCCTGTATTTGAGCAGCAAGCTTGTCCCAGCTGTGCTGTGACATTCATGAATAGTGTAGAACCCCTTCACTGAGACTTCAGATCAAACTTTTTGCCTTGTGTTTTGCTGTAGGAGGGGAACAAGCACATAGTCAGCTTAGGAGTGTTAGCTGATGGGCATCAACTTGTTAGGTCAGGATAACTCAGTGTTGTTTGTCTGTATTTTGAAGGCATTTCATTGGGAATGTGTGCCACCTAAATGATAACTCACTCATTTGATTGAGAAATTGTGATTGTGAGATAGATTTGTCATAGAGAAGAAATCAGAAGATACTAAAAAAGCCCTGCATGTATGAATGAAGGTTGGGAAATTCCAGAATTTTGTGATTTTTTTCCAAAGTATGTGCGCCCACCCTAAAATTGTTCTACATGAGGTTTTTCAGAGGCAGCTGTCACCTGAAGTATCTTGCTGTGCAAATAGGCTCTACCATGTTGGAAGTTAGTGTCTCAAGAACTTTATTAGGGTATAGATACATATCTTCTTATTTCACTGGTAGCAGTAGTAGTTTCTGCCTCTTTCTTCATTTTAACAGTCTGTCAATTTTCTGTGGTCTTCACAGCTTCGTGTGATGACTTCCATCTGTTTGGGTCAAAATAAGCCATTTTAGCAGAGACCGGCAACTTTGCATTTTAAGCTCACCTGCTGTTCTTTGTGAATGAAAAGCAAGAGAGGTGGTTGGGGCAAATGATGAATAATCACGTGTTCATCTACCCGCTTCTATCATATGCTTCTTTGAGCTGTTTTGGAGAGAAACTTGAGGCTTTTCGACTTTGAGGGATGTGGTGTAACTGGTCAAGTTCATTCCTGGGTGATTACAGTTCACATTGCAAAAATTCCTTTTGTATTTAGTCTGAATACTGTGATGATTGATGTATGTTATGGGTGTACCATGTTCCATTTTGGAGAGTTTTGCTTTGCAGAGGAAGAACAAAGGAAGCTGAAACTGAGTGAAAGAACAGGTCTTGTTCAAGTGCAGGGTTTACATCTGGTTTTGTTGTGTGATATTCCAACCCAGGAGTCTTTATGTTATAGGACCAAAGAATACCCAAATGTTATATGATAATCTAAAAAATTGTTCCCCAGGTACTGATAAAATGGTTGTTTTATGATGAGAAAGTTCATAGTATTGGATAAGCATGAAATTTTCCTTTCCTGGCTTTTAGTACTGGTACTTCCAAGGACTGTATAGCTATCTGCCATGTTTGCAATGTCATGGGCATCCACTGAGAATGCCAGCAAATGGACCAGCTTGTTATTTGTCAAGGTGTTCTGAATGATCTGGGCATTTGCATTCTGTGTGTTTGTGAAGTTGGTTCATTGTCCCCAGGCAACCTTGAGTGTAACCTGCTGATACTGTTTTGGGACCAGGATGGTACTATTACTGCAAAGAAAAGAGAGTTCATCTCAGCTGTGTGTGGATTTGGGAGTCACTTGGTCTGTTCAGCCTGGAGAGGAGGAGAGTGAGGGGAGACCTCATCATGGTCTCCAACTTCCTCACAAGGGGTGGCAGAGGGGCAGTCAGCAACCTGTTCTCTCTGGTGAGCAGTGACAGCACCTGAGGGAATGAAGCTGTGTCAGGGGAGGTTTAGGTTGGGTATTAGGAAAAGGTTCTTCAGCCAGAGGGTGGTTGGGCACTGGAACAGGCTCCACAGGAGAGGGGTCACAGCACCAAGCCTGACAAAATTCTAGAAGGGCTTGGACAATGCTCTCAGGCATGTTGTGTGATACTTGGGGCTGGCCTGTGTAGTGCTGGAAATTGGACATGATGATCCTTGTGGGTCCCTTTCAACTAAGGACACTATAATTCAAAAAAGCCCAACTTGATTGCTTCTTAACCACTCTCTAAGTAACATCTCTGTAACATGTCTTTTTTCCCCTTTATTCCTTTTTGCATTCATGAATTGTTTCTTTGGAAAAGAAATTAATTGTATGCATTAATATCTTCTGTGTTACTGTTTTCAGCACATCATACTGAATCAATATTATCAGCCCAGTTGGCAATAATGAGCATTAACCTGATTTTTAACTGATGGGTCTCAGATGGAATGCTGAATGCATGCTGGTTCCAAAATGGCAGAATCTGGCTCTCCTTTTTACTGTAATAAAACTGCTTCTGTTTGCAGCACTGTGTTGCTGGGAAACTGCAGCTAATTTTTAGGACGCGTGTCAGTAGTAGTGATTCAAATTATACATTTCATTGAGTGGTTCTTCTTTTTGTTTGTAAATTGCCTTCTGTAAGGAAAGATTCTTTTTCTTTGTTGTTCTGGGGACAACAGTATCCAGTCCAGAGAATATGACTGAATCTGGAACAAAAGCTCAGAATGTTCTGTTGATAATATCATCGTACTTCTGAAGTACTAGGGGGAATGGTGGCCTGGTTAAATTTACAACAGTCTGATAGTCAAGTTCAATGCAGGTATTCAGGAGAATTCCAGGTGAGGCATACACACGTCTCCTCAAACTGCTGTTTTTCTGTTTCAGACTCCATGGTGCAAAACTTCAGCATGTGGTGTGACTTTAAAGCGAAACAACAAAATAGACTGAGAGATTATGAATTGGAAAACTGTGTCGTTTTGGTTCACAACACAGATACGGTGGCAGTTTTGGGGCTGTGTAGAATATGCAGTCCTTTTAAAAATGATTGTTGCACAGCTTGCACGTGGATCAGGACATGCATGCAATTACATTGGCAAAAAGTGGTGTAATTGGGCATGCACCTAAATGGGAAAATACATGTGTAAGGTGGAATCTGACTGATAAGTAAAAGATCTTTTGCTTGCTGAATCTGTACTCTTTTTCTGGCTAAAGGAGATGGTAGTCCATTTTGTGATGTTCACAGTCTGCCTAGGTTTGTAGCAGTGTCTTGTTTTTACTCTTGCTTGAGATGCCTCTATGAAATGGGAGGGGTGTGTGTCTGAAGCCTGCTTGCTTAAACACGCGAGTCATGTCAGCTGCAATGCGGCAGTGCTTGGTGCTAATGAGGTGAGCAGCCAGAGCACCCGTCTGCTTATGTTTGCTCATCTCTGTGCAATTATGGCTGTGGGGATTGGAAAAAGGGATTTGTATTGGATGTGGCTCTGTTTTGGCCTTTCCAGAGTATGGTTCTGTGTCCTCCTGAGGACTGGGCAGCATATATCCACTTCCATTTTGGGAGTTAGGTGGTTGCTTCATTATATTTAAGGCAAGCTCTAAAATACATCTTGGTTGGGAGAAGAAAAGAAAAAGGGGAAGTAGAGAGAGGGGGGGACACCCTCCCTTCTTCCCCCTCAAATCCCCCCTCCCATCTCTCACAATTAATTCAAATGCACCTTGAAATGAAATATATTGCTTGGCAATCTGTGTCTTCAGGCTGAGTAGATACAAGTCTGTATTTGTAAAGTAACATCTTTGGAATAGAGTAATCAGGTAATTAATTTTGGCTAGATCTCCGTAGTTACAGCTGGCCTTTGCTAGGCACAGAAATGCGAATGCACTGTGATTTTTCAGCCCACCTTCTTTCTCTTTTTTAACCCTTAAGGTGCTGATGACAGTGTGAGCTCTGTATTTTATGCTGAAGGCATAAAGTTTCACTCTGAACACAAGGCAAATAATGTGAATATCAAATCCTGTTTGTCTTTTCCCATCCTCAGATGCCAGAGTGTCTTCATTGAGCTTGATGCCTCCCGTCCAATCCTGTCATATTCCTATTCCTGCAGCCTGTCTTTCAGTGTTTCTTTTTCAGACAATTAGTCTGTAAAACTATAGGTCATGATTAAATAAGACATTGGTCTTGGTGGCAAAGCTGGCTTTTCCTTCTGGTTCCTGCCTTTATGTCACAGGGTGCTTCCCTGTTAGCTGATAAAGTTATTTCTGAATACTTATAAATCAGATTGTTGAAATTGCCTATGTTAAAAATACTGCTGGTTTTTTGTGTTTTTTTAAGGGTCGTATCTAATCTCTGTTACTTTGGCAATATGTTCTGTAACGTGATACCACAAACAGAGGGATCAATACAGCTGGGACTGGGAAAGGTATGAACTGCATCCCATAGTCAAGAACCAGCGGTGGGAGGCAGGAACCTCCTGAGCTATTGATACAGCTGGTATGAATGTAGCGTGCAGCTAACACCCATAGAAAGGATGGTGTGTCAACCTAGAAAAAATGTCTTTCACCCTGAGAAGAAGCCCGAGATTGTGTGCCCTAATAAAGTCTTGGTTTTGCTTAGTCCTAGTTTTAAATGGGTTAAGAGTGACATGTATGAAACAGCACAACTGACAAGATGCATGCTAGGGAGAGTTGTGCTGTTTTAACACTCACTGTTGAAGTTTGGTATCCCTGTTGTGATCACAGATAGTGCAGTATTTCTTTGCCTCTTTACCTTTTCCTGAAGACCTTGTAGTTGACTGGGATATTTTTCTTTCCTTCTTTAGGCCTCCGGGTTAAAGGGGAACTTGTTACTGCTTACCCACAAGTGGTGGTTGTGCGTGTGCCAACACCTTGGGTCCAGAGTGACAGTGATATCACAGTCCTTCGCCACCTGGAGAAGATGGGCTGTCGATTGATGAATCGTCCCCAAGCCATCCTCAACTGTGTCAACAAGTTCTGGACGTTTCAAGAACTTGCTGGCCATGGTGTACCTCTTCCAGACACTTTTTCGTATGGTAAGGCTTTTGGATCAAAAGGATAGCATGGTTGCCTACCACAATTTATGCTTTTGCAGTGCAAAAGATTTGCGTCAAGTTTTGGAAAACCCTAGAAATTAAGTAGCATGGCGCTAGTTCCACAGCTAAGTACTCAGTAACCAGAAAAGAATATTAAAGTCATGACACTCAAATTCTGGTTTTGGCTTTGTTGATTGGCTGGTGGTGTTTTCAGAAGAGTACTTCAACTGTTCCTCACCCTTCCAAGCAACTAACTTTGGCTGTTACTGCTAAAACGTTTTTAACTCTTTTCCAATTGCCAGAAACAACAGACAAGAACTTGGGGAACTAAATGTCCTAAGATACTACAAAGATCTAGCCCTTGTTAAAACCTGCAAGTGGATTAAACTTCTGTATGAATAAAAGTGTCTACAAATATATTAGTTTTTGTGGGAGGACAAAGAGTACAAGCTCTTTTTTTCAGCTTTTAACAGTTGTTTGGGATTTGTTTCCCACGAAAACAGCTAATTATTGTTCCTTGTGCCTGCCTCTGGAGTCTGTGGTTCCTGATGCAGTACTAGATTAGAGGAACCATTTGGCTGAGCTACCCTGTTGCTTTTAATTACAATCTATTGAAGGACTGAAGATACCTCTCAATGTTCCTTTCCTTCTTGAGTAATACCAGTGCTTTCCTGCCCTTTGTGTTGTTGCGCCAATAGGCTTTTGGTAGTGGGAACTTGATGAAAACAGAAATGAACTTGACAAACAAAAAACATGGCTTTCTATCAATTACTATGAATTACTACTTCCATCACTTACTGTGAAAGCACATTAGAGAAGAAACACACCCTTTCTTTATACATGTGGTTGCTCTAACTCATTGAAAATGGAATGAGTTTTTAATTTTTTGGAGGGAAGGGGAGTCCATCAATGATGGGGTAGTTGTAGAACACATCTGATTGTTCATAACTATCTGCCACAGAAGCATGACCTATTTTTTTCTTTATTTTTTTTTTCTTAAACCGCAAGCATCAAGTTATCAGTGAGAGCTAGCTTTGCCAAGTAAAGCAGGATGTGCTGAATGACGTGTTATTCCATGACATGCATTAAAATCCATGACAGGGTCATGAGGGCTGCTGCTGGCTTTGTGACCAGTGTCTTGGCTTGACTTCTGTGCTTTACTCCACATGCTATTGGAGGGAGCTTCATCCCTTTGTCTGCTGACTTTCTCTTCTGTATTGTTTGTACTGTGGTCAGCTTTGTGTGAATTGAACTCAAATAACCTTGAAGTATCAACCATAATTGTGTGAATGGTTGATTAAAAGCTACTTTCTAAGGTCCTTATAGATGCAATGAGATTAAAAGATTTAAGTACTACTTTAGGATATAGGGAGAATGAGATACAGGACAGTGGAGCCTTGGAAAGGGGGGAGGTGGAGTGACAAGTTATGGATTGTTGCTGCTCTTTGGGTTATGCCTTGATATTGTATTCCATGTTGCTTTCCTAGTTAGTAGTTTGGATGCAACTGTTACTATGATGTCTTTGCTATTTTCCTTTTAGACACTTGAAAAGGTGGGAGTTGATAGAGTAAAAGGGATAAACTGGAACAAGATGGTAGAGTCAGGGCATTCAGATTTGGAAGATTAGATTGAGTCGTTTGAGCTTGTGATCAAGAGGTCTTTGTTAACTTGTGCCTTCAAAGGAAGTAGGAGTTGGTATCCCACAGATCACAAACACCTTCGAAGTCTGATCCTGCTCCATGACCAATTTCCTCTTAACTGATAGTTTTTAATGCATTATTTAAGCTGTAAGGGTGGGAGGAAGGTATGGCAATTACATCCCCAATTTGGCCATGCCAGACTGGTGGCACATAATGTTGTTGATTTTCTTTTTGCCAGGTGGTCATGAGAATTTTTCCAAAATGATTGATGAGGCGGAAGTGCTGGAGTTCCCTATGGTGGTGAAGAACACGCGGGGTCATCGAGGTGGGTGTGAGGTCAGGGATGAGGCCAAGGAGTATGCTGAGCAGCACTCCAAGATTTGGTCTCGTCAAGGAATGATAGTTAAAAAGGTCTGTTAGGTATTGGACTTCTTTCCAGTACATCTAAATTCTATCCCCCTTCAACTTCTGGATGTTGAATAGACTGCAATGCTGGGAAACTGTTTTAGTAGAACCTAGTCTTGCAATAGCGGGGCGCAGGGGAAGGGCTTCAAAATTGCAGTGCACTGGTGACTTCTCTGAGGAAAGCTTTGAACTGGAATAATGGAAGGTTTGGCCTGGGGGAAGTAAAGAGAAGTCTACATGGATTTTAGGGATGCTTTAAAATAGGCATAAGAAGTGAAATCACAGTTCATTCAGTGACATTTTTTTTACTTGACTTTGTCTATAATTAGAATTCTGATTTAATTAAAATCTTAAGTATTGTTTGTCAAACTGGATCTCTGTTTTTCAGAAAAATACCTCTGACAGGGCCAGTGGTATTACAAGAGGTTCAGATTAAATTTTTTCTGTTATTACTATTTGGTTTTAATTGTTGAATATGAAACAACACATCAACTTAATTTATTGTTAGATAGTGATCTACTAAAGGAAAGCAGGTGTAAATCAATTTCAGAGGTTATTTGCACAGGAGGTTGCTCTGTTCTTAATATACTTTAAAAGCTCTTAAAAAATACTAGAAGTATAAAGAGACTAAAAGTTAAGTTTGAGAACATAAAACAGCAGTTACCTTAAGAAAAATCCTAACTAAAAGACACCACTTCTTCCTTCTGTCTGTCAGTTTGCTCCCACTCTGTGGTGCTCTGGTGCATCTCTTCTGCTGGCATGAGTACTTCTGTAGCCATGTAGTAAATGGATTCAGGAACTGATGTTGGATGAATCTAGATGGGTTATTTGTACTTAGATTAATTCCTTACATGGCTTAGCACCTACTCACACAAATGCTTGTGTTGATGTAATAGAAGAGTGAGAGCAAAATGCTGGGGCTGAGGAAGATCAGACCTGCTTCTGTTGGCAGTAATACCACTTTGTATGTTTTTAAAGCGCCTGTGGAGCTGCAAAGCCAAGTTGGACTTTGATTTTGCAGCAAGCTGAATTTGGCAGCTGTGGAAAATCTGAGACAGTGGATTTGACTTGACACTGCCTCTTGTTAAGATCTGCTAAATAATGGTAGTTACAGCTATTGACTCCCCTTTTTACTTAGGATTCATGTAAATCTGTTTACAAGTTTCGCTTTTAGAGCAGTTTAAATTCTGAATTTTCTAATGCAAATTTATGGATAGTACATATCCTTTCACATTAAGAGAGTTGGGGAAACTGTTTCAAATTAATTGAAGAGCAGCCATTTAGAAATGACATTTAAAATAAACAGGCAAACATGATCATAGGTACTGGCTGATGAATAAAAGGCGTTTTAGGCCTGTTTGCTCTGTAGTTTGCTGCTGCAACAAACATGCCAATCGTATTTTTGCCAAGATGTTGTGATGTTGCATAATTCCTAAGAATTAAGCATTTCCTATCCAAGGGATCATTATTCCTATTCAGTTTCAGGAATACAGTAGGATTATTAAGTGCCTGCAGGAGAGATGAAGTCAGGAGTGGGAGAAGAAAGAGCAAGTACATGGAGGTTTTTGCTGTCTTGTAATTTTTTAACCTTACACTCTCATTTCTCTGTAACGAGAAATTCCATGTTCCTCAAGCAGTGTTCTGTGTTAGAGAGACCTTAAATCTTGACTAAAGAGGTTACCCCAGTTGGGCTTTGGAGCACTTTGTGGAATTCTTTACATGTTATTTCTCCTAGCTCTGCTACTACTGCATTTCTCTTCACTTATTTAAGATACGCAGTTTATCACTTTATTTTTGTACTCTGTTAGCATCGTAGTGTCATTGAATGACAGTTCTGCAACAAGAAAAAATGTGCAGCTTTATTGGAAAACAAGTCTAATGTGATGTAGAAAGAGCCCTTAATAAAGGGGAAAAGGAGTTGGGAAATGTAGCTACAGGTGGAAAGGAATGCAGTCTTGAAAGACTAGAAATTAGGTGGAAAGTGGTAGAGTCTGTTTCAGGAGCGACTTTTATCAATATTGGTACAATTGGAAAAGAACAGATAAGTCTTTGGTGTGCTCTAGAAATGAAGGGGAATGAAATGATGTATTTTAGCTTAAAAAATCCAAGTCCTAGAGATACTGCTTGCAGAAAAGCTAATGATTTCTACAGTTGATTTTTTTTTAATTGTAGTGTATTCCATTCATTTTATGTCTTGTGGAATCTGCTGAATTATCTTGGATATTGTAGAGCCTAGTGTTTTCCTCTGAGTGTAGTTGTTCCACCGCAAAACCTCATTCTGGAGTTGTGAGCCCTTGTAGGTGTTGGGAAGACCAGCTCTTAGCAACTTGTCAACAGGGAAGTGGTTGTTTTTGCAGTGTCATACTTGTGACTTCAGAATTCTCAGTTGCTCAGTGTTTAACGTTTTCATGTTGTTGGTTCCTGTGTGTCAAAGCTGTAGGTTGTGGGTCCAGTCATCTTGGCTGAATAAAATTGTTATTAATTAAATGTTTGCTGATCTTTAAGTATGTCTTCCTTTTTTCCCTCTCATTAAGGACTTGTACCAAGAGGAGTTGAAATTTCAAGACCACCTCCTTTATCTAAAGCTCTTTTTCTTTTTTCTTTCTTCTTTTTTCTTTTTTTTTTTCTTTTTTTTTTTTGTTTGTTTTAAACTCCTCATATGTCTCCTCAGCTCTGTCAGTACTTGAACACTGAAAAGCCCTGGAACACTTGTCCACGGAGGAATTTGTAAATGGGTATATGAATGAGGCCTGTGAGAATGGGCAGCATGCTTGTCAGAGGTTTTACTTTCATGTGCTGAATCATTGATGCAGCTCTCAAATGGGTAGCTGTTTTCAGTCTTCTGATATTCTTTTCTCCATACAGGTAAAGCTGTGTTCCTGGCACGAGACAAGCACCATTTGGCAGACCTAAGCCATTTGATCCGTCACGATGCCCCTTACTTATTTCAAAAATACGTTAAAGAGTCCCATGGCAAGGACGTACGTGTCATCGTAGTAGGAGGCCGTGTGGTGGGCACCATGCTCCGCTGCTCAACAGATGGGAGGATGCAGAGTAACTGCTCACTTGGTAGGAAAATTGTTTGTAGTTTTGATCAGAATTTTTCAATCCAGCTGAAAAATCACAAAGCCAGCTGAAAAAAGCTACAGGTTTTATTTTGTATTAACTATGCTTACTGCTGGGCATTTACAGAGTAAGCATGAGAGTAAGGATTAAATAAGATGCATGTTGAGAAGACACAGGAGAGACAGTCTCTACCCACAGTATAAGTCGGATAGGATGGATGAAAAACAGGGGAATGTTCTAGAATGCAAATGGAACAATTGATGTGGTAATGGCAGTTTCATGCTAATGCCATGTTATCATTTGTTTCATCCTGTTAAGAGGAACAGAAAAGGAAGGAAGGCAGAAAGTGACACTTAAGGGAGGTGGAGGAGGCAGTCAGTTGGCAAGAGGGTAGAAAAGAATGTTAAGAGAGGAAACAAAGGCAATAAACAGTTGGATTACATTGTACATCTTCTGTGCTGCCATAAGTCTGTCAGGCTCTCCCCTGCAACCTCTTTCCCCCAAAGACCATATGTGGAAGGAAGAGGGGTTTACTGCATTGATTGTAGCACACTCAGAACTGAGACCCTGCATAGCTTTGGGTGTTGGAGATAAGGTTTCTGAGGGTAAAAGAAGGAAGGAGGGTTGAGGTTGCCTGACTGAAATTGTACTGAACCTGAGCAGGGATGGATGGGATAAAATATGTTCATGTGTAGTACAGTTTTGGTTAGTCAAAATGCCTGAGCGGTTTTAGTAACTACTCGATGCTGAGGATATCTGGCCTGAAAGATTTTTCTGCTAAATGGTTTTACGTTTGTCATTGTTTGGTTGATTTTTAAACTTAAGTATTGTGATAGATGAAGTCTGAGCTGGTTAATACTTTGATGGTGCACTGGACCAGCTGAGGCTCAGTCACAAATGTTCCCTAATTCTTGCTTCAAAGGTAGTAACCTGTGATAACAAGTAGAGAGAGACAGGAGCAGATAATGTTGTAACCTCCACCCCGCCCCCAATTGTCTCTGTTAGACCTGTAGTCTTATCAAGAGCTCTTGGTTTAATTGTGCTGAAAGATTTGTTGTGACAACTTAAAAATATATAAGGAAAGCGTCTACCTTAGAAAGAACAAGGGTGGTTTGTTAGTTCATTTTTTTAATATCCTGGGATTAGATAAGATATTTTTTCTTGACTAAAAAGTCATC
Organism: Margarornis squamiger; assembly: GCA_035222235.1. NCBI lineage: Eukaryota > Metazoa > Chordata > Aves > Passeriformes > Furnariidae > Margarornis > Margarornis squamiger. Next base: position 29,752,548 of record JAWWTY010000001.1, read on the forward strand.
ACTTAACTGTTTTTTAAACAAGTCATAATCTTGACCTGCCAAAGGCAGGTCAGAATCTTTTGAAATCCTGCTGTGTCTTCAAGTTCATTAGTAGTCACTGTGGAAAGGAGGTTGACTTCTGAGTCATCAGCAGTCTGCTTGCAGGCTCACTTTGGAGCTTTCTGACGGAATAGCATTGACCAGTTGAGAAGGATGTCAGTCACCTGTGACCAGAGTACAGACAGCAAGTTTTTTTCACTTTTTCCAGGTGGTGTAGGAATGATGTGCTCACTGAGTGAACAAGGCAAGCAGTTGGCAGTCCAAGTGTCAAACATCCTGGGGATGGATGTGTGCGGCATTGACCTGCTCATGAAGGACGACGGTTCATTCTACGTCTGCGAGGCCAATGCAAATGTAGGTTTCATTGCCTTTGACAAGGCTTGTAATTTAGATGTAGCTGGTATCATAGCGGACTATGCCGCTTCTCTCCTCACCCCCGGCCGCTTGACGCGGCGCATGTCCTTGCTCTCCGTGGTGTCCACGGCAAGCGAGACTAGCGAGCCAGAGCTGGGCCCTCCAGCTAGTGCCGCTGTCGACAATATGAGTGCTAGCTCCAGCTCTGTCGACAGCGACCCTGAGACCACGGAGAGAGAATTGCTCACCAAGCTCCCGGGGGCTCTTTTCAACATGAACCAGCTATTAGCCAATGAGATTAAACTCCTTGTGGAGTGATGCCACATGTAAAATAGATGACCAACAGAACTCTCTCTTGTAAATTTTTTTTTTTAAGCCAACTTGCAATGCTGTTTATCAGAGACGCTCAGAGGAATGAGGAAAGGGGGTGGGTGTGTCAGTCAAGAGGGCAAGAGGAAAAGGCACACGTGCTGTGATTGCTGTCCCTACTTTTTTGCAGAACGTTAAATTGTCTTCATTCTTCAGCATCAGCTTTACAAAGGATGCTCAGTTCGTAACCAAGTGGCAGTTTTATTTGGATGCTGCTTTGGTTCCCAGATATATTTCTGGTCATGTGTCTTCACAAGCAAGCATTGAAGCATGATTCACACTTGAGGATTTTTAGAAAGTTGTCTGGCAGCTCTCTAGAAACTTTTGTGAATTACTGCACCAGTTAAGTCTCTTCTACCTCTGTAAGGCTTGATCCTGTAAATTGCTGAGTGCCTCAAATTCTTTATGTGTGAGTTGAAGGTGTTAAATACCAAGTATTTCAAAATTCCTGGACACCTACTGTTCCTACTCTTGTAGGTGGGAACTGTAAGTTCAGGGTCCTTTTAAAGTCATCACTTTCTGACCTTGCAGGATATGGCCTTTCAAATGACGAGGCTGAGGGAAGTGGCAGTTGATTTAACATGAACTTTCTGTAGAAATCTGTAAATTGTACCATCTTGGTAGTAAGTGGCAGCTTTGTGTCTAAATTTCTTTATAAAGGTTTTAAAGGAGGATATTAGTACTTGTGTTTTTCTCATTTCAAATCCTGATTTTGGAAAGTATCTAGGGGAATTAGTCATACTCTATTTGTGGGCAGAAGTGGCACGTTTTAACTATTTTTTGCATGGTTGGAGGAGATAAACAGCACTGTAATGTTTGGTATACAAAATGATGTTTAACCCAATGTGAAAAAGAATTACACTAGTTTAAAGCAAACGTGCATCGACTTGTATTTGTTAGTGTTTTAGTCTTTCTGAGAGAGATCTGCAATGTTAATGTTCCTTTTTCTTTAATACATGCTAGTCCAACACTCCCTTCTCTATGCCTGCATCTTTAACAGTGGCCAAAGTGAAAACACCGCAGACTGTTTGTTAAGAAAACACTGAGATATAGCCTGTATGTTGTTGGGGGTTTGTTTGTTTGTTTTCATTTTTTGCTTTTCTTCGGAGGGAGGAATGTGGTAAGGTGTGGAGGAGGGAAGAGCTGGTTAAAAGTGATTAGTTGTCCAGAGGAACTTTAGAATAAAGCTGCAGTTCATACAATACTTACCAGGCTTACTTTTTCCCCACTGAACATAAAAGCTGATGTTGGCAGAAATCCAAAGAGTATAACTGGGGAGAAATACTCAGTACTTAGCTTTGGAAAAAATGTGACAGATTTAAAAGAGGAAAAAAAAAAAAGAGAGCTCAGCCAGAATTAAAAAAAAAGAAAAAAAAAAGTATGTAACCTAGGTCCAAAAATGATCAGTAGATTGATCCTGGACCCCTACATGCGTGTGGTGTGAGTGCACACACTTGTGTGTGTTTGTGTGTGCGCATTTGTTTTGCTTGATTTCTTTTGGGGGTTTGGCTGTTTAGCTCCTAATTTTTTCCAGGCTTCCTGATTTTCCTTAATCCTTCTGGCTGTGCATTTTCTCATTAGCCTTGAGCTGGTTTGGAAAACAAATAACCAAAACAGATACTGAGTGCATTTTTCAGTCCCTGTCTTCCTCCTTTTCCTCCTCCTGCTCCCTTTTCATTCCCCTCTTATTCTCTGGGTTCATAAAACCCTGGAACTATAGATATATATATATAAAGATAAGCCTCTTTTTTAAAAACATAAAGTAAAACGTTTACAATCAAAAAATAATCTTGTGAAAATAGGTTTTGTTTGGAGGGGGGTTGTGTGTGTGCAATGCTGCTGTTTTCTGGATACTTTAATGGAGCATGTCCCATGTACCCTCTGAGGTTCTGCACTGCCCACCTCTGTGGCCCTTCACCTCTCTGCTGCTCTGCTGTTTTATCTTCACTTGGACCTTAAACACAACTCACGGACACTATGCAGAGAGTCTTCAAGAGGCAATAAACAGAACAGTATTAACCTGCTTTATGGAGGTTTGATCATGCTTCTTTGTACAGTTTCATTTTTTTATTTTAAAAGGAATGTAATAAAATGGCTTTTTTTTTTTGTAGAATTAAATATTATTATTAAAATCAAGTGAAAGGTTGACTGTTGATGTTAAGCAGGAGAGTGGACTAGCTGGTCCAGCAAAAAAAAAGGATCTTCAGCAGTAAAGGTATTTTCAAATCCTTCTTCCTGAGCCTTCAAGTGCACAGGTTATACCTGAAGAATATAAAGGTCTTCAACTTCCATGAGTTGCAGAACCACAGAACGTGAAAGAAACCTAATTCTGTAGTCACTGAGCAGTAAACTGTCTCTTCCAGAGACTCTTCTTCCCTTGCTTCTTTCTCTGAGGGGAATTTGGCGGGGCTGGGGGGATTTTTTTTTTTTCTGTCTCTTTACTGATAGGTGCCTGCACTCCTTTAGGGGCTGATAGCATCAATCCTTTCTAGCTGTGTCATACACTGAGCACATGTGGAATAACAGCAGGGAGTAAACATGTGCTAGTTGGTATAATGGGACCTCTGTTTCTATCACAGGAAACATCTTTTAGAGAAAAGAGCTGGTAACTGAATGTTCTGGACTGGGGTTTTTTTGAGTCTCTGTAGTATTTTGTGGCTCACAGGAACCTTATATTTCTATCATCCTTTTAGAATGTCCAGGTTACACCCCACAGTTGTAAAATTTGTTAAGTAAATGTAAGATTTTTTGAAAGACCAAGAGTGAATTGAGAGATTTACAGTTTGACTCCGTCGTAATAAATTGCTCCTCTGGTTGATGCTTCCATTGCTAGTTTGGAGATAAGTCTATGCATAGTGGTCACAGAGGGAGACAGGATTTGAAACGTCATGTACATTTGTTTGGACACTGGGTGTTGATGCTGCATGAAAACCTCGCTTGAGGGTTCATTGGTACAAATGGGCACACTTGTCTCATGTATTTACTGCCTACTTATCCATTGCTCCAGAAATAGTGAAATGCATAGAACTGCCTGGGGATGCAAGGAGGGGATCTTGTTTTTACATAAAGGCAAAAAACACCAACAAATCTAGCCCATGTAACCAGGCAGTGTTTCCCATTGAAGGTGGACTCTCCAGATGTCAGCTTTATACACTTCTTCAGTTCTGTGTGCTGAAAATCCCATGCTAAACTACCATACAGTTGCACTAACACTACCTCCATATGTGGGTTGGAAGCATGTGCCAAAAAAATGGTCTCAGCATAGTGGTGGATTACAATAGTGCCAATACAACTGATGGTAAAGCAACTATTTCTGTGTATTTTAATGTTTGAAACAGCCAGCTAGAAACTCTTGTTAGCAAGAATAAATTTCTTAAGCTACATCTGATGAAATTTTGTTCTTTGTAACACTGGAGATTTTCTCCTGTTCAACTTACTGTGTTTATAATTGATGTCTTACTGTGTCAATGTATGGATTGTATCTTAAGCCTTGTGTTTAATGCCTTTAGTGTGTTTTATAAAATCTTTTCTTGTAATGTTACAACACCTCATCTGTAAAACAATGTCAGTGCTTGATGCTTACATTGACTGTTAATGTTTTTGTTCTGAGCTGATGGTCACTCTTGAAGAGTTTTCTCCACTTCGTGTGCTATCTCTGACGTGTGATACTTACTCAGGAAATGACCTCTGGAACTTCTGTGTATGTCAGGCGCAAAGGAGATACTTCTTCAGATGCTGTACCGGACTACAAAATCCAACAAATGAAACCAGTGACGTTTGCTAAATATTTTCTCCCCTTATTGCAAAAATCTGTCAGTTAAATACGTAAGGGATCATAAAGGTTTAGAGAGACTTTGAAAACAGATCACATGTACAGTATCTTTCTCATGGCTCACTCTTTTTGAGAAGGTTTATGAGCTTTATGGCTGGTGTGAGACACACGACCCACTCCTGTTCTCTCTATGGAATAGTAGGTGCTCGGACAGGTAACTTCTGTTGCTACTGTCTTTTTTAATTTTTAATTTTTTTCACTGTTCTAGGAATTGTTTTAAACTGAACACTGCAGGATTTATAACCAGGTGTTTGATGCCTTTTCCTTTGTTTTATTTCTTTAAACCTTTCTTAATCTTTGAGGGTGACTTTTGGAACATTCTGATGGTGGATCTTGGCCTGCTGTTGGAAGTCTGCAACCCTCTCATGTTTATAATTTGAGTTGAAACGTTTTTGTTTTGTTTATTTGTTAAAAACAATGACACAAATTAGATGCACGGATTTCGGGTGGGTTTTGTTGTTGCTCTATTTTGTGTGACTTATTCTACCTTTTTTTACAGAAATGCGTTCTAACAGTTCACACTTTGTTACTGTTCTTTGCAAAACTTTTCAGGAGCCAAAAAAGTCAAACAATCCAGAGAAAACCCCTTCTCCCCTTTCCGATGGCAAGAGTGAGAACTTATGAAAAATCCTTGAGAATGTTCCTTCCTAAACTTTTCCCCCCAGTAATGCAAGCGGGTAAAAGGGTAAACGCAGCAGTTTGGTGACATCCAAAAATCGACCTGTTGTCAGGTAAATTGATGCTTTTCTGCTCTTACTGTAACCTTCCTAAGTTTGCTAACTTGTCTGCCTTCCTTTCTTCCCATCAGTTCATTTTGGTGAAACTTGTTGAATGATTTCTTTGACCGTAATGTTTAGAGAAAATCCTGCTTTTCTTCCTCAGTTCCTCTCCTTATGCTTGTTGATCTTTAAAAAACTGTCATTGTTCTTTGCTTTACTCAGGTGAGACAGAAGTGAGTCCCCTCATGTGACTGTATGAGGGATAGTTTTGTAATACATTCATTCCACTTCCTCTTTATCAATTCAAGGTAGTTTGTCTTAAAGTGTACTATTTTAGCTTGGATTTTTGAAAGTTATGTTGCTTTCCATTTGCCAAATGAGCATAAAATATAACAGCATCAATTAGGAGCTGATAGGTATGAAAAAGTAGTACTAAGAATATTAAATCTATTAAAATTCAATAGAGCAGGATCCTGTAAAGAGAATGGGTAGAGGAATACGTGTGCTGAAGAAAAAGACTGTTGCGCTGATTATTTCTGTTTGTGGAGGATGGGGTGACACATTTTATGTTGCCCTTACTCCTGTATCAAAGCACTTGCACATTTTATCTTTCTCCGGTAACTCAACTCCCTTAATCTCGAACAGTGTAAAAGTGTTGGGTACTTAATATAATTTTACATCTTTTAAGGAGGAGTATCTTGTATTTTACTCAGACATATACATCAGACAATTGGAATACCATTCCAGGTTGAAGAATATGAGCGTACAAACAGGCTTCCAAGTTTCCTAATGCAGTATTTTATTTCCCATGACATCTGTAAAGAATTAGCACTTGTTTCATATTATTTTTCTGTGTATGCTAATAACTCCTCTATACCATAATAAAATAGTCTACTTTTCATAGTCTCAATTTATATTTTCCTGATCCACAGCAAATTTGTCAGCAATACAATAAGTTGCAACTTCAAATTAAGGTGGGAGGGAATAATTTTAGAGCCAAATTTTGCTCTCAATTACACTGAGATAAACCTGGAATCACTCTGTGAAAGTCAGTGGAGTGATATCCAATTTCACTGGTATAATTGAGTGTATAATTTGTGTCTTTAATTTTACTTGCAAGATAATTTTACAAACCTGTTATGCTTATGTTTCCAATGCTTTTTCCTTTCAGACACACCCACTTCTTGCGTCTCAGCACTGGGCAGGCCTATTCCTTTATTTGTGTATATTTTTGTGCATCAGCTGCTATAGGACACGGGTGTAACACTTTCAGGCATGTGGTTGGGTGTCTTTATGGGGTTTGTAAGAATGTCTAAAAATAAGAATTTCTTTTCCTCAAATTGATCGATGAATTCATGTTGGATCACAATTTTGCATCTCTAACCTGATTTTAGATATGTTACATGAAGATTCTCTTGAAAGAAATATAGTACTAGTTCTTTGCAGTGTCTGCAATTGATCTTTGGTGGGGAGAGTTGATAAAAATTTACTGCATTCTGCAGAAATTAATGTTTTAGTATGTAATATTTCTTGAAAGGTGGTTTTATGGATCATGCTCCTTCCTCTTTATGCAATGGCTTTCAAAGCCTTGTATTGGTCTTGGTTGTGCCCAGTGCTTTGCCTAGTGTACGGTGAAATGTTGTAGAACTTGAATAGGCCATGACTTCTTAGACAAAGGATGATGATTATGTGCATGCTGAACACGAACTTCTTCTGTATACCCTTCTGCTGCAACAGAATAATAAAACTGGTAGGTGGCAGCAGCAGCAGCAGAAGAAACTCATGACTGTGACCTGAGAAACCTCCAGTACTGAGAGAAATGGATTGCAAAATACTAACTGGAGTAAGGGGAATGGAGGAGAAAGGCAGAGTCCCTGAACTGTCCCTTTGAATGGTGAGTCCAATTTACAGAATTCTAACCATCCAAAGACTGCCTGCAGTACATTAGGCACATTGACTTGTCTGATTTGGTGTTTGGTTATCCGATGTCTTCATTACCATCTTCAGTTCAACATTCCAGTTTCCCGTCTGCTTCTATAAGGCATAGTATATTTCTTAAAAGATTAAACTTCACCAAAATTGCCACATTTACAGAGTACTGGAAAATAAGGCTGGAAGGAATTTATCTAGCCCATTCATCCACTGCCATGCAGAAAGATTAATCATAGTTGTGTCATTGGTGAAATGTTAGTTTTAACCTAATTTAAAAACCAAGGAATAAATGAGGAAGATTCTGCGATCTTTACCTATGGAATTTTATGAAGGTAAAAGTATTCTTGCTGTCAGCCAGTTATCAACCTCATAGGCCAAAAGCCCATCTGCATTTTTTGCTGCTTAGAGAGCACCATATAGCTGAAATGATAGGTGCCTTAGCACTGCCATGAACAACGTTCTTTATGGAGGCTTCCTATATCTCATGGTAGGAGAAAAGGTCGAATCACCAACAGTTAAAATTCCTTTTGAAAGTGGAAAATACAATATATATAATGTTTCTGACCTAGTGGCTAACAGCTGGTAGTTTCAACCACCTCTCGTTATCTAGACCAATAACTAAAACTTATTTGATTGTACATTCCCAGCAGAAAAAAACATTTTCAGCATGCACCCCAATAGGTATTTTTTACAAGTTATATTCTTGTATTTCTAAGTACATTGTAAAACTTACATAAACCTAAGAAATTAAAAAAAGATGAAGACTATTTAAAATGTTTACTTAACTGTATTTATTAATGGTGAAAAAATATTTTCACCCTGCAGCCTTATGGATTGTCTTCCATCCCTCCCTGTGGAACATGTACTCCCCTTTAGGGACCACTGATCTAGACATCAGAAAATACTTACTGTTGCAAATGTCATTAGTATGTTCCACCATAACAATACCTCCATTTTAAGTAATCCTCCTACCAGAGATTAAAATGCTGACCTCTAGTAGGATGACTTCTCTTTCTGAAAAGAAAGTAAAAGAGGATAAAGCATCAAAACATGGAAGCACTGATGAACTATCTGGCATAGGAGAAGTTTGAATTTGGATCCACTGAAAATGCAGAGAAACATGTCCAAGTGGATTTGGAATAAAAAATTATGTCCAGAATATATACCAAACTGCAGAATACAGCAGTAGCTTTTGTACTTTCATAAATGTTTCTAGTTCACTGACAGCTAAATATTGGTTGATAAATTCCAAATTCTGTTTCCTGTTGTTACTTGGGGTAGTCACACTAAAATCAGGGAGAATGCTTATATGCAGGAACTAAGCTGGATCTGAATTTTGATATCCAGGCAACTACATAGTCTCCAGTGCACATCAGGTGCCACTTAGGGCTGTGGACAACTGGTGTGCTTTTTGCGTTAGTTACCATACAGCCCTTGAAAGTACTATGTGGACCACAGGCTGGAAATCTCAGACCTGAATTACTACAGAGTGAAAGGAGATTGCATGTGCAAAGTGGAAAATATTTTGGATGGAGAATTGATTAGAACCTTGTTAAATACAATGATGAGCAAAGTCTGTATGTGAGAAGAAGCTCATAGAGAAAAGGGGTTTTAATCCAGTCAGGCTGGAGATGTGAAGAAGATAAAGGAATTTCTGGTATTAGAGGCAAAGGAGTCTGAAGCCTATGTCAGTCTGTCAACACAGATAGAGATGAGTCAGGGAAACAGCTTTTGCTGATCTTGAGCATTCCCAACTGCTTTTGTAAGGAGGAATCTCAGCAGACTTTCTGTACGTAATATATGCTAGGCATGCTAATCTTTGGGAGGTGGATCTCAAGGAGAGCTAAAAGTTCTGTTGATAGGAAGCTAACTGTAGTGCTTACCTACTTGAATGGGCGGTCATGTGGATTAAAGATGTTACTGCACTGAGTTTAGAAGACAGTAGTACTGGGGAAGGAGTGGTCATCTGACCCTCAACATGGGCTTATTTGTCCCAATACACTGGTGAGCTATTGCTTCTCAGCATAGTAAGGGATAGAGGTATATAAATGTACATAAGCTTTTTTAATGAGCAAGGGGACCATTTGGGGTGACTTAGAGTCAACTGGTCAGGAAAGATTTTTGTTTTTTGTATAAACAAGAAGGCATTTAGAACAGTCCCTCAGATCAGCCACATTTCTGCATGTGGCTGTCAGTACAAAGGGGTTGTGTTTTTTTTCTTTTAGATGTGACATAGCAAAGCATCCTGTTTTCTGCATCTTTGATGTGGTAGAGATTTGAAGAAGGCAGAGTATTTTCCATTCTTGTCATAGACTTCCATGGGCAGGCAAGGGGGGTGATATGTATGTGAAGGGAGGGAATAGATAGGTTCCTCATGCTAACTGAAAAGCAAGTGATGGATTAGGTGGATATAAAAGTTAACATTACATTGCTCTCATGCAAGGCATTTTCAAGGTATTTCTGCATCCCTCTGTTGTTCCCTTTAGAAACAGTGCAAGTGTTACTAGAATATACAGAGTCTGTATAGTAACATGTTAGTGTATTAAGCTCTGCCAAGTCTCTGTGCAGGAAGGGCTTATAAAAGATTTATCTGAATTTCTGTGTGTCTGCTTTTTTATTTGGATGCAATTTGCTGTATGCAACTACATACAGTACTCTGTGTTAGGGTAATAGGTATTTTTTGTTTGTTTGGAAGGAGGGAAGTGTGTTTGGGGAGTTAAATATGTCATTCTGTTCCTGACTTCTATCGGAAGTAGAATGGTTAAGGGAAAGCAGTTAAAATGCATAGGAACTACACTAGTTGTATCCCAAGTCTGTGTCAGTTCAATACTCATTGATGTTGCTGGGGAGAAGCGTTTTGGCTTATCTTTTAATAAGAGCAGACAAAGAAACATCTGAGAAAGAACTTTGAAAGTGTTGCGTACATTGAATTGCATCTTTATCGTTTATTGCCATTTCTTTTTGCTTTCAGCACTTCTTGATGTGGTTCTGTACACATCTCTTACCAAAAAAGTATTGGCTTCTGAAGTGTCAGTGTTGCATAGGGCTGGGGTTGATTGAACAGAGGAATAGGTGTGGAATGCTCTCTAAGGACAGTCAGCTGTGCTAAACTTGGTCTTTTCTGGATGGGGACAGAGAGTAGAAGTCTGACACAGATTTTGCTGAGCTGTATGGCTTTATTGCAATATACACAGTAGTAGCAGAAGTCTTTGTCAATAGTATCCTCTGTGTTTGTCTTTAGAAAAGTGCAGTTGCTTTTGTTCAACAACGAATTTTTAAATTTCCTGCATCATGTGATGTTTTTCATATTCCCAAGTGCAGGTACTGTATTATATAAATCTGAGGTTTACTGTAATGTGATATATATACAGTTTTCCAAATCAGGACTGAATTTTTGTCTTAGACAAATTGCAATATAATTGAGATTTTTAATACAGGAATGGAAAAGAAATGAAGTTTTATTAGAGGTCATTGGATTTTTTTAAAATAAAGAGTTCTAATTGGAAAAAAAACTTAATTTCACAGAATCAGTTTAGGTTAGAAAAGACCTCTGAGATTGAGTCCCAGCCTTTGAACGAAGACACCATGTCAACTAGGCCAAGGTACTAGGTGTCACATCCAGCCTCTCCTTAAACACCTCCAGGCACGGTGACTCCACCACCTCCCTGGGCAGCCCGTTCCAGTGTTTGACAGCCCTTCTGTGCAGAAATTCCTTCTATTCTCCAATCTGAACATCATTCGTTGTTGTAATAAATAAAATGAAATAATAAATAAAATTCATTTATTACATTCATTAATTTTCAGGCATATAAGTTAATGTCCAGAATTTATTGGGTCAATCCCTCTTGTTCAAAGTAGCATTTGTTGTTAGAGAGGGAGGAAAAAGTCTGTATTGTATTAGCCAGTAACCCAGTTGTTGCTACCTCTTTGGTCAGTCATGCATTTTTTTCTGTGCACATTTCCCTGAAGCAGTAATACTGCTGAGCTTTCTTGATGCTTAGTTTATCTGTGTTGTCAAATACTTACATTTTGGGGAGAGAGGAATTGGAGAGGTGGAAACTGTACACAGTGTTACATGGACTGAACAGAAAGGTGCTATGAAGCAGAGAGAGACTAAGCAGTAGCCGTATACACAGGTGTACTTTTGGTTCTGTCATATCAATGTAGTGGGAGGCCAGGAGTCAAGATGAATGTTTCACTTACACCTTGATGAGCAATGAGAATGTCACACTGACTGTGCAACTGAATATAGTACATATCTGTAAATATTTATTTTACAAGAAGTCCAGTGTACTGAAGAAAGTGTGTGCAGTTTCCCTTCTTCGCTGCTACTGTGCAAAGCATTGCCTGGTAGTCTTTATTCTCTGTGTCTTTGTTTGATCGTGTTGTGTATGCAGCCTGAAACTTGTGTTTTGTGAGTTTCAGGAGGAAACTTGGTCTATTTCTGTGTATATTTTCCCATGCATGAACAAACCCAAGGCCAACAGAAACAACACAAATGTTATGGTTACTTTCCCACCCATCTTTACAACAGTGTATGGGAGGAGTAGTGCAGTTGTAATGTGATGCAGGACTACTTGTCCATGTCCAAATGGAAATGTTTGTTTACTGGATGGCAAGTACTGAAGCTTTTATCAGTGGGAGAACTAGGCAGGAAGAGTCTGCAGTTTGCCTTTGCTAAACTTTTATACAATTTTTCCTCCACATGAAATATTTCCGCAGGAATCTAATGCGTGTGAAAGATGCTGAATCAGCAGTTGCAGAGATTGAACTCTACCCACTGGAAAGGTAACAGGAACTAGATTTTATCTTTAGAACACAGCCTTCACTGCATTTCACTCCTTGACCTGGAAAGGCCTTTTCCAAGGTCAGAAGAGGAGTTTAATACCCATAGTTCAGTCCTTGGTATGTCTGTAATGCAGCTATCAAGGAAGCCAGATAGGTGCTGGGTACAGAGATCCTTTTTTTATGATGTTTGCTTGAATTTCTGATGTTTCTGTTTTGGGACAAAGACTAATTTTTCAATGGTTTATTATTCTAGGTTTTTCTGCAGCAGCAGGAGGTCGTCTTTTGCCTCTTGTGGGGACAATTAGCCTTTTGATAATGCCTCCATCACAATGAAAGGAAGAAAGCATGGACCAGCAATGATGTGGAATGGAGTGATGTCCACACATGGTGTTAACAGTCCTTATGATCCCTGTCCTACTAACATGGAGAACCGAATAAAAGAGTTGAATTGTAATTCATGAGAGTGTGAGGTTCTTTTGGGTATGTTTTGCAACATCTCCCCTTTCTTAAAGTGCTCGCTAACTTCAGAAATCCCTTCATCTTTTATCAAAGCTGCAGCTAAGCCAGAAAAGTAAAACCTGTTGGATATTCTTTATTGTATTAACCTTTTTTACCTCCAGGAATTTCATTCCTAAGAGTTCTAAAAAGCTTTATATTGACATGAATAATCTTTCCAAATGCCTTGGAAACTTAGCATCAGGCCTTTGGTTTTATCAGTCATGTCCTCACCTAAGTCACTGAGAGTACAAGTCTCCTGAGTTTTAGAAGTAAAATCGTACTGTACTGATCATGCTATACTGATAGCTTTGGTGACTGCTAGAGAAAAACAGAGCTGCAACTCAGTTAATCTGCCAGCAGTAATGTGCCTTGAGATTTTGAAGCCACAGTGAAGCACGGCTTATTGAGACACGGTCATGTAAATTCTTACTATTTGTTGTTTCTGAAGAGAGCTAATCTTTCAAACCATAAGTTATAGATCTTGCACATGGCTTTGGTTTGTTGTTAGTGAAGCACTGTAAAGAATTAGACATAGACTGATGGTATTTCTACAATGTGCCTATTTGAAATTGTGAAGCAAAAGGGGAAGCAAAGTACGGAGTTGGTACGTTATCAGTAAACACCTCTTGTTCTTGACATTCTTCCTGTTCATTTTATGGATATTCATTTAATGTAAAATTTAATTCCTGTTTTCTTTGTGCTTATTCTAGTTATTTACATGTGGGTATAAACTAGGAACGTAACTGGTACTTCATCTGCAGCTATGCCTTTCTTTCAATAGCTGCAGTTTGTGGTTGCTTTTTTTGCCGATCTGTATGTCAAACTGTGCCTCTGGTAACACTCAGGTACCTCTGTAAGCAGGTGAAATCCCTGCCACTGCAAGCTAGTGGCCATTTTACCTCTTGTGGTTCAGTGCTTGCAAGTGTGCTGGTGCATATGGTAATGCTTCCATAAGTGCTTTTCTGTCATTTTCCTTAATATTTAATGTTTGCAAAAGTAGAACAGCTGAGAACTTTCTGATTCCTCCTTAGTTTCATATATCCTGCGTTGCTAAGCTAGTTCCAGGCCCTGTCTGCATTTCAGTTCTCTTACTTCCTTTGTGGGTGTTCAGCAGTGTTCTCGCTGCTCTGCTGCCACAAATAGAGAGGTTTGTTCCTCATACCTTCATAGCCCAGAACACTGTTTTCCCTCACCACCCCCCAAGTTTCTGAATGCTCCTGTCTGCTTGTTGTAGGAGAAGTCCTATGCTTGTTTCTATTCTTAACCACTGGCCCTGCTTGTTCTTGTCCTTGTTCCAAGCACACACACACACTGACACACACAGAGTAGCTTAAGAATATTTCTTACTCAATGTCTATTACAGATAACCATTCTTTGAATTGCCCTAAAAATGTCTTCCTTTTTTAGGGGGAGAAAGGTTCAGTTACTACACATTTCCTTTTGATATTTCACAGCCCGAAATGCGATAGAAGTTAAATAGAAATGAAAAGAAGTTTAACACCGTAGTGTCTTAGTGAGTGAGAGTCAGCAAATTGTAATGCTGAGAAGATAGTTCCTGGCTATTGCACCCGTTTATCCCTCTTTGGTGAGAGGGATTGTTCCTGCTATCCATCTCTTCATGTACCTCACTTAAAAGCTCAAGTTCAAGAGCCGTGGTGAAGAATATGTTTGTAACATGTTACATTTTACTTTCCTTTTCTTTTGTTCCTTTGAATTTGTGCTTTGAATATGAATACTGGGTATCAGTAATTAAATAGTACTTGGATATTCATAATACAATATTTTGATATTGTTTGTACAGTACAGTGAAAACAGAGTACTAATAGATCTGTAACAATAATACTGACCTGTGCTGTGGTGGCTAGGATGGCTGGTAGAAACAATTCCTTTTGTACTTCTCAGTTTCCTCTTAACTGTAATTGTGCTTTTGTGCTGGCTACAGAAATGGAATACTTAAAAAACTCTTCTTTGCTTACTATAATGAAATCTTGGGGTGGGGTATATTTGTATTGAGGCCAAATTGGGAGAGAGGTTTTAATTTTGTTTAGCATTAGATCTGGAAAGCCTCTGTAACTTGTCTGGCCTGCATTCCCAGTTGTGCATGATGTAAGCAGACAGCTGTGCTTCAACCACTGTCTTTTTTATTTTTCTGGGTCACTTTCCTTGTTTTTTGCCTTATCCCTTTGGTTTCTTCTCCAGTCCACTCTTTCCCTGTCCAGACAACTTGGCTTACCACTGTACATTTGCCTCTAGCAGGGTCTGCAAAATCTAGGTGTCAGCTTGGAACTGGACATCACATCACCTTTTCTGTGACTCTCTCCCATGTTGTCATCACTGCCATGTTTTTCCAGATGTACTGCTTTGGAGGGCTTCCTCTGGTTTGATGGTAATGTTGAGAAGGGAAAGCTTGCAATGCCATGACCAACTCACCTCAAAAGCCTCAAGGGAGGAGTCCATGGGAGAGAGGCTGCTGCTGTGTGCTTCCTTTCCCCTTAGATTCCCTCCTTAATGTAGCTGTTGGTGCACAGGCTTTGTCAGCAAAGCACATACTGATGAGCTAAACCCTACTCTGCTTATTGGCATATGCACTTTATTTTAGACCTGGGCCAGCTGGCCATGTCAGTACTGCTCTACTCTTTCTGACTTTGCAAATGCCTGGTACTGAGATTCAGGCGAGTTCCTTAGTCTCCTGCTTGTTTGCCCTGATCTGCTTTGGATCTACTATCCCAGTGTGGGGACAGGAGTTCAGTAGATAATACTGGGCTCCAGAATCATGTTAAATGCAGTAGGAAGAGTTTCTGCCCGAGATGGTGTTAACAACTTCAGCATTTTATTTAAAAAATTCTTTGTTTTTTCTGACAGTGCTTCTGAAGATTTGTAATGAAGGAAAAAAATTCTAATTCTGCCCATCTTTTCCCTCCTAGAGAGAGCATAGAGCAGCTGCCAGAGCTGTCTGTAATACCCGTGCTTCTCCCCTACAGCCCCCACGATTCAGGACAAAAACATACAGAGGGATATAGTGATGTTCTTCCAAGAGAGAAGAATGAGATGCTGCTTTCTAGCATCCCTGATAGCCATCCATGTTCAACAGCCTAGCAGTAACAATGCTTGTCTCTGTGACAATGTGAAATTGTGACAGGCAGAAGCAGGGAAGGGACAGAGTCCCTTACAGCTGCGATGTCACTAAAGGACCAGAGGTCATATCTGTGATGGGGGTGAGGCAGGGTGAAGAACGTGGTCTTTTGGAGAAATAAAGAAACAACCTCTGCAGTTTTCTAGTCTCTTCTTTCCAACCTTGTGGACACTGCTGTTTTACAGGGAACAGTGAATACCTGCGTAATTTTCCTTGTAACATCCCATCGTGCAGCTTTCTGTGGTCATATTTGCAAGGTAAGACTCAGGGAAGAAGTACTCTCAAAATAGTTCAAAGTATTGTCTGCAGCCTGAATACTTTTGTGCCTTGGATTGGTGATCTTTTGTTTTAGCCCAGTCTTAGTAATAGCTCGTGTTTTGAAAACAGCTGAACTTATGAGCAGTGAATGGAAATGAAGAATTGCAGCCCAGTTACGAGACTTCACTCTGGAACAAGCAACCCCTGAAATGGGAGAGGAGGCCCAGTAGGGGAAGGAAAGAAAGAGCATTTTCAGCATCTAAATTTCCAGATTTTGTTGGATGTGTGTATGTAACTGTTACACCACCAGTGGTTATAATTTCATCAGCTGTCACATTGGGTCACTTTGCTTGGATGTGAGATGCTAAAGGAGTACTACCTTGGTTAGATGCAGCTGACTGCTTGATGTAGTAGCAGAAGGGTAAGAGGGGTTCTTAAAGACGCTTTCTTCTCTAAGCTCCATTCCTCCCATTGCTCTATTGAGACACCAGTTTGCACAGTGTGCATTTGGTATGTGGCTTTTTGCTTTCATTTCCAAGGCTGGCAGTTTTTAACTTGCCAATTTGTTTTCTGCAGCTGAGCTAAGGTCTTGTGGTGCTCTTCACAAGACTGACCGTTGTTTTTAAGAAATCTGTGTGTCTGTCATCTTGTCTGAAAGGGTGGGGAGGGGACACAGAATTACATTTTTCTGCTCAGTTTCATGTGCTGAGGTTAACGTCCCTTTGTGCCAGACTGTTTTGCATCATCACTAGTATGGAGGCCCTGCTGATTTTTACACCATCTGAGTTAGCTGTGCTTCCTTGGAAGTTCAGTTACTCATTGAGATGAAAGCAGCATTGAATGTGTGTTACTGTACAAAACGATGAACCTACTCTGGAAGGCATATAGCCAAAGCAGATGACAAGGTGAAAGGACACAGGGAAACAGCATATTGGTAATTACTAGTTGTAACTCATCTATGATGCAGTGACAGCAATCCATTATGCTGTAGAGTCCATTGGATGGAAAGAGATGAAAAAATACCAAGTTTCTCTCTGTTGTGTGACTACTATTCTTTGCACGCGTCCTGTTTTTCACCCTCATACATGGAATTCCTGCCAGAGTCACACCGCATTTGCAGGTAGAAGCTGAGGATGTCTGTTCTTGAACAGCTGATGTTACAGCCTGTCCATTGACAGGAAGGGCAGCAGTGACCCACCTTCCAAGGCTCAGGTCACATAGGGAGCTCCCAGAGAGCTACGTGCAGCTGAAGATGCCAGGAAAAAAAGTGAGGATGCAGTCAAAGGAGTTTAGCATTGAGGACACCCTGCAGAGCCACTTTGAATGACCAAAACATCAGGTGTCTGTGTTCAGTGTCATTGAGCTCTTCTGCATGGATTGAGCAGGAGTACGGTAAAAGGGGAATGCATTTCTGATGCTCTGCGGGAAATTATTTGAAGTGCTTGGTTTTGTCAGTGACTCCTGACTTCAGAGGAAAAAGAAGGTGCTCAGAACTTCTGGGATGAGGCAGTAGCTGACACTGAATGTAGGGGAGGGGGAAAAAAATGTGTTCTTAAAGCATCCCAATCTTGAAAAATTACTAGTCATTGACATCATCTTGTAATTAAATTTCCATCTCTTCCCCTTAGCCCAAATGGTTGGTGCTTAATATGACTGCATTCAGTGTCCCTTGGCGTGGAACACACAGTGGTGCCTTGTTTTGTTTGTAGAGAGTCGGCCCGCAGGTCATGGTTTGTTGCTTTGGTTGCCTGGAGGAGTTCAGCATCTTTTAATTCTGTATTTTCATAAGTGTCCTTTAACAGATGTAACCCTTAGGAACTAGAACAGTGAGTATGAGAAGCAAGCTGGTTTAGAGGGATTTGGAAGCAGATGTTGTGATCCCAGAATGGTGAAAGGCTTTGAGAGGTGAAATTCATGCTCATATGCAGTCCTATCCTTAGAAGCTTTTTGTGTAATTCCTTCCTTCCCCATCAGTTTTGGAAACCCTCTCAGTGTTTTGGACACACCTTCTCAAGGCAGCAATGCTCTGCAACACTGAACTTTTGATAAAACCTAGCCTTAACCCTGCACTTGTCTTTTGTGTAGAAACTGTGTGAAGTTATCACTGTTTGTTATTCCCGCCAGTGTGTGTGGTGGGCTCTTCCAGCTCACCAGTCATGTTTTGTCAAAAGCACCTAATTCTGCAATGACTGGTGTTTAAATGACATCTTCCAAGGTGAAAGATGTGGATTCCAACATCAGTCAGTCACTTATGACTGTGCTGGATTTGGATTATATTTCACCAAGTGCACTTTGGACCCATGAATTTAATGGAAAGTAGGAAACGCTTATAAACTTGGAAAAAATTAAGCCCAAGATGTCTGAATCGCATATTAACAAATCCATCTCAAAGCAGAGATCCCTTTTATTTACTTCTGTCAGTGTACATAATAAATACAGGAAAGAAGATGACATGTCCTACCACATCTCAATGGGTCTAATTTGTCCCTGGCTAAATCAGTCCATTTCACTGGATGTGATGGGTGAAAAACATCTCTGAGAGGGTGAGTTAGTTTTCTTGAGGCTGTGTTTCCCTCTGCTGGCATGGAGTTAATACTGCTGATTTTTTTTTTTCCTCAAGACCAAGCTTCTGAAGCTACTGCTTCCCTGTAATCCCAAGAAACATTTACACTTGTCCCTTATCTTAAAAATTTATTCCTTATATCCAGTCGAAATCTACCCTCTTTCGGTTTAAAACTTCGTCCTGTTTCAGTGTCTCACCACCCTCACAGTAAAGAATTTCTTCTTAATATTTAGTCTAAACCTGCACTCTTTGTTTTCTCCCTTGTGCTATCACTCCACGCCCTTGTCAAAAGTCCCTCTCCAGCTCTCTTCTACCCCCCTTTAGGTACTGGAAGGGGCTCTGTGGTCTCCCTGGACCCTTCTCCAAGCTGAACAACCCCAACTATCTTGGCCTGTGTTCATAGGAGAGGTGCTCAAGCCCACTGATCATCTTCATGGCCTTCTCTGGATTCACTCCAACAGGTCCACATCCTCCTTATGTTGAGGGTACCAGAGATGGATGCAGCACTCCAGGTGGGGTTTCCTGAGAGTGGAGTAGAACAGGAGAATCACCTCCCTTGACCTGCTGGCCACATTGCTTTTCATGCAGCTCAGAATACAGTTGGCTTTCTGGGAAAAAAAGCATTTTGTGCCTGGACTGTCTTACAGCCTTAAGCAGGTAAGGGGAATGAAACTAAGTTAGGAAGCTAACATGTTTTGAGATCTGAATATCACAAATCAACTAAATGCACTGGCTGTACATCTCTGCAGGGAAGGCAAGCTGTTGGCAGACCATCTGAGCAAGACAGCTTGTGTTTTCTACAAATGTTCTCTGCAGGTATATTTTGATCATCAGATGCAGGTTATTTAAGACCCTTCCCCTGTTGAAAAGGCTTATTCTATAAATCCAGCAATAGTACAGCCTGAGATTAATTTAAGATGGTCTTTAAAGTGGATCCTAAAGTGACCTATGATACCCTAAGTATTCCATAGATACTTAACTCTGAGGTGGGCCTCCTTGTGACCAAAGACAGTGCAGATTGTTTTCCCTTTGTTCTCCTTAATAGAATAGCTCAATAGGAAGTACTTCAGAGGTTTCCATAGCTGATACACAGCATCTCTCAGTATGAGTGGAGTTCAGGGAAAGAGTAGAGAAGAGGGTGCTCAGATAATGCTATCTATTTCAGCTTAACCCTGACAGCTCTGGATGTTGTGTTCCCTGTCCACACAATCACCAGAAGTCATTACTGCTATCCCAAATGATAATACATTGGAGAATTTAGAATTACTCGTCTATCAAGACAGGTATTTTTCAGCTCATATTGTGGAGCATTTCTGAATGACATCTACAGAAACAGATTGTTATACAGATATCTAGAGAATGCTACCGCAAAGCTCTTCTGAGCCAGAACTTAACGCTCTTAAGTGGCAATATTTTTCAAAACTGAAAAGAAAGTTCCTTAGATAATCTTCAGTTTCTGTTACTCCAGAGTGGGTGTCATTGTTAGAACCTATTTTACAGTAGGAGAGAGGTGCACTTGACAGCAATACCTGCCTTCCACTTACCAGTACACTATGAATCCAGTTTCTCAGACCAAGCCTTTATTGTCTAGCCAGGAAGATTTCATCCCTGTAGGACTTCAGGTCTTTCAGCACTTGACAAAACCATTGTTTGAACCAATATTTTCTTCTTCAGTCTAGTATTTATTAATGAAGGTGATTTCTTATTGGCTATTATTTCAGCTTGCACAGAGAAGCTATGTCAAAGTTTCCAGTCAAAATACTCCATAAGTACTCTGAAGAGCCATGAAAAATAATCCCACATTTATCTAAAAAGAAAAAGGTATTAGACTTCCTTGATGATCAAGACTTAGGAATGCCTTTGCTTTTAAATTTGTTTTGTTTCATGGCATTTTTTTTTTTTTTCAGTGAGCGTAATCATCCTGAAATGAAGCAAAACTGTCCCACCATTGTAAATCAACATTCTAAACCCAAAGACTCAAACAGAACGAGATCTCTTAGCAGGTTCTTTAGTTACACCTTCTTTTGACAGCACAGAAAGTCTGGATCAGAAGCTAACAAACAAGATTGCACATCCTATAGGAATAGCTCATGCTATAAACAAGCTGAATCTTCCACAGCATAGACCCCAAAGCAGTCTCAAGACCTGCTGCAAACTTTTACCAATTAATTGTAGGGAGGGTAGTACTCAGATGAATCCCAACTCAGCGTACTGGCAAGACGAGGCTGTTAGCTCATTACCCTAAGTGGTATCTACAGAAGAACAAAGTTTGTTGTTGAATTCCATGGCTCATTGATCTTTTACTGTTTTTGGCAAGTGAAGATCTCATGACGAGTCTCCTTGTATTCAGCCTGTGACTTTAATATTCTAGAAAAATTAAAGATTAAGTGAAGACAGACGGGGTTACTCTGCTCCTTACTGCTTGGAAGTGAAACACAAGAGTGTGTTGGTTACACGTTACCCTTGATGCTGACCACTGCAGAAATTTTTCTAAGTTCTGTGTGTGTGACTCCAGTGCATCTGCAGATGCTCTGCAAGTCGTAGCTGAATATGCAGGCAGTTCAGAGGGATGATTTCCCTGTTCCCACGGGTTCCTGGGCTGAGAGCTTTGCCATAATCTATCTTGTCCTTCACCTTTGAATGGTTTTCTCTTTCTTGGCTTCTGGACAAGTGTATATTAACTTCCCAATAATTTCTTTCCCTGCTTTCCCTTTAGTCTCTCAGTACTGTTTGTGGTTCTTATGGAGTCCTGTGGCCTGGTCTGGCCATTCCCAATTGCTGCTTGCAGGCTGTCCTCCAGGCATCCCCATTGTGTGCCTCAGGGTGTTGCTTTTGACACTTGTGCAGCTGAACATGACATTTGCCTTTCACGTACTATCTGCATGGTAACGTAGAGAAGGAAGGGAGCATTCCAAGCAGGTAAGGCCAGCACCTTGCTCAGCACAAGCATTTGCTTTTTGCTGTTGAAGCTACATCTATCCTTAATTTTGGAGTGCTGAAAAGGAATTTGCTAAGTTGCTATGTGGGGGTGGTACACATGGTGGGTTAGTCAGCACTAGCAGAGGGGCTTCAGCAAGCTCTTGAACTCCAGCATTTCTAAGTGAGCCTGAGCTTGTTTCCAAGCTGCAGTTCCAGTGTGAGCGAGGTACAAAGAAGGACCACTAGAAAATTGTGATGTTAAAATTCAACATTAGGGTTCTCTATCTTCATACTTAGAAATGTCTGCACCTTTTGGCAGAAGCTTTCAAAGAATTTGGTACAAGGAAAATGGATGCCCTGGAGGATGTCACCCAGGACTGCTAACTGCAGCTGAAACCAGCTTGTTATAGTGAGGAGAACTAGCTTTAGTGTTGTACTACAGTGTTGCTTAGAGTTAACCTGGATTCACAAGTCACTTCTGGCCTGCAGTATCCTATCTAAAAAAATAGGTTTGATATGGTCTGTATGTATGCAGACACCCTCTATGGTTATTTACACACACAGACTGAACCCCACGTTTGCCCAGAAGCAAAAACTGCAGCCACAATTATTTGTTCTCCCCAGTTAATCCGTTCTGAAACAGCAACTGCTCAGCCCTTCTGTAAGGAGGGCATGTTTGCCCCTAAGGCACAACTATATTAGTCACATTCCTTTACTCTGGAAAGCAGATGTTTCTTAGGAAGCAAACTGCCCAGCAGTTCCTGGTTATCCACATTTCAGAATTTGAGTGGAACCAGCTCTGGGCAGCAGTCCCAAGTGCCAGGTGTTTTGTTTAGGCCATAGACAAGGAGAAAGAGGATTATAAGAACCTAGTAAAGACTTCTACAGTAAAATGCTCCCTTTTTGTTATCTGATGTTGTGCCCTGTCTTCAAAAACATCTTTTGTTCTTGTTAATTGATTCAGCATCTCCACTGTTATTTGTCTGGTGCTGATCTCATTTTGGTTTGAGGCAGAGAAGTGCTTTGCCTTCAGAATTGTCTGTATTCCAAGTCTGTTGTCTGCAATTTCTGAGTATGCCTTTGTAGTTACTAACTCCTAACTCACATTAAACTGTAAAATTATCAATAGTTAGTTCCTGGCAAAGTCTTGAATGAAAAGCAATGAACTTAGATTCTCTGAATTAAGGAAAAAGTACTCAAGAAATTACCTGCCCTTAGTAATATTCAGCTTTTAGACATCACAAGGAGTGACAGTGACACCAGTTGAAAATACCATGACAGTAATGAAACTCTGTGTCTTTTACCTCTAGTTGATGGTAGGTAAGTGTATACAAATGCTTTCTTAGAAGGGTCTATGTGTCCTTTCTTCCCTTTTTGGGTGTCCTGTTTTGTGGAGACAGGATGTTAAAAGCAAATAGCCAATAATTTAAACATTTTTCACCCTCTCCTATGGCGATTACAGTGGGTGTGAACAGTTTCAGAGCAAAGACCACCTGGAGATGCTGGGAAACTGAACATGTAAGACAAGATGTCTGCCACTGGGTCACGATTGCCTGCACATACTGGGAAAGCCATGGGAAATTAATACCAAGTTCCCAGAGTTTCTTTGCAGTTGTTCTGGGACTTTTGCTTTAAAAAATGAGGTTAAGTCCTCTGAGGAGGTTCTTGGAATCCCAGTTTCCCAGAAACTTTATTCCCCTTTTATCTGCTGGCTTCAGAGTATTGATAACTCAAAATTCAAACAATGCCAAACAGCATGCCACGTCTTTTATATTTCCTTACAGCTTCCTGTAAGCCAGAAGTTGTGAAGATAATCATGTTCAAGCCATCACCTTTGGTTTGGGAAGATTTGGCTTTTGAAGTCTGTAACTGAAGCTAAGGCTTCCCCAGCTAACCTCTTAACTTGGGAAGCAGGTTGTAGGGAGAAGGTGTGGTGTCATTCTGCTAACATACAGCACTGTGACGATGTGTCAGGGAGTGGGGGAAGAGACCTACAACCTTAGAGCAGGTATGTCTCGAGTTAACTGCAGTATTGCTCTAGGCCATGTGTGGGGAAATGCTTCCCTCTGTCTGCTTTGGAAGATTAAGAACAGCTCAGGCTCTAATTCAGGCATCCTCTGGAGACAGTAAATTCTGCTTAATCAGAGTGATGCTCTGTTGAAAGACATACCCGTTAGGAATATCTATCCACCTAATTAGACTTAACGTCATAGTCATTCATGACTTTGTCCACCTCAGCACAGCTCTAGGGAGAGGCAAGAATGATCATGACCTTGTTGAAACCTCAGTGTTGCTTTTTGATATTATAGCTCTAATCTGTATGTGTTTTTGGCATAAGTGTGGCAAACAAGGAATGTGTGTAGACTGACAGGTTTGAAATTCATCTTGCGCCAATTTGCTTGCATTCTGCTAAGGAGATTTGAAGAGGAGGCAGAGAAGGTGGGAAATGCAGAGAAGGCTAAAGGTAAAACGTTAGAGAATGAAAAAATGCAGATCAGGGAAAAAGATGTGCAAAGAGCAGAGTATATTGGCTACACTGTAAGCTAAATCACTGATTTAATTGCTCCTGGTATGTGGTCTTGGGGACCTCTGCCATGAAACACACAAGTCTCTTTGAGTGGAACACACGTTGACTCAAGAGTTTTAAAAGAAGAAATAGGATCCACTTCTCAAATGATGAAGTGGCTGTTTCTTAATGCCTTTTGTTGTATTTACCAGTATTGCTAGGAAGTACTATTGTTAAATAGGATTTCTTGACATTCAGCCTGAATTTGCCATCATCCTTCAGCTTTACCTACTCTGTCTATTCAGCTTTACTC
>JAWWTY010000001.1:29776870-29792884 GCA_035222235.1 Margarornis squamiger
GAAATCCTCAAGCAGCTCTGCCAGAGCTCTGCTTAGCATGGTTGCTTGTTAAAATAAATTACATTGTGGAAATATGACTTCATGGCAACTCTAAGATCCTAGGAGTCTGAATGCCATGTTCACGTGCACAAGTGGAAATGAGATTATTTAAACTGGACAGATACTCGAGGTATTTTACAAGATGCCAGGAGACATACTTGAGATGCACTGTGGAATTAGGGTGCCAGTGAAGGGGGACTACAACCGTTTTCAGAGCACCTGTTTTTGTTTGGGTGAGAGAATCAGAACCAGGTAGGAGAGTTTGAAGAGTGAAGAGGAAGTCTCATCCAGCTATTTGTAAGCTTTTTTAAAAAGAAAGCAAACAAAAGAAAGAAAAAAGGTTATGTCTTCCTGCAAGTTTTCTATTTAGAATGCAGAATTCCATATTGCAAAAGTATGTGTGCACCAACAGCAGGCCTGTGTTTTAGTGACCTTTAGTAATCCCCAAAACAGAATGCACAGACCTCTAAGGGGCAGCAGGGAGAAGCTGAAATTCACTTGTCTAGAGCACGGAAAAGGATTCTTCCATTTTGGGATGCAGGTTTAGAAGTGTGGTGTCCAGGCTCCACTTGGGTACCAGACTGATTCCACACGACAGTGTGTCGTCTGTGCTAGATAATTAGATTAGAAGCTTTCTGGCTGTTTAGCACAGATTGAAACATACACAAACTTGTCCTACAGGTTCACCATGCTTTTCTTTTCTTTTTGATAGAGGAAACTTCCCTAGGAGGCTTCATGCTTGATCAGGCACCAGGTCAGGGAACACCTAGGTATGTTCAATAGAATTGCAGCTCTGTGCTTTGGCTTTATCTGAGTCACAGACATAACTACAACCAGCAGTGCCCAAGCTGATAGCAATATCTATGGAACTGTGGGTTTAGCTAAACTTTATTGTGAACCTACACCCTCTAAACAAGGCAATCCTTGGATTTTTAGATCAAAGGACAAGAGGAAGAGAGGACTTTTGGGTATGCTATGGAAAAGGATGGGAGGGCATGGATCATGGTGTGCTGAGTGCCAAGCTCTCTCAAGAATAACTGCTGTCCTTTAGAGATGTCCGAAGACAACAGTACCATGTACATTATGAGCTGCACTTACTGAACTCTTAAGTGTGTATGAGGGCCAGAAGCTGTGGGCTGCACCGAGACCATTTTATATGTGCAGTGGCTCTGTGCACTTGCAGTGAGATACATAGTTAATGTGGAGACATAACTTAGCAGGGCAGGCATTTTTATCATGGGATTGGCAGCCCATGCAGGAGGATGTTCATTTATTGTCCCCAGAGCTGACCTGTGTACTGTAGAGCTCTTCAGTAGCAGATGTTGCCTGTGAATTGCAGGAAGACTACTCTGCTTCTTCACCTGGGATGGGATTTGCAGGCTGGACAGAATGTTATGTCATAAATTAGTAAGTGAGCTGAAGCATTTTTCCACATAGGCTTGCCTACAAGAAGAAGGACAAACAGATAATGGCAGGTCAGCATGTGTTTTCAAACACCCAGGAAAGAGAAATAATTCTTTCAAAATGAGAGCAATCATATGATCACGTGTGTCTTTCTTCAAGTGAGTGTTCCCATGCAACAGCTGGTGGGGACTGTGTCTGACAACCTTGCAGTGGGGCTCAGAGCTTGAACTCTTCTCATGGTGCTTGGAACACTTCCCAGAAATCACCCTACTTACATGTAAGGGCAGGAAAAAGTGGAACATGCTGCTATGGTCCTATCAATACATAGAAATAGAGCTTATTTCTGAAATTTGTGTTCCTTGGTTCATTAGCTGTGGGTAAAGTGTGTTGAAAGAGAAGCTTGCTTGGTCCTAACTCTAACAACATCTTGATTTCCAAACATTTGTGACTGGAAAATTGCAGAAATTGTAGTTTAAAGTTACAGTGCTGTGGAAACATGCAAGAAGACTTAAAAAAATAATGGGCCTAGGCATAAACATACATTCAGAATGCAAAATGAGGGACACAAACAACTGTAGCTGAAATACTGGAGCTTCCAGGCTACTGTAACACCTACTATTGTGCAGATGAGCGGGAAATAGCCCGCATTCATCAATAAAGCAGAATTTTACTTCTATGGTTTTAATAGCAAGCAGTAGAATCTTCAAAATTTAAATATGTAGATAATCTTGTGAATAAGCTTGCTCTGACCAGTGGAGAATTGTTTCCATTGTTCTCTCTCAACTCGCTGCAAATTTTTTGCAGCCTCCCATTTGAGCAGCCTCATTCCAGTAGCTGCTTTCCCCTGGCTAAAAGAGCCGTTCATCCAGCTGCTGAACTACACACTGTTTACTCTTTTCTTCCCCTGCTATCTTGCTGTCTTTGTGGGAAATGATTAGCATCTGAAAAGATTTCAGTCTGTCTCACATGCCCCATGCAGGGCATAACAGTTTCTGACAAAAATGCAAACTGTGCCCTGGCTTTGCAGGGATCAAACTGACATACTTGAAAAGCTGGAGCTGTAAGGTCAGATCGAATTGATTTTCTGGTGACAAATCTGATTTCCTTCAAATGAAGGTATCTGGGAAAGATCCCAGGAAAGGTGCTGTCCTAGATGAGGCAGGCAGTACCTCTGAGCTCTCTGTTAAATGTTGCATAAACGAGATATCAAACCCATAGCTGTGATTCTCTGCTGCTTCAGGCTCGCTGGGAACAGCACAGGGTTTGGGCTGGTGAGTGTTAGAGCTTGGTCTGCTGTGAACACCTACATGGTAAGATTCAGGAATTTTTCCTGCTTCAAGTACTTTACAGCTTTGGATGAATGTTGGATGAAAGGACTCATGACAAAGGAGTAGCAAAGGCATATGGAATACCGCGTGAAGGAGGCAGGGAAGGAGGATAGCAGCTTGGTTTGAGTGATCATGTATTATCCTTCAGTTAGGAGGTCGAGGATACAAGAAGTGCCCAGTGGGAATAGGTAGTTGGTTATAATGTGCTATGGGAACCAGAAAGAGCAGGTGCTTTTTTTTTCCAGGGATAATGGAGCCAAAGGGACTAAAGGAGGGAGAGGCTGGACATTTTTGTGATTTAATATGACTTTTGTTGGGGGTGTAGCAGGGGTTTTGAAAAGCCAGTAGCAGTCTTGTGCTGAGAACCTTTTGATCGAACTACTTGAGTAAATACAATTTTCTCCCTCCAGTTTCACCCTCCCTTTCCCGGTCTTTGCAAGGCAGAAACAGAGGAGAGAGGTAGTGAAAGCCTCCTCCTTTTGTTCCATTGCCACTGGCATTTCCCTACAAGGGATAGCCATTCCCTACCATAGTGTCACAGTAGGCCAGGAATTGTAGCGTGACAGATACCCTTTGGAAAGGCTTCTTGTCCTCTCACCTGGCTCCTCATTGCCTTTGTCTCTTTCCAGCCCTTGCTCCTCACATGCACAGTGGCGATGGAGGTGACACAGGTGTGGTACCTCAGTGGAGATTTTGTTTCCATGGCATTGTTACTGGATGACAGAGAAACAACCCCAATGTCACGGGGAGCAGTTAAGGGCCTCTTCTGACTGAAATTCAGAGGTAACACAGGGTTCTTTCCCCCTGAGAGATGGGGTACTTAGAGCCTGTGGCTCTTACGTCTATGCACTTTCCTGGGCCACTTCCTCTGTTATTCCCAAGTGCTAAGGCTTGAGCCCACAAACCTTGCTGGATCTCTTTGATACCTGAGAAGGCAGGTCCGAGATTTGGACAAGAAGCCTGTCTGTGATCTGGAAGGTTGTCTTCAGAGCTGAGTCATCTCACCCTAGAAATGGTCTCTGTGTGTCTCTCGCCACTAATTGGAAAGGGATTCTAAAGACAAATAGATGAATATGCTTAAAGACGGCCAAGATGAATCTCACTCGTAATAAAAGTCATTAATTGCTCTGGGATCTGTATTTTACTGGGGTCTTGTGGTGCTCTGGTGCCTTTTGGCAGTAACAGATACGTCCGCTTGAGCACAGGACTGGCACTTAAACCTAAAGGCAACCTCCACAGTATCAGAAGTGCTGTGTTATGCCTGAGCCACCCTGGTGTTACTCAACAAAGGGCTGAGGGCAGGCACATTACACCTGAAACCACGGAGTTCTCTCTGAATACCTGCATGTCTGTCTATTTCTTTTCCTCGATTTTCTTTTCGGAAGGAGTTTCCAAAAGAGGATCCTATGTATGAGTTGGGGACAATAGGTCCATACTACCTGAATAGCTGTTCACACCTGCAGCCATAGTAGAGCCCCCTCAGGAGTTATCTCAAAGCCAGGGGCCTCTGTTGGGTGCTGAGCTGGGCCCAGAAGCAGGGGGTCTGGATGGATTATGATATTGACCCTGTGGACCTCTTCTTCCTTGTGAGCATTCTGTGGTCATAAGTGGGTGGAAAACTTATGTGTGTTGGAGTGAGGCAGTGGTGGCCGAAGCCAGGGTGCTGTGGGTAATGGCAAAACTGGTCTTGACGGCAGCTTTTGTCGTCCTGTGCTTAGCTCAGACAGCCCTGGAGATGATCACTGGATATAGTCAACTGTCCTGTTTCACAGCATCCCTCCACTGCTACCTGCTCTTTGTTCTCCTTTTCTTCCAGCCGTAGTAACTTGCTGTAGCTTTTGAACTTATCTTTTAAATATCCCCAGGTGTTTTTCTCCCCTGCTCTACTTTGTGCTGTCTGATCTCACTGTCTTTCATGGCATTAATAGAGAATGAAGGGACTGGAAAGATTTTCAGAGAGGGGAGTTTTCAGCTGAACACGTGCTGTACTTCTTTCCCAGGTGATGGGAATGACAGGCTTGTGGATGATCAGAAACTAATTGGCCTCAAGAAGGATGTTGAAAGTATGGAAAATGGCTTATGAAGTAAAGGATACTGTGTCCTGTTGAAGGCAAGAATGCCTCAGAATTAGAGGGTGTAACTGAGGAAGGTGTGTCTTGGTGGGCTGGGGAAGGACTCCAGTAGGAAATAGGGTTAGATCCGTTTGATTAGACTCTGACTTCCTCCTCTTTTTGTCCTGGGTCTGAAGTTCTCTTTCTCCATCCCTCTCCTTTTCTTCTTTCTCTGTTCCTAGCCCCCCACTCATGGCTCACACCATGTTCCCTTGTGGAGACCTTGTTGCTGACAGCAAAGTTCAGGTTTTCTCTGTACTTCAGTAATCAGGTGAGGCTCAAACTGAAACAGACTGGGGACGTAAGAGAGCTGCAGAAAGGGGAGGAAAGAATGAGAAAGACATTATCTGGCTTGCATTCCTCTGCTGAAGCAGTGGAAGAACTACAGCCAGGCTGCTACCTGTGCCCTCTGGCTGTTTTTATCTTTCCAATGCCTTCTTTCTTTGTCCCTGTTTGCTCCCAGGCCACCTTCTCCCTGTTGGAGCCTGCTGAATGGGGCGTTCACAAGGGGTAGCAGTGAGCCTGCAGCTGAGGACAGCTCTGTATGGTTCTGCAGAGCAGAGCCTGCACCCCAGGGCAGAGGGTGAGCTCTGCAACAGCAGCTGTGACAGACAGTGAGGCAGCAGGACAGGGGGGAAAGATGGAAGGACTGTGTTGAGTTGTAGAAGGAGCTGAGCTGGTGAATGGACTGCAGGTCTCTGTGCTGGGAAGAGTCACCAAAAAAATCATAACTGCAATGTTTCCAAGGTCAACTGATGACAATTGAAGTGCCATAAATCATTTGCTTAAATACATTTCAATGAACAAATAAGAAGATTTTATTTAATCAATTTCACCTTCTTTTGAGCTGGTAACCAGTATACACTGAGCAAATATTGTCAGCGTTGCCTTTTAAAACCTATTTTTGTTATCCAGAGATGTGTGCTGTGGATGTGCATGTTTGATCAGCCCTGCTAGGTTAATGTTTTAGAGTCTTCACTTTTAGGAGTTTTTCATGACAAGAATATAATGAGATAAATATCAGGTTTTTCATTTCACAATTTGTTCCTGTATAGCTTAATGGAAGGTAGACTTCAATTACTGCACAAATCCCTCAGCACTTAAAATTTGTCATTAAATAAAGCTGCCTTAGATGTTTTGGATTCACTGGAAGTAAGCTTGTCTAAACATATTTGACATTTACATGAATTCAATTTAAGCAAGGCAAGATTTATCTCTCAAAAATAATTAACTGATTGATTTTTTCCTTTTTTTCTGGTCAGTGCGTTCCTCAGTGTTTCAGAAATCACAGGGCTTAGCTCCTCACAACTAGTTCCTATTTGCAGATATGGAGGGCAAAAGCAATTTCCATGCTTTTGCTGTCCCCAAAGGCCTTTTCAGTTTGAATTATCTAGCAGTAATTTGAACCAGGTGAACCAGGTGAATAACCAGAAGAAGAGGAAATATTCTGTGGAGGCATGAACTCTTCTCTTGTTAGAACCTGGCTGAACACCTTTGTAAAGTGTTTCCTGGACATTCACTACTGACTTATATTTGCTCAATAGTCTATCTTTAAAATGTTGTAGGAAATGTGTAGGGCTTTATTAACTTTCTTACTGTAATTACTTGACTGTATTCTAGAAGGATATTCACAACTCAGCACATGTCTGTTATCACTTTAAGCTGACTTTTAAAAAGGCCTCTTTTAAAGCCAAGCTGTTAAATAAACAACACAAATAAAGAAAGCTTGACTTCTTAGGGATTTGTATCCTATCTTCTACACCTTTCTCCTTCATTATAACCTTTCCTGCTTATGTATTCCCAGTTTTGTGATCCTTTATAACTCCATTTTCCCATGTTCCTGCACTTCTGGCTAGGGCAAGAAGCAACACGTGTTCTGGCTGGTTGAGAACTATTTGTTTGTTCTCTGACCAACTGGGACCCATCTACTGACTGAGTGGCCATGTAGTTCCTGGTCACATGTAGCACAGGTCACTGCTGATCTTAAACAGCTCATCTTCAGTGTAAGATATGAAATCTGGTCTTTCCTTATTTAATAGCTTAAAAACTTTTTTTTTTCAGGGAAAAGATGCAAACACTCCGGCTTTCCACAGATTTTGAAACCTTCGACAAATCTGCTGACCTGTGGTTGGATGATGATCAAATTCCACCTTTTAAAAATGAATGATCTTGATTAAAGAATAACCCATTTGGATTTTGGAGGGTTGGAGTGCATGGTGAATTGATGGTATTTAAAAAGGTAAAGAATGGAGAGGAAAATCTGTGGCGTGATGGTCAGGTAGCAATCTATCACATTTTGTCTGCAGTGTGTGCCCTGGGTTCAGTTTTCTTGGATTCTTTGTGTGATCATGTAGGTGAATTCTATGATTTCCTTCCAAAATGGAGATTTTCCCTACAAAGTCAACGAAGACATTGCCTGCTCTGTACCAGGAGTAAGGTAACTTGCAGTATATGTCATTGATACTCTGTCCCTGGAACAAAATAGCTTTCCTGATTGTTAATCAACAAGCTGACTTCCTTAGCTTTCTAAACATACAAGCTCTTCATAGAGTCACGGAATGGTTTGGGTTGGAAGGAGCCTTAAAGATCATTTTGTCCCAACTCCTCTGCTGTGGGCAGGGACACCTTCTGCTAGACCAGGCTTCTCAAAACTCTGTTCCACCTGTCCTTGAGCACTTCCAGGGATGGGGAATCCACAGCTTCTTTGGGCAACCTGGTGAGACAATGTTTCAGTGTCTCATCACCCTCATCATGAGGAATTTATTCCTTATATCCAGTCAAAATCTACTCTCAGTTTAAACCTTTGCCTCTTCGCTACAGGCTCTGCAAAAAAGTCTCTCTCCGTCTTTCCTATAAGCTCCCTTTAGGTACTGGAAGGAGCTCTAACGTCTGCCCAGAGCCTTCTCTCCTCCAGGCTGAACAACCCCCACTTTCTCAGCCTGTCTCCATGGCAGAGGTGCTCCAGCTCTCTGATTGACTTGGTGGCCTCCTCTGGCAAACGCTGTTCTTGTATAGGTGGCCCCAGAACTGGACACAGCACTCCAGGTGGAGTCTCACAAGAGCAGAGCAGACAATAATGCAGGTGTACATGGGAAACTGGTCCTAAAGTTTGAATCTGAGCCTGTAAGTTTGCATGCTTATTTTTTTTTTTTTTTCAAATCCTGCAGTAGTGAAAAGATCCCAGAATTGTTGTTTTTTGTGTTTTTTCTTTTTTTTTTTTTCAAATTAAAAACAAAGGAATGACTAACACTAATAAGGATTCAACTAGATCTTTAGAAGTTCATTTTAGCATCAGATTTGGGCTATAGTCTTGAACTTTATGGCTTGTTCCATGCTGCTATTACAAGGTGCTGCTGAACCAGTCAGTCAGACTGGTTCTTTCTGTATCTGTTGCTGGCACTGATGATGACCAGTGGGGTGATCAGTCATGTTGTGGAGCTGTTCTTACACTTTAGTTTCCTCAAGTTGTATGTAAAAACTTCAGGAAAGACTACAGGAAAAAGAGTTATTTTTGCCTTTTTGTGAAAAGTATGCAAAGTTACAGGTTTCAGGGTTCACACCTGTTCTTTGAAGGAAATCCATGGCTTGAGCACCTTCTTGTGATGGTTTCCAAACTCCCTTGGGTCTCAGTTCATAATTCCCCAAAGCTTGATTCCAATGAAAAAATTAAGTCCTACAATCTAAAAGCTTGCACTAGAGTTCTGGGCAAAAAATTAATAAGATTTGCAGCTCTTTGAATGATTTTGATGTAGGAGCCAAGCATTGAGAGAGGCATAGAACAGTTTACACTGTGTTTCCTTCAAGTTTCCTGACCCAGTCAGTTCCTGCTCCTTCTGCTGTGTTTGTCCAGGTGTGTTCTCAATTCCTTGCTTGGTTTTGGTGCAGTGAACAAATCTGCTGCCAAAGCAACAGAAAGGGGTGCAGCAGTCTACTTTGCCATTATGGAGAGATTCTTTCAAGGGATTCCATTATGTTATGGATGCTCGTCAGGTTGCAAAAACAATATGGCCTTGCAGATTTTTATGAACCCTGCATGGACTATGAAATATCCTTAATTCAAGGGTATACTTCACTATCAGAACAGAAGGATATCAAATCTTACTGTCTTTGAAAATGCTAAACAGTAGTTACAGAGTGTGTGCAAGGGGCAAGCTGGAAATGCCAGTGATTAGCAGCATGAAGCTTGTGATTGGAAGGGAAAGAAGGCAACAATGAAGGAGGTCTGAGGCCTGTATAAAGTTGGTGATGGGTGTCTAGAGGAGAATGAAGAGTTATTCAGTTGCTTTGATGAATTAGTCTGCACTACAGGCTCTCTAACAGATGTGACTCTTCAAAGAAAGTGATGACTTTCCCCTCTCTGCACAGTCTGCTGTTGAAGTGCTCTGCAGACATCAGTACTTCTCCAGTACTCTTCTCATAGAGATCATTGATGCTACTGCCTTTTGTTTTCTTCAAAGACACTAAAACACTGGAGTGATTCCCAAGGTCTTTGTTCTCATTCTGAACCATGGACAATGTCATCCACTGATCATAGGTGCGACCTTTACTAAGTCTTCTATTCTTACTTTTCAATGTTTGATTCAAGTTATCTGTGGAGAAAAGGTATCTATATGATTTTGCATTGTCAGTATGTACCATGTCCTTTGCTCCAGCTGCAGTGTGTTTTCAGGACGGGTAGATCTCTTGCTCCGTACAGCTCTCTTGGCTCAACACTTCTACACAAGGACCTTTTCAGAGTCCATTTAGAGAAAGAAAGTAAAAAACTAGAAACTCTGCACAACCTTGCTTTGCTTTCTCTATTGCAGAGACTTTGTCTGGGTTTGTGACACCTGTGCTGCTGTCAGTCACTGCCTTTGATTCCGATCTTTCAAATATATGTTCCTGTGACCAAAAGCCAGGTTTGCCAAGGCTAAACAAGGAATAGAGAGTGCACCTGGGCAAACACGGTAGGAGGTACGTGGTGGGACAAGGTCAGAGAGATCTCCTCAGTGGGTGCAACTCCTGTCAGAAGTCTGCCAGAATCCGGACCTCTCTGGCTATGATTACTGAAAGATCTGACTCATGCTTTCTGTAGGAAAATCAGTTTTTAGACAACAAATCTGTAAGTTTGCCTGTCAGGCTCTTTTCAGTGGTACCAAGCAATAGGACAAGAGGCAACAGACAGAAACTGATGCACAGGAAGTTCCACCTGAGCACAAGGAAAAAATTTACCATGTGGGTGACCACAGAGAGACTGTGGAGTCTCCCTCATTGGAGATAGTTGAGAAATGTCTGGATGACCCTGCTTGAGCAGGGAGGCTGGACCAGATGACCCCACTTGTGATCCCTTGCAACCTTACACATTCTGTGTTCTGTGATTCTGTGACTGTCATTCTCAGTAACATGACCTCTTTCTTTGTGAAGGACACACAGAGATAAGAATGGGAAGAATGTGTTCATCAAAACAGAAAGTCTCCAGTCTTCCTTGTCTAGGAGCCTACCACTTATTTAGAGCAACTCAAAGCTGATTTCTATAATCAGTTGGGAGAGCTGGCCTCTGAGATAGTCTGATTGACTCTCTCAATCAGTTGCACTGTGAAATATTGACTTGAGACAAAGGCAATGCTAGCTAGCACTGACAGCTCCTATACATAATGTGTAGCCCCCGTGATGCATGCATCTTCTAGATTGGTACAGTGACAGAGGTAAAATGGAGGTCAGTCTTCCCAGCCTCATCTGGAAGAAGAGGATGGAGAGCATTGGGAACAGGAATCCCAAGCTAGCTGAAAATTTCTGTGCACCTGTAACCTGGTTTTGGAGACAAAGAGTTCCCAGTTGCTTGAGTGACATCATGTTGGGATCCAGATATGGAAAGCTTAGGCTGCATCAGCGCTATTAAATAGCACTGGGAAATATTTCTATGCACAGAACTGTAGCTGTCTATAGTATTAGGACAGTCCCTGGTACATTTCAGCCTGGGATAACTAATGCTGTCTCACCCAAGTCTCAGATGTAGTTTGTGAGTTAATGCAATCTATGTACTTCTCACAACAGGCATTTTGCATGGTGACCACACTTTTCTGGAGGCCAGGCTGGTTAAACAGCACGATGTCTGCACTCCATACAGGTTGCCTTTAGGGCTAGAAAATGTTGCACATATATAATCTGTGAGTTTTAACCCATCCCTCAGGTTCAAAAACACAACTAAAAGGCTGTATCAGTGTACCACTGACCATTCTGATCCAGACATGAGAACAAAGAACCAGAACCGGTTCATGAGGTCCCCTCCTTGCAGATGGTGCCATGACTAATGGGTGTTGCAGGGCACTGGTGGAGACCTCTGTGGGCCACTATTTATTTCCATTTTCCTCATTCTATGCACGGAAGGAAAAGAAAAGATCCTTAGCTCATTAGTGGTTGCTGGCTGGTGGGACTGTTGCTTACACATAAGGATTTGCTCCCATTCTCAAACCAAACAGCCTAAGGAGATCTACACACCCATAATCTGATCCAGATCTATTGAGCTCTGTCCCAAATGACGACACTGCCCACTGTGTGCAGGGGTGAGCCCTTGCTGCAGGCTGCAGAGCAGCAATCCATTTCCAGCTGAAACAAAGGGATGCAAGTGACAAGTGATTAGGACCTGGCCTGGGTCACTGATCAGCAAAGTTCTCTCTGGTTTTTTACCGTGAGAAGACCATTGGTCAGGTGCCTCCATGGCAGCCTTACAGGAGGGGATGTTCTGAACTGGTGGATGAGAGCCAAAGTGGCTGCTATTGGCTAAGGGGCACCTGGGACAGTACACCTATTGCTTACCACTGCCTGTGTCTAATCTCAGGAGAGAAGGAGAGGTGAGGAGAGGCTCGCTCCGCCCCCCATCCACCTCATCATTTAGGCTGTGCTAGAAAGAAATCACTCCTCCCCCAAAATCAGCCTCAATGATTCCACAGGAAGAGAGCCATTGGGCAGCAAGAGTCCCCAGGATGAGGATAACCATCCTCCTGAGCCTTCTGTTCCATGCTGCAGCTGCTTTTCACCAACTGTGAGTGATGCTGAACTCCTGTTTCAGTCTCTTTCATGAAGGCATCAGTCTAGGTAGATGGACCACGTCCCATGCCATCAGCTCTTGTGCTTCCTGCTCTATCAGTTCAACCCAAAGGGTAGCTGAGTAACTTGCCTTGCCTCCATGCTTTAGATTGACTCCTGCAAGTCAATACAAGCCAGCTTTTTGGGGGACTACCAAGTCAGAGCTTAGGCCAGGGATGTTTGCTTTTCCAGATCAAATCACTGGTGTCTAGACTGCAAGGTTGCTTGAGACCACTTTTCTGAAGACTGCATGGGATGTTTTGTGGGAGTTCAGGACATTACTGGAGTCCGGGGTTTGAAAAAGATTATAGGGCTATATTTAAACTAATCAACCCTGAGATTAGCTCAGTTGTCAAGAGCATGGTGCTGATAACACCAAGGTTGGGGGTTTGATTCTCACATGGGCCATTCACTTAAGGGTTGGACTTGATGATCCTTGTGGGTCCCTTCCAACTCAGAATGCTCTGAGAAAGCAGAAAGGTTTCTAAAGTTTTAGTGAAGGAATCACTTTGCTGTGTTCACTGTCACTCTTGAATATTGACTGCAGCCATGGCACATTGCTGAGGAATTCTGCAGTAGTGGGCCACAGCAGGGAAGATTTTTTTGCATCTCTTGAGCTCTAAAACTGATGCCACCTCTGATGTCTTCCCCTGCCCCAGACATTACCTGGTGGTGATTCCTGCAGCTCTCCGCTACCCATCCACCCAAGTTTCCTGCCTCCATCTCACCTGTCATAAAGCAAAGCTTCAAGTGAACCTGGTCTTGGAGCGCTCTGCGGGACATGAGCTCTTAATGCAAGAAACCATCCAGAAGAAGAAGACTTTCCTGTGCACTAAGTTCTGGGTGAGACACCCTAGGCAAATGCCATCACTGATTTTCCCTTCAAGAAAGAGGTTGTGTTACTCCCTAACCAGGGTGATGTGGATGGGGGTCTACTTTTTCTTAGTGTGAGCCAGTTAGGAAGGGGAATGGGGGGTGCCTAGAGATGCATAGCCCAGCACAGTACTTGTTGGTTAGCACTGAATTTCCTTTCTGAATCTAATTTTTAAGTGGAATTTACATTTATTAAAATATCTCCCAGTTCTGGATGCATGAGAAGAATGCATCTGTTTCCTTCTCTTCCATTACAGACCAGATGAAGCAGCTTTAGCTCTTCTCTGAAGGCCTTGTGCAGGTCTGCAGCTAAAGCTTTGGGAAATGGTGTTTTGCATGACATACTGCACTTTCTGTAGTCCTGAAGTCAGGCAGCAACCGAGTTCTTGGGAGCTACTGAAGACTAGTTGGATTGCAATGGATATGCTTGTTGTTTTCAAACAGCATCTTATACATTATTTATTGTTGGTGAGAACTTAGCAAAGATCTAGGATAAGGCAGACATGTCTAAACAGTATTCCTTCTATTATACTGAATATTTTGCTGGGGTCTTTGACTCCCAGACTCAGGAAAACCTTCTGGTTGTGTTTTCTAACCTGGATTTCTTACACGTGCCTGCTGGCTAGCTCTGAAGGCCTGGTTTTTTAGGCTGTGCTACAGCTCGATTTCTCTCTTTTGATTCTGTGTTACCACCTCCCACCGTTCTGTGATCTGCCCATCTTCCTGAGGAAGTCTGAAGACTCAGAGATGTCAGGCATTTGCTTGTCACCAGTGGGGAAAAAGGACAGATTCCATGACATGCAGGGCCTTCTGCTGTCATGTAGGACTGAGTGAGATCTGGATGTGATCTGGATCCAGAGATTGGAGGGAGTGTCCTGGGACAGCTGGAGGGAATTGGTTGGTTCTTCCACTTTACTCTCAATTCCTGCATCTTCTCCCAGAAGATGACTTAAGGCCTATGTGCTCTCCTCTCTCTACCTGTATAGGTTGCACCTCCAGCTGATGGCACAGAGGAGATTGCCACTGTCAGACTGACCATCACGGGCGAAGGGGTCAATATTGAGGAGAATAAAAAGGTCCTGATCTGCAAGACCAGGAGTGGCACTATCATCCAAACAGACAAGCCCGTCTATCAGCCAGGGCAGACAGGTGAGGTGCAAATGGGAGGAACTGTGGGCCCTGGGCTTGCTGCTGGTTGCACCATATGGAAAGCCTGAAATGCATAAACAGCCCTAGCAGAAGGCTTTGAGACAATGTCTCTTGTTGAGTGACATTTTCAGAGACTGTAATGTCCCGTTTGTGATGACTCTGAAGTTGCAGGAGGCAGTAGGTAATGATAACCATGTCCATGGTATCTTACATGTGGGAATGTTAGTGTCAGGTGTTACCACAAATACATCTAGAATGGAGACAGCAGCTGGGGAAACAGACGGAGCAGGGGTCTGTAGAGAAGAACTGAGATCTGATAAATATATTCCCTGATTTCCTTGCCTTCAGTGAAATTTCGCATTGTGACTCTGGATGAGGAGTTCATTGCACTCAACGATTCGGTAAGCCAGTCCTGGGGGGTTGTGGAAAAGGCTGCCTCATGTGTGGTTTCTACTTCCTTTCTACCCTGCTCATCTGCTAAAGCTCCAGCTTTTCCATATATATCCCTGGGCCAGGCTTGATGAGTGTCCAGAGGAGAAGAGTTACTCAAGTGAAAGCTGGTAACTTAGGAAGATGGCAAAGGTGTACATGTGTCTTGCTCATTTTGGTGGAATAGTCATGCAAGTGCAAGCATGGAACATGCTGATTTCTGATGTGGTGGTGTCATATGGGGAGTAAATAGTTGGCAAGTTGGGTTTTCCTTGTTTTAGGGAAGGGTGCTCTAAATCTGGCCCCTACAAGCTGGAACGTGGGAAATGCTGACTAGACATTAGGGCAAACTTTTTTATTGCAATGGTATGGAAACGTGTCCAGAGAAGGCATTTTCATCATTGGAGATGTTCAGAACTCAGCTGGAGAAGGCTGTGAGCAATCTGCTCAAGAAGACATGCTTCACCAGGATGGTGGACCAGACAACCTCAAGAGGTTCCTTCTAAACTGTGTGATCCTATACCTCTGTAACTCCCTTGAGACTGTAGGTAAACCAGAGCTAGGTCTGTTTGGGTAGTGACTTTTCTTGAGTTTTTCTGCCAGGAAGTCATTAGCAATTGCTGGGTGATGTCCAGATTTGGTTTTCCTTTCCCTTTCTTCTGAGCTTACTGTAATGAACCCACTCGGTATTTCTCCTTTTTGATGGCATGTTTTATTTTGTATTGTTGTCAGTGCTCTAAGTTTCCAAATCACTAGTTGTGCATCCTTCAGAGAGGGCTCTGCATCTGAAGTGCCCTGTGTGTGATGCTGGCATGTGTTTCTCTTGTCTAATGTTTTTGTCTTTTTCCCTCCCCAGATTTCCCTGTTTCTTCAGGTGAGTGTTGCTGAAATCTAGTGTTAGAGTAATGTGCTATTCATATTCAGTTTCTGGTAGACTTTACAGACCTCTAAGTGGAATAGTAGACCTTTTTTGGTTTTAGATGTTAGATTCTTAAATTAACATACTCTTTCCAGCTTCTTTTTTATGCACTAATTTGAGGTTATGCTCCCAGTTGCTTCAGTAGAAATCTCAGTTGTTCCAGACTTGCAAGGGTATGGACAGATAACTTCGATGTTTAGGAAAGAGTTAAAACTGCAAAGAATCTTTCCTTAAGATCAGAATTTAAATAAATGTAGAAGCAGATTGAGATGCTGGCAGCAGAACATGAGCATTAGAGTGTCTTCAAAATTTCATGATTAGCCTATACCAAACTTCATTCCTTAGCTATAGAACCTGGTAGTGTACAGCACTGCAATCTTGAAGCTTGCTTTCTGTGACATGTGGACCAGTGAGATGCTGGAACAACTGTTTCTCTCTTTCTTGTGGCTGTAGGACCCTAGGAACAACCAGATAGAGCAGTGGCTGAACGTGGTCCCTCAAGATGGCATTGCAGAGCTGTCTTTCCGGCTGAGTGATGAGCCCCTGCTGGGAACATACGTCATCAACGTCACCAGTGCTAAAGCATATGGCAGCTTCTCTGTTAAGGAGAATGGTATGAGCATGTGGGGGATTCGTCTGAGCTGCAGAAAGGACCTTGCACTCTTGATCCAGGAAGCTGGATGTTTATTCCTTGATA
>JAWWTY010000001.1:29792984-29817453 GCA_035222235.1 Margarornis squamiger
ATAGGAAAAATAGCAGCATCTGTCATAGAAAAGAGTTGAGCTGAGGCTCAGGAGAGAGACCATTTTGGGACCTTGGGTCAGGGTGTGGGAGGAACATTGTGCAAGGCCTCAGACCTTTGGCACAGCTGATTCCGGCAGATCTCTACATTAGACAAAACAAGGTAATTTAAGATGGGCTTTTCCAGAGAGTACAAAGCTGAGTGCCATCTCACTTCACTTTCATTCCCTAATCAACTGTGTTGGGAACCTTATCTTCTCTCAATGCAAATAGCTGTCAGAAGTGCAGGAACGTAGATATGTTTGGTTTTACTTTGGGAAGGAGCGATCAACCAGAGCCTACACACAAATTCTTTGAAGGCACAAAGTAAATCTTCCCTTTCTGCTTCTCACCTTCTCCATTTCCTTCCTCTTTTTCTACCATAGTCTGTCTTCTTGTTAACTCTCTCTGAAGGCTGTCCCTGGCCTGTGTCTTCTACAGTTCTCTGTTTTTCCTTCCAGTGCTGCCAAAATTTGAAGTGATCTTTGAGGCACCAAATCAGATTTATGCCCTAGATACAACCTTCCCACTCCGGGTATGTGGCAGGTGAGGATTCTGATTAGAGTGATGTCTCTGTGTTAATTTTGGGCCTGATGAGCACAAGACGGCTACGTAACCATGAGGAGCTCAGGAGAAATTTACTACACTTCAGTTACAGGTGATGTTACAGGTCCTGATGCAACAAAACGTTCCTATAACAATCATTCTGATACTCTAATGCCCCTTTTCTAAAAACAGGC
Source organism: Margarornis squamiger (assembly GCA_035222235.1). NCBI lineage: Eukaryota > Metazoa > Chordata > Aves > Passeriformes > Furnariidae > Margarornis > Margarornis squamiger. The sequence continues at coordinate 29,793,762 of JAWWTY010000001.1, forward strand.
CACAAGTCTCTACACACAAACCTGAGGGAACAACCTCCCCTTTGATAAGCAGCCATTTATTTATGCGTTTTTTGCATATGCATGGTAGATACTTGGTGTTCATCCCTCTGCAGAACAAACTCATGGAAAATGAAAGAAAGCTTTTCCAGATTATGCTCTAGTGGAAACTAGAGAGATTTAATTGCCCCAGATGCAGTCCAAGGACAACACTAGAGCTAGCTTCATGTAAAGGTCCTTCCTTAATGAAAGGCACTTTCTTAATCACCCACATTTCTGCTCATAAGATGATGCAAGCCTTCAGCATATCCTGGGTTTGCTGGTTTAAAGGTAAACCTGAAGGAGAAATGAACCCAACTCAAGACATTACAAGGCAGAGTTACAATTTGCTAAAAAGATTACAATAAATACAATAATACAGAGAAAAAATTGGTTTAAACCTACAAAGAACAGATGTATAACCCAGCACCCTGAGGCACGAACAGAATGGTGTTCATTAGCCTCTGTGCTTAGCACCACGTGGTCCCACTGGGTACAAAGGATAGGGAAAGGAAAACCTGTTGGTGAGGATGATGGTCACAGTCTTTGTGAAGGTTTTGGTCCTCCTCTGGATCCAATGAATGGTACCAGAAGTCCCAGAACCCGAAGATTATATATGCTCAGGTTCAGGTGGGAATACCCAGTACCTCCCCCAGTGTGGGAAGTTTCACAATGGGTGATTTGACTCTGTGAGTCATGGGATATTTTTGAAACCTTTGATGGCCCATCTGCAGACATGACCCCTCAGGCTGGGTGTGAAGGTGCTAATACCTTCCCCCAGTGGGAGTTATCACAGCTGAGTCATGGGTGTGAAAACAGGAACACTCCCGTCTCCCCTTTAACACCCAGCTTGTAACCTGAGGGATCAGGTGTGCCCAGTGCAGCTGCTGCAAACAATCCATTATTACCAGTTCATCAGAAATGACATAGAGGGTGTAGACTACACAGTTTTGGTTACACCCACAGTGATAAGCTGGTCCTGGCCACTGTAACTAGGACACTGGGGTTATTGCAGGTGATGCTGATGCATAGCACAGAGCTCTGTGCTGAATCAGCACCCACAACACTCTGGTTTCCCAGAATAGATTAGTTTAGTACTAATTATATCATAGAGCCCTTGATCTCCCATCACTGCAGTGCTCCAGTCTGACCCTGCTTTACTGGGTCAGGACTCCTGGGCCTGTTATATGGCTGCCAGTCTTGTGCTCTATTGTGAATATCCATGTGTAAGTGGTCTCTGGGGCTATGCAGAGCAAGCCCTGTGTTCTTTCACTGTGTGTGACTGTTTCTTCCTTTCCCTGCTCCCCCAAACAGATACACCCATGGGAAAAGTGTCCAGGGGATGGTAAATGTGAGCCTTTGTCAGAAGGTAGCCCCGTTTCTGCCCAGTTCTTCAAAACCCAATCTCTGCCACAAGTTCAACAACCAGGTGAGATGCTTAGGAAGAGATGAGCTGTATTCAGAGACACTTGTGCATAAAGCTTTAGCTGAAGTAATAGTGATGTTTCCCCATTGATTTGGCTGCTTGGCCAGTGTTCTGCTGGTGCTGCCTCTCAGTAACTGTGCCTGATGATTATGACTGGGCTTGCATCATGAACCTGCTCCACATCCTGGACTGTTATGCCAAAAGGCAACTCCCTGAGAACAGGGGTTTTGCGCTGCTGTTTCTGGGCCATTTTGATAACTTCTAACCTTCTGCTTTGCCCAGACCTTTTTTTTTTCTCTCTGCTCTTTCAGACAGATGAGGCAGGTTGCTTCTTCACAAATGTGAGCCTGTCCTCCTTCAGCCGAGACTTTCAGTACTATCAGGACAGCATAGTTGCAGAGGCCTCACTGGTGGAGGATGCCACAGGTAACTCTAAAAACCTTTCTTGTGGCTGGGAAGATGCACTAATCTTACCAAAAGCACTGGAGACTTTCAGGCTAGCAAGGAATCTGAGCTTCCTGAGCCCCTTGGGGTCTGCTATCTAACCTCACAGATACAGAGCCAGCAGTTCCTGGTGACATGACACACTCACTTTGAGTGCCTGCAGTCTCAGGTGGTGAAGCTCTCTTAAGGGCTAGAAATTGAGTGGGAGGAAGACTACATACCCAGAGTCATGGGCAGATCAGCATCATGACATGAAATATGTGTGCAGCTGAACATGTCCATTAGTATTACCAGTGGGTCACTCTGCAGGGAAATTGCTGAGATGTGTTTTGCTCCCTCTCATATTTCTGTCTCGCTGCTTTCATTCAGAGATACACGTCAATGCTTCCCACAAATTACTCATCTCCAGGATTGGCGGGATGGCCTTGTTTGTTGATGTGAATTCTTACTACCATACTGGAGAGATGTACAAGGGGAAGGTAATTCGCAGTTACAGTCCTTTGAAGGGGAGAATGTGAGCAATGCTTTCACAATGACTGTTGCCTAGTGTCTTTTCTGACCTCACCTTCAGCCTGGGATTTGGGCCAGAGACAAAACTCTTGAATTGTCAAACATGAGAATAACATCCAAGACTGCCGTTTGCCAAATAAGCCATGAGTAGCAGCTGCTATGGGCATCCATATGTGGAGTCCAAACCCAAATATTTGGAGTTTCAGCAGCCCAGGAAGCCTTCTGCTGTGAAGGAATGGAGACTATTGGAGGTTGGACCAGATGACAGACTGTGGTCCCTTCCAACCTTACTGATTCTCTGAATATGTTATTCTGTGAATGAACATGGTAGTGCAAGTGATCATGTGACATGACCAGTAGCAGTGTTGATAATCTTACTAGTGACTGAAAGAGTGATCTTGCTGTCTTTGGAAATGCTGCTCCTGACTTGGAGAAGCAGGAGACTCCACTAATTAGACTCTTCTGCACTTCTCTTGCTCACCATGATGTTCTCAGATTAAAGTCCTCAACTACCAAGGCAAGGCACTGAAGCACAAAGAAGTCCTCCTTGTAGTAAACTGTGGTGAGCACCAATTTAAGCAGAAGTACATCACTGGAGATTCTGGGACAGCTTCATTTAGCCTGGACACAACTGCTTGGAACAGCACTTTGGCCTCCCTGGAGGTAAGTGAGGAATGGTCTGTCTTGTGGCAGGGGTATGTGTGCATGTCAGAGCTATTTATTGCCTCACAGACATCCTCCTTGTCCTTCCTGAAAGAGAGTTATTCAAGCCTGAAGCACCTCAGCTTGTTCTGGATCTTGGCTCCCTCTGAGAGCTTATTTGTCAGGTCCCAGTTGCTTTCCTCTTGACATCTCCACGCAGAGACCTGTGCTTTGGTGTTGCTCAGGTCCTATTACCAAGGTGCAGCTACAGCAATTTGCAGCTGACTTACTTAACTAGGGAAATTAACTGGTTTGGGTTTTTTGTCTCACCAGGCAAGTGTCCTGCATCAAGATTTGGATAGAGAGCCTGGGACAATTGATTTGACTTACCAGCAGGCCTCTTATTCCATACGTCCATTCTACAGCACCAGCAGGAGTTTCCTTTCTATTGTCCGTGTGCCAGAAATAATACCTTGTGATAAAAAGGAGCCTGTCCAGGTGGACTTCAGAATTTTTGAGGACGACCTGGAATATGGGCCCAAGCGTGTCATTTTCTCCTACTTTGTGAGTTTCTGGGGAAGTGCTAGTGGGTGATAGCTGAAGGCACAAAATCAGCATCTCTTAATGATTCAAGCCTGATATTTGATAGATTTGGCTCAGCCCAGGACAGGTAGCTCATCCAGTCATCATGGGGCTGCATCCTGGTTTTGATTCTGGGACTGCAATAATAGCAAGGAAGGCAGAATCTTTCTTTTAGGCTCTGCACAGGTGCAGGGCAGGTGTTGGCCTCCCCAAGTCTCTTCATCCCCTGAGGTCTCCTTACTAACCAAGTGTGAATAAAGCTAGTATCTCTTCTCCCATCTCCATTTAATCTCCAATTTCAGGGTTACTTTGAACTTCATAGTGATCTCAAAGACTGTGTAACTGTGTGACTGTCCCTTTCTGTATTCTTCCTTAGGTCACAGGGAGAAAAGGGATAGTCCATGCAGGTCAGGAGACTGTTTGGGTTGGGCTGCCAAAAAGTAAGTGCACTTCTCAGTTTCATGTCTAACAAGCACTCAGTGGTCTGTGGCACAGTCCACTCTTATTTGGGTATGAGGCATAAGCCTCTTTGCAGTGTAAAGTGGCCCACCACTTCTCTGTTGCATCAGGGCAGCGTGCCTTTCTTTTACCCTCCTGCTTTGAACCAAGAGAAGAATACTCAACACTTTCCAGCCCATAGGCTCATCCTCTGTTATCTTCATTTTCAAAATCTCCTTTTGCTGCTCCTGCAAGTAGTATGAAACTGTAGCCTTACCCTTCATAGCAATTGTGTCTACATACAATCTGAGTGGTTAGGATACCACAAATTAAGATTTTGATAGGTGTTGACCCACTGTTTCCTACTTCTTCAGCTCTTATTTTTTTTCAAATGTGAATTATAGGTGCTTTGGGACAAAGGTCACCTCTTTGTTAGTGACAGGGTGGGAGATGTTTGGTGATGGGAGGCTTTGAAAGATATCTAACACTCTCACTCTTTGTAGAACCAAGCTTGAACTCCAAAGTATCTTTTTGTGTTCTTGAGGAAATGAACAGAACCAGGAAGAGTCTTTTGCTGGTCTTGAATGCCAGATCCAGAGATGTGCTGATTGTTTCAGTGTTCTCCAAAAATCTCCTTCATCATGAAAGACTTGAAGAAAGGAATTAAACAGGCACATGCAAAATGACAAAAGCCTATTTTCACTACCAAATATACTTTCTCTTATTTTCCTTCTTCTCCATCTAGTGCTGGAAGGTTTCTTCTCCATCCCTCTTACCTTCAGCTCGACCTATGCCCCAGCTCCAAGATTGGTTGTTTATGTTATCTTCCCTAATGGAAAAATCATTGCCGATTCTGCCATCTTCAGTGTCTCCAAGTGTTTCAGAAATAAGGTAGGATTTGTGTCTGAGGCTGTGACTAAATCTGTGAGGTGTACTTGTCTGCTGCAATGAAAGGAGAGACTGTGTAGCTGTGGGTGACTGATACCCTGTGGGTTGCTGTCACATGAACTGCAGTTTGTGAATGGGAAGGTGTGCTGTGCTGTATGGAGCAAGTGTGTGCTGAGCAGTGTGGGGGCTGCTCCAATATCTGGAAAAGGCAGGCAATTGCTGTCTGCCTTCATAGGCACATTTAGCAGCTGCAGCCCACTAGGATCGAAGCCCAGCACAGGCCATTAGTGTGGTTTCCAGAAGAGCTCAAGGCTGCTCTGCTGCTGCAGCAGACACTTAGAATTGTTGGTATGTGGTGTGGGGATGACACCTGAAAGTGGATGGTGAAAGAAGTGGATTTTACTGGCCAAAAAGGGCTGAGCACTCGTGATTCTTGTGACATCCATGGGAATCCTCTTTTTTGGCTGTGTCTTGCACCTCAAAAATGAACTCCTGAGGAGTGACATTACCCCTGCTCCACAGCTGTTTATCTGCCATATACAGTCAGATTCAAGCAAGAACAGGAAGAACTTCAGGAAATTGAGAGAGCCTGAGGATAAGGACTAGGCTTATTTTTGATCTGGGGCTCCAGAAGACAGCTGTGTGAGGCTGGCTGGTTTGCAGTGTAAAGAGAGCACTGTGTTCCGATACAGGAATGTTTCCATGCTGACACTGATGGTTCCCCCTCTGCCCTCTTTCCTGTTAGAAACTCAACGTGATGTTTTTTAAGATACCTTCTGGAGGTTCTTGGGAGGTTTCTTGGTTTTCTCTCCAACACAAGTCCTTGGAAAGTGTCTTCATGTGGTCTCTTCCCTGCCTGGGAGGTGGTAGGGTGGCCAGCATCAGAAATGTCACTCAGGTATTGCCTGCATCCTTCCCATCCAGGTGAAGCTGGGCTTCTCAAAGCCAGAGACTCTTCCTGGTTCACAGGTTGGTCTCCACCTGCTGGCAGCTCCTGGGTCCACGTGTGCTGTCTGGGCTGTGGATCAAAGCACCTTTTTGATGAAGCCAGGAAGAAAACTCAGCAGCCACTTGGTGAGTGAGTGTGCTCTGACTTCTTCCCTTCCCTTCCTTTGTACTGACATGAAGAGGAAGGGAGGGCATTGCACCTCTGCAGAGCTCATCTCCAAGAAACTCAAAGCATGACCCAGAGGGATCAGCAGCACTCTCAGTGTGGCATGGGTAGGGATTAGGGGTTAAGAAAGAGGCTGAGCATCACTCGGGGCACCAGTGGTAAGACAGCCTCTGTAGTTCTTTCTGGTGTTAAATTCAGTGGGCTGTGCTGGCTCTGTCAGAGCAGAGCCAGGGAAGAGTGACAGCGGGCCTGGGCTTTCTGGCATGTGTTCATGCACAGTAGCCAGAAGCAATTCAAACAGGCCTCAGATGTATGACAGGAAAAGAATGCCAAGTTTAATTGGTGATGATTTTTTTTTTTTTTTTTTTGCTTTTTCTTGCCTTCTCAGATCTATGGGTTGTTCCCATCTGTTTATAACTCCAGGTACCCTCACCAAGTGTCTGAAGATGATCGTTCGTGCGGATTCCCAATTTCTGATGAGCCTGATGTGTTTACAGCATTCAGGGTAAAAATGGTTGATTTGGTGGGTTGAGATAATTCCTGAAGTGAGGGGAGTGTGGCTCCCTGACTTTACCAATATCCCAGGGATGCTGTTACAGACAGCACAGGGGAGAGGTGCAGTTTAGGTCCCTGTAACTCACTTGTTATTTGAATAAGTGGCTTGAAATGTTTACTTGAAAATTTTTGTGCGGTTAACACACTTCAGTTGTGTGACTCAGGATGCCAAGGATTACTGATTACTTTAATTGGATTTCACACAGTTTGTTTAATCTCCCTAGCGTGAGAAATTGCACTCTGCAGACTGAGAAGGCATAGTACCTCAATGACCATGTGTTTGAAAAAGAATAAATTTGGCTGACTCAGGCCAGATGAATTAACTTGGAAGACCTTGTTTGGCCATTGCTGAGGATATGAATTATTCCCTCTTAAAACAAAGCAAGAGAATACTTTGCAAAACCAGAGGACAGCCAAGTCCCCACTGCATGAGGGGACAGGGTAGAGGGCAGTGAGGAGAGGACAAACTTCTGGTGATTCAGTTCTTTCTTTTTGCTACAGGAAATGGGTTTGAAAATTATGTCCAACACCAATATCCGGAAACCCAGAGTGTGCCCAACCACGTCATTGACAACTATGCAACGGGAAAGGGGAAAGTTTATTTCTAGGCCCATGTTGACGTTTGCCCAGCCCCATAAAGCATATAACAGTAAGCATTTGCCAACTCTTTCTTCTTGCATAGGATGCTTAGTCTTTCAGGTGAAAGCAGACCTGGGTTTGAACCAATCCTGTAATTGCAAATGGAGGAGGAAGAGTGTTCCCTGGCCTTAAACCTCTTGTGCTAGTGTGAGGCTGCCTGAGGCTCACAGTTTCTGTAATGCAAGAGGGCTGTCTGGATCCCAGGTCTTACCTCTGAGGTGAGGGAATACTTGTCTGTCCCATGGTGCCCATATATGCAAGTAAAGCCCAAAGCACTTTTGTCATTTGAAATGAGGGAAGATATTTTAAAATTTGGGACAGCACCTTCTGTTCTGATGCCGTGCTTTCAGAGGGCTGACTGCATTAGCTACAGCCTGAGTTGGGCTGGAACTCCTCTGCTCTGAGGACCCCATGGTGACTAGGTCTTTGTTGCTTTCCACCAGGGCACCTGACATCAACCTATCAGCTCACTATGTTTCCACCTGTTTCTTCAGCTGAAGAGAAAGTACACAAGCATTTTCCCCAAACCTGGCTATGGGATTTGTATTCTGTGGGGTGAGTAAAGTGAGCAGTAGAGGTTTAGTCTGGGTCACTTAGTGTGGCTGGGAGTAGCAGCAGATGCAAGATACCTAAGGACATAAGTCATGGGTCTCATACTTGTCAGGCTGTTTCTTATTGGAGCTGATGTCTGTATCAAGTGCATTTTCCTCTGTTAGACAATCATACAGAACTGTTGTCCATCCATGGGAAATGGCTGGCATAGGAAGATAAGAAAGCAGGTGAAGTGCAGCGAAACAGCTTGGTTTACTGTCTGCACATTGCTTGTGGTAACCTTGTGGGCTGGCATTTCCCAAACTGTGCTCACAGGATGTATCGTGGTGTGCAGGGGAAACTGATGCCCATAGAAGTCCTTCACAGGCCTGGGAGTTGTGTCCTGTGAGAAAGGTTCAGTGTGTACACAGGGTCTACTGAGGGAGCTTTTGGAGATTTTTCATCTCAGACTTCAAGATTTTCTTGTCTGCTGCCTGAAGACTGGAGTAGGCTCAGGCCAGATGTCCCACATCTGCCCTCTCCCACCTCCACTGTCCTTCCAGCTACATCCATCTCTTCATCCCCTAGCAGCAGATATCTCCTATGTCATTTGTCCCCCAACCCAATCTGAACCAGAAAAAAGTCTGTGTGGTGTGTGTGTTGCCTTCCTGTATGCACATGGCAAAAGTGAATGTTTTGACTCAAGTTACTGGAGTCAAATAATAATCATTAGCTTTAGCTAGGGCTGTTTTTATGTCTGCCCTGGTATCAGCTGCAGAACAGTCTGCTTCTCTCAAAAGTTGGGATGTGGGCATAGGGCAAGTCTCTGCACTGTCTTTGTGTTGGGCTTTAAGCTCTCAGTGTCTCACAGGCCAGTGAATGGCAGGATCTGTCTCTTCTGCTAAGCACTACTGATGCTGGCCCTGTTGCTCTTATGGTGTCTGGTTCTCCATCTCTAGGCCAAGAAGAATAAAATTGCTGCATCTGTAAACCATTTTTAGATGTGCAGAGGGCAAGCACTGTCTTGAGTGTGATTGATGGCATCTTGTAGCCATGTAATCTACTGACAAAAATGTTCTGTCAATATAAGCATCTAAGGCAGAGATCCCTACTTCTACAAGGCCTTTCTTGTAACCCTACAAGGGCTGCAAGTTCAGTAGGGGTCAGGGGTTAGGCTGAGGTTAGGGCATGGGGTTCACTGGAGAGAAGGACACAGATCAGGTCACTGGGTGTGGTGTACAGAAACATTCAGTTAAATCCTTCTTTTGCTGTTTGCTTCTCCTCAGTCCCAGTGGGAACAAGAACATCACGGTCACTGTGCCTGACACCATCACACAGTGGAAAGCAGGAATGTTCTGCACGGGACATAATGGCTTTGGATTTGCTCCAGCCTCCAGTCTGCTTGTTTTCAAGCCCTTTCTTGTGGAGCTCCCACTGCCATCTTCTGTGGTTCAGGGTGAGACCTTCAACTTGAAGGCCACAGTCTTCAACAAGTTGCAGCAATGCATGAAGGTAGGTGAGCCCTCATAGCCTCTGCAAGAAAAGTGGTAGGTGGCTGAAATCTATGGCCTGTGATCGTAGGATCATAGAATTATATGGGTTGGGAGAGACCTTAAAAGATCATCTTGTTCCAGCTCCCCTGCCAAGGGACACCTTTCATTAGACCAGGTTGCTCAAGGTCCCATCCAACCTGGCCTTGAGCACTTCTCTGGATGGGACATCCTCAGCTTCTCTGAACTACCTATTCCAGTGTCTCACCACCCTCACAGTAAAGAATTTCCTCCTAATACATAGTCTAGCCCTACCTTCTTTCAGTTTAAAGCCATTCCCCCTTGTCCTGTCCCTCCATGCCCTTGTCCAAAGTTCCTCTCCAGCTCTTTTGTAGTCCCTTTTAGGTACTGGAAGGAGCTCTAAGGTCTCCCCAGAGCCTTCTGTTCTCCAGATGAACACATCCAACTCTCTCAGCCTGTCTTCATAGGGGAGGTGCTCCAGCTTTCTGAACATCTTCATGGCCTTCTGGAAAGAAGCCACATTTTCCCTTACCTTCTTTTTATCACCAGCATACCTATAAAATCTTCTCTTGTTGCCCTTGATAGGTGAGGTTTAATTCTATCAGGGCTTTAGCTTTCCTAACCTGATCCCTGGCTACTTGATCAATCTCTCTGTGTTCCTCCCAGGCTACCTGTCCCTGTTTCCACCCTCTAGGTTGCCTTTTTCTGTTTGTCATGTTTGTGTATTACCATCTGCCATCCTTGCTGCCCCTTCAGATCCAAGTGACCCTGGAGGAGTTTGCACACTTCCAGCTGAAGCCATGCAAGGGCTGTGTCTACAGCAGCTGCTTGTGTGCCAGTGAAGCCAAGACCTTTCAGTGGAGTATCACAGCTGAGCAACTGGGTGAGAAGAACAGGGAGGTGTGGTGGTGAAATTGGGAAGGGATGGGACCAAGGTGGGGATGTTTTGTAAGAGCTGACATAGAGTGAGGATCTGCTTGCTCTGTTACCCAGGGAGTACTTGTTTGAATTCATCCTGAGGTAACGATTACTTGCAAGTCTGTGCTAGGAGATACAGAACCATATAGGGCTCTGATAAAATTTTTTGTTGTCAACATGTGATGTCTATTTTATTAATGGGATGTGCATCCTCAGAAGATGTTTTGTGCACCTAAATGTCTGTTATTTTCAGGGATCATAAACATCACCCTCCACACAGAGGCTGTTGCCACTGAAGAGCGCTGTGGTGAAGAGATACCATTTATCCCAAAACAAGGACAGAAAGACACCATCATCAAACTCATTCAAGTCCGGGTCAGTCAAGCTGTTCTGTTACCTAAACCTAAAAGAAGGCTTTGTGCAACACCCAAATTTTGTGCGTGTTTTGGAAGTTACCCCTTGCTATTCAAAACGTGTAATTGGCATCTCAGGGGCTGAGCTGGGCCCATCCACAAGGGCTGATGGATGTAGGAAGTAGAAGGGTGTCATCCACTGTGGAAAACTTTAAACACTCCTTTTTGTCCTTGCTCCTGAGTGCTCCGCTGAATCTCACAGCATCAGTTTCACAGACATTCAGAAGTTAAGATAGTCTGAAAATGTATGCTGGTTTCTAATACTAAGTGAAAACGTTTGACAGTAATTTCTGTTTTTGTGTGATATTGGTGATACTCCAGCTGACTGTCCAGTCTGAACCAGGATTTTGTCTGTATCTACTTCTAATCCACTTGTAATCCTGTTTCTCTCCTGTGTGCTCATTAAAATGCTTCTTTTCTGTGCTCCAACAGCCAGAGGGAGTGTTGGTAGAAAAGGCTCACAGCTCCATCCTGTGTCCCAAAAAAGGTAGATGAATTGTTTTCTTCTTTCACCCTGCTTATCCCCCTCTTTGAACCTAAACAGCTCCTGGGTATTTTCACTTGTTGAAATATTTTCTTGGTCCACATGACAAAGCTACAGAAGCATATTGTGGTGCCAGCTAGAGCTGTCCCCTAGGGAAGGATGTGGGGAGGTCCAGTCTTTTAGCATCAACACCCCTGACACTAATGTGACAGCTTGGGGCCTTTTTCACCTGTGGAAATAAAACCAGACTACTGAATATGGTGATGCTGGAGGACATGGCTTAGGTTTGCTGTTCCTGTCTTGAATTTTATGGTGTATGATGGGACCATCAGCTAATTTTGAGAGCACAAGGTGTATTGAGATGACAAGCCTGCAGCTGAAATCTAAACTGAGATAGAGTAACTTCTGTAGAGAAAAACAGGTGGCTTTGATCACTGAGAATTTCCAGGAGAAAATCCTCTCGACCTGTTTATAAAGAGACAACGCAATCACCATGAGGTGGATGAAGGAAGTTGAGGGTGGAATGGGACAGGGATTTTGAGGTGATTTGGAGCCTCTGTGACAGGAAAATGGGAATTTATCACAGAACAGCCTTGAACAGTTTCTGGGGATTTTGAAGGCTGTTTTCTTCACAATCTCTTTCTTTTTGTTCTCCCCACACCTTATCCAACTGGTATTAGGGAATCCAGCACAGGAGTCTCTGTCACTGATGTTGCCTCTAAATGTGGTTGAAGGTTCAGTCAGAGCCACGGTCTCAGTCACTGGTAAGGAATTCAGCTGTGATAGTACCTTTGCAAATCCCATATCTCTGAGTTTAGCCCTAGGAAAGCCCAAACCCAGACTCCCACACACACCCTTTCTGAGGTTTCCAAGGCTCCACTGCCTTGTTCTTCCCAGGTGTGTGGCTGTGTTTCCTATTTAGGAACACTCAGCAAGGGAGAGTGTTCTGTTAATGAGCTTTCCCTGCCAAGATGGGAACGTGTACAGTTCATATGAAGGGCACAGTGCAGCTGATAAGTTGGCCATCAGTTATCAGTAATAACTGATAGCTAGGGGTGCCCCCACACTGCTGTACTGGGGCTATCTTGCTTTGTGGACGACTGGGAAGAGGTCACAGGTAGGAGGAGGTGAATCCTGAAGCCTATTCCCCAGGAGGTGGTGAGGGTGCTTATGTTTTGCTTCAGGTGACCTCATGGGGACAGCACTGCAGAACCTGGATCACCTGGTGCAGATGCCCCACGGCTGTGGGGAGCAGAACATGGTGCTGTTTGCCCCCATTGTCTATGTGCTGCAGTACCTGGAGAAGACGAGGCAGCTGAGCCCTGAGATCAGGGAGAGGGCAACAGGATTCCTGCGCAATGGCAAGTATAACAGACCCACCTTGCTCCTCTGCCTTCCCCTGTGTCCAATAGTCTCAGGTGCCTCCTCCCCTCCCACCTGGAACACTCAACCACCCCATTTCCTTCACAATGATTTCATTGCCAACACCATTCTGAGTGCTACTGTCCTATCCTTCCCAGGGTATCAGACACAGCTGCAGTATCAGCACCCTGATGGTTCCTACAGTGAATTTGGTACCAAGGATCAGTATGGTAATACTTGGTAAGCCCTGGGCTCTCTCCCTGCTGTCTACCTGCTCTCTGGCAGTCAGGATGTTGGCAGCTTTCTGCTTCCAAAAGGACTTGCTGTCCTATTGGATCCAAAGTGATCTAGAAACTTTGTGGGCTCGGGCACCCCAGAGTTAGGTAGTTGTCCTTGGGATGAACTGCCTTGGGCCACCTGATTAGAAATAGCACAGTGGATAAAGAGAGACCTACCAGTTTCAAACTCCTGCTTTTTTTCTTTTTCCTTAACTTCTGCTTAGATGTTTTCTTTGCACTCATTCTTCCTGCTCTTTCATGCACTCCATCTCTCTCTGTTGCTCTCTTCCCTCTCCCATGCCTTTTTTTCTGTTCTCCTCAATCAGGCTGACTGCATTTGTGGTTAAATGCTTTGTCCAAGCCAAGCCATACATTTTCCTGGACAAGAGGACTATAGAAGCTGCTCTGACCTGGCTGGAGTTCCACCAGCTTCCCAGTGGTTGCTTCAGAAATGTGGGCCAACTTTTTCACACATTTATGAAGGTAGGAGCCAGAGCACCCTGAGGGACAACACAAAACAGTTCTTGCCAAGTGTATTGGTAATTGTTTAAGTTCACTTTCCTGTGTTGTTCTACTTTCTTGCAAGAGAGCAAACCAGGTATAGGTGGGACCTGTTCTGAAAAGCTTCAGGTCTTTGTGTATTAATTTCCCCAGCTTTTTGGATGTTTATACTTTTTGTAGGGAGGTGTAGATGGGGAAGTCCTCTTGGCTGCCTACATCACTGCTGCGTACTTGGAGGCAGGAGCAACACCAGAGGTAAATACTGGGATTCTTTTCCATTCTCTTGCCTTAAGATCTGAATCCTAAAGAGCTTAGTGGTAGCACTGAGGCAGGCAACAGAGCATCCTGTGGACAAGGTAATAGGGTGGACAAGGAAGACCTTACCACTTCTCAGGAAGAACTCTCAACTTAAGGAGGACATTGCTGGCAGGGAGAAAGTGGAGTTAAACTACTGGGGGACCACTGGATTTCATGGCTACTATGCCCATTTCCCAGGCTTTAGCTGCTCATTCCTGCACCCCTCACCCCTGTTCCTTCCATTCCCTTGTTAGCCCTGCACAGCTGAAAGCTAATGGTGAGTTGCTGGGGAGGAGAGGTGCGTGGAACTGCTCCCACATTCAGGTAAATAGGCAGAATGTAAATCCTAATTGGTTTTAGCTTTGCTGAAAGTGGAAGTCTGGGAAAGGAGTGTTGTAGGGAAGTTGGAACTGCATGCCTAAGTAATAACAATAAGAGGGAACTCTTACAAGTGCTAAGGATTGTAGCTAATTACTAGACTGTGGTACAGGCAATTAAAAAAATATAATTAACTTCTTGGAAAAATGCAATTGCTATAAACATTGAGAAGTGAAGTTCTCTGGAAATCAGAAAAGTAAGTGAAAAAGCAATGCTTTTCAGTAGAACTGAAAACAATAGGCTTAGGAAAGAAAGGGAGATAGATGGAAATTGACTTTTCTGGCAACAGATGTTCTTCAGGTCACCTGTTTTTCAATGTAAGGAAAATTACTGTGAAGGTGAATTAGGCACAGTCATCTTGGTCAGCAGGCTGTGTGTAAGCATTTGCAGTGGTGTGGTTTGGCTTTTGTTGTGTTTGGACTCAGAAAGTAAGACGTGATGGTGTTATTCCAGCAGTAAGGGTATTCATCTCATTGAGAGAGCACCATGGAAGCCCAAGACCAGTGCAGGGGGTGGTCTGTCCAGCACCTTGGGCCAAGGGCTGCAGGCACTGCCTGCTCTTTGCACTGATGCAAAGAGTGCAGACTTGAGCACAGGTCACCTGGGTGAAGGTATCCTTCTGTTTGTGTCTCAGTGTTTGCCTGCCCCACAGGTGTTTGTCTGTGACCAACACCCGTGTATCTCTTTTCTGTAGAGCACAGTGGTGCACAAGGCTCTGGGCTGCATCATTGCTTCCCTCCCCAAAGCTGCCAGCGCTTACACCCAGGCCCTACTGGCTTACACCTTCGCCCTGGCTAAGGACTCTCAACGCACCCAAGAGCTCCTTGACATGCTTGATCAAAAGGCAATCAGAGCAGGTATGAGAACCTCAGGGCCAGGTGAACATCAGAGAAGGGACAGGTAACCTTTCTGAGCCCTTGGTTACTTGCAGCCTGGAAGGACCATAGCCTTACCCTCTAGGTTCTTCACCAAAGAGAGTTTTTAGAGATCCAGTATGTGCTGGCAATGCTGTGGTGTGTGTGCTGATTTCCTTTGAATCTCTTGCCCTTTTCTAGTACTTGAAGTGGAGATTGGGGTTTGGGAAAAGTGGGCTTTCTTATGCAGGACTGCCAAGCACCGGAGAGGAAAGCAATCTGCCGTGTTTCTTGTTAGGCTCTGATCCTCAGGACTGGCTAGTGGGTAGCTAGCTAGTATCAGGTGGATACCAGCAGGACCTGGTGGACCTGGTAAACAGGACAATGGAGAAGCTGGATGTCTGGGAGGCAATGGATATTAAGATTATTGACATACTAATTTTTGTATATCACCTTGGTGTGGAATATAGAATGCTGAGTATTGCAAAATGCATAGGTTTTCAGCTGACCTGGTGATGTGATGATCCAACTAAAATGGAACTTACTCAGTGCTCTTTGCATGCACAAGTAACTGTGTCTAGGAGCTTAGGCCACAGGATTTCTTTCCTGACATCTCTCAAGGTCATCTACTACCTTCCTTTCCCAGATGGGCAGATCTACTGGAGTCAGACCTCATCCAAGACCAGACACAGCACCAGCCCTTGGTCACAGCCAGTGTCTGTGGATGTGGAGCTGACAGCCTACATCCTCCTGGCCCTGCTCTCCAAGCCAAATGTCACAGGGTCTGATCTCACCACAGCCTCTGGCATCGTGGCCTGGCTCACTAGGCAGCAGAATGCCTATGGAGGGTTTGCCTCAACACAGGTAACTTGTGGCCAGGAAAGGGGATGTTGCTTGGGAAAAAACCTCTGCAAAATATATGCACAATATATGCAAGTGCAAATGCTTTGAGGAGAGGAGCCCTTATATGTGGAGGTCTGCAGGATGCTGAGTTCAAGCGTTGATGGGTCTCAAAGCTACAAATGTAATTTTTTTTCTCTTTTCAGGACACAGTAGTTGCCTTGCAGGCCTTGGCTAAGTATGCAGCACTGACGTACAGCACACAAGGGGTTGCAGAAGTGAGGGTGAGGTCCCATGGAGGTGTTGGGAAGGAGTTCCAAGTCTCCTACGAGAACCGGCTCCTGGTGCAGGAGGCGGCACTGACAGAGGTCCCGGGCAAGTTCTTGGTGCAGGCCCATGGCAGCTGTTGTGTCTTTACTCGGGTAGGTTACCACAGACCTTGCTGTGGCCACCCTCTTCTCATCATCTTATCAAAACCAGAACACTCTGTTGCACCTCTAAGGAAGGCAATGTGCATTAACTGTGCTTTAATCCCAGCCTGTTGCCAATGCAATGAACCTGCATGTTGGAGAAGACAGAACCTGTCCAAATGTGAGAACAATGATGCTTCCATGGTTCTCAAGAGTCCTGGAGGATGAAAATGTTGTATAGTGGTCCCACTGCTGTGTGTTTGACATGCACAGTCCCATCTGAAAGGCTGGCAAGGATCCCATGAGAGGATCATGAAAAGTTTCCAATCTGAGTGACCTTTACTTTGGATACTGGGATGAGTGTGCTCACTGCATATGGTTTATCCACTCACTATTGGGGGTCCAATCTTGAGGATTAGACTAGCCAGTGAAAAGGAAAGGTGCAATAGATGATATTGAACTAATTATCCATGTCTTAGTCTGTCTTTTTGTCTCTCCCTGCAGATGGTGCTGAGGTACAACACGCCCGCCCCACAAGACTTGCCATCCTTTGCCTTGCAAGTGAAAACTGAGCCAGTCAATTGCACTGAGGACAATACACGCTCTGTTACTGTCTCTATCAATGTCAGGTGACTAAGGATATTGCCTCACTTGGGAATGAAAGCCAGGCATAGCTGGAGAGCTAAGGGGTGCTTCTTGGCTGCAATGGAGGCACCAGGAAGTTTCAACAGAAGGGCCAGATGGAAGATGGAGAAGTTAAGACAGAAGGGTCTTGGGGGATGGGGAAATGTTTCTGACAGCCTTGGTTCTTGCTGGAGAGAGGAGTGCAAGAAGTCACCTCAGACTGGGGATGTCAGAGCAGTGCAGCCATCATCTGCCCCTTCTGAGAGGGAGCAGTGACTACCTTGGCCCCAGTCCTGGCAGGGCTACATAGCTCAGGGTACTGCACACAGGGTATGGTGGTAGAGGGAAGAGGAAGCTGGGAGAGACTCTTTTTAATCTTCTCCACCAGGTACAATGGGAAGAAATCCACTTCCAACATGGTGATTTTGGAGGTGTCACTACTGACTGGATTCATCCTGGCTCCAGGATCAGGGCTGTCTGTAAGAAGTGTGGAATCGGGATGGTGATGTGGAGTCAGTGGGACCATCTATGCCCAAGGAGAGGGGAAAGTTGCATGGGAAAGTGTTGCCTGTCCCTCTCTTGAGCAATTTCACCATTCCCTTCTGCCACACAACAAACTCAAACATGTACTGTCGGCTTCTTCTTTAAGTCATGAGGATGGTGATACTTCTGGCCCAATTTGCTCAGCGTATCCTTGACAGCTAAGTAGCCTAGGTTCCTATCCTTAAGGTTTGCAGGAGCTGAGTAGGCCTGCAGGGAGATCAGCCCAAAGGGATAAGAGTGCAAATTAAATTTAGAAGTGAGTGAATTGAGAGTCTGCCCATTCAAACTCAGATAAACTTTGTTGTGATGTATCACATTTGCCTTTCAAAAGACAAGACTAAATTGCTTCCTCTGCTCTCTGGTCCTAGCTGCAGCATTGGCACTCTGTGAAAAGAACTGAGAAAACACAAGGAGGTGTTGCCATCTACGTGGACAAGGTATGTGTGTGCTACTAGAGAAGCTGCAGGAGTGGAGGACACTGCCAGAGTTGTTGGGGGAATCCAGGACTCAGACTAGCAGAGCAGGATGTTCAAGATTCGTCTTCAAGCTTGACTCTCTGAGTTGTTATTGTCAACTAGTAGGATCAAATTTTGGTGCGGAATAAAAATAACAGTTCATAAATTAACTGTCATTTGCTTTTCCTCCCCAGCTGAGCCATGTCTCTGACACATATGTCCTGCATCTAGAGCAGGAGATTGAGGTGACCAACCTTAAGCCAGGCCATGTCAGGGTCTATGACTACTACAACCCAGGTCAGTGTGGAACCATGGGGTGCCAGGGCTGCCCGAGTGTTTGCATTTGGCTCTGTGCAAGAATAACTTAGATCTCTCCTGTTCTCTTGCAGAGGAGCAGGCCCTGGCTGACTATAATATCTTCTGCATCTGAGGTAAGTGCAAGTCCCTTCCTCAGCCCTCCGTAGAGACCTACCAGCCTTGTGATGTTTCCTCTACACCCCAGCTACCTCTCTCTGTCCCATTGGAGCCCTGTGTATCTCTGATTCAGCATGGTCCCTTCATCTATTTCCCCCCTGTGAAACTTCTAAGCAGAATTCATGGTACTACTCTGGGTATGAAGAGTCTCTCTTTCTGGGAGTGGCTGAGGTGAAACAAAGATACTAGGTCAAAACAGAGAAACCCTTTCCTGTAGAGTCCTTAGTGAGAGCTTCCTAGCTGGTAGCATCCCAAAGTTGATAATTTGAGTCATACTATTTCCCCTCTGGGTTGCTCTCTCTTCTACTGTCATTTCTCCAGGGACTTGATCTTACTTGCCTCCCTTACTGTTTCAGCCCACAGGAATCCAACTAGTGCAAGATGCAACAGGGCTGCTGCATTACTGCTTCTGGTATCTTGGGACATGCATCACCTGGAAAGTCATGTCTCAGTGGGCTTGGGATATTGGTGCTGAGACACATCTCAAGTTGGATTTCAGGACTAACTCCAGCACAACCTATGCTGATCATCCCGACAGCCATTACCTGGTGAATTCTTTGGGGTGTCTGATTAATTCTGATTGTTTTAATCCAGGAATTTTCTTGCTTGTAAAAAGAATGAAAGTAAAATATAAATCACAAATCTGAGTGCTGTGGTGTGTGTTTGGACTCTGTAATGGAGTTTATCTGGAAGGAGTGAGCAGAAGCAAACTCTGTATCTGAACTGTGTAACTGGAATTCGTTTCTTCCATCACTGGATTCCCTTCTAGCATGATCATGCAGCCATCAGTGTGGGGTGAGGACTCCTAGCCCTGCATGGGGACTCATCCCACTGAGCATCATGTACTGCACTCGAATGTAGCTGAGTAATAAGGTCTTGGCTGATTCTGCACTTTACATGGATGTAAATCTACCCTGCTGTGTATCTCATGCACCATCTCTGTCCTTCTATTATAGAAAGAAGGGGAGGAATTTTAGTTTCTGCACCTCCTGTGAAGCTGGATCTTGCACAGGACAATTCAAACATGAGTTGTCAGGCAAGGGTGGCACCCTTCTTGCTTAAAATCAGCTCTTAAACCTGTAAGACTCAATTTGTGAGTTTTAGGAGGCACACATTCTTTATTAGGATGTGCTGGAATGATTTCAATATGCCAGGTGTCCTGGGAATCAGTTTGCCAAAGTGCACAGAGAGGTATCTTCACTACAGGTTATATGTCAGCATTATATGATTTTTCGTTTTTTATACCTTGCATTCCTGTTACATATTCATGACATTTCCCAACACTTATTAGCATATACACATATGCTTATAAGGTCTCTGAGAGGTTTCATTGAGGGTCTTTGGTGGGCTTCACTGTCTGAAGCCCCCAGAGTTCTAAGTGACAGCCTTATAAATTTCTTTAAGAAAATACACCTGGTTATAGAGTAACCTGGTGTTGCTTGGCTGGCTGCCTCAGTTACCTTCTTCATTGTTTCTTTACTTTGCTTGGCTAGTCCCTTTAAATCACTTGGCTCAGCTATATGTAGTTTCTGTGGTACATTCTACTGCAAAAACTATTAGTTTTTGTTACATCTCAAAACTCAGATATTATTCCCCCCTTTTTCTTAGGGCTTGGCTCTTAGGCCAGTGTCTCATTATTTAAAGCATATTTTGAACCATAATTGATACAACAACTACAGCATTGAATCATAATACAAGCTAATATAAAAATGCAGATGATAATTTTAAGGGTTCAGTCTGTCCAGCTTTCCAATCAAATGGGGCTTTCTTAACTCGAGAATAACAAGGAGCTTTTTGTGCAACTTTAACTGCTGTAAATGTGATCAACTAAACCTGGAAAAATCCTTTCCACTTTGCTTGTAGAGGCTCAGTCTCACTCCTTGACACAGACCCCAATTGCCAGGCTGGAACAGTGTCCATTCCCACCGGTTGAGGTGTCACCACAAATCTCTGGAGTTTCTGCAGAGTAGATCCTAAAGCATACATTAGTTCATAAAGGCTTAAATAGTCTCTTTTTCTAGGCTGAACCCAAATTCTCAGCAATGAGATAGGTAGGGCCTGCCCCCCTGTCAGTGGGGTTTTCTGATAAATTTTATTTATTTATTTATTTATTTATTTATTTCTCTTGTGTATTACTGCTGCAATAAAATGTGATCCTCTATCTGATGGCATTCCTAGAGGAATTCTGAGCCTGGGAATAATGTGTTTTAAGAGAACCTTCATTACTCCTCTAGCTTTATTGGAGGGACAGGGAAAGGCCTTCTTTCTGGGGTAAATCAGTAAAAGTCTTTTTGCTAATAGTCTCCAGGAAGATTTCTAGCTTTGGTGACTCCTGCAGTTTTTTTAACTATTTTTCCATAATGGTAGGTGTAACTATCACATACCCTATAGGGGTAACAGCCCATCCTGTAGCTTGAAAGTTATTTATTTAACTTTCAAGTGAATTAAAAAAGTTAACAAAAAATTTAACAAATGTTAATAAAAAGTACCTTTTTTTTTTAAATTTTTCCCCTCATACTTTGGGGAAATTTTAAGTAACACTACCTTCTTTTCTGGGACTAAAGCCAGAATGCCTTTTTCTGCTGCCTGTTTTGCAGATTTGTCAGTGAAATGGTTTCCAATTTCAGGGAAAGTTTTCAATGCCAAATGTTTACTCTTTTTCCTTGACTTAAGTCCAGAGCTCTTGTAGGAGCAGTTAGTTCTGCTTTCTGAGCGGAGACAATAGATGGGAAGGCCTGTGATTCGATTACTGTGTTGGCAGTGGTCACTGCACACCTTGTCATTTGTTTTCCCTCCCAAACAAAGCTGCTTCCATCAGTGTACAATTCTCAGTCAGGATTTTCCAGAGGAACACCCTTTAGGTCTGGTTGGCTGGAGCAGGCTTTGGCTCTTTGCCGATCCCTTAGAAATTGTGCAAGCGCTCCTAGGGCAGTATTCTGCCTTTCATAGGTAAACAGTTCAAATGGTCTGAGAGACCTGGCAGACCCAGAGCTGGAGCTCTCATCAGGCAATGCTTTAACTACTTAAAGGCTGCTCTTGCATCCTCTGTCCAACTGAGGAAATCCTTGCAGGCTGTTTTTAAAAGTTCATATAACAGTCTTACCAGAAACCCATAGTTAGTAATCCAGAGTCGACACCATTCTACCATTCCCAGGAAGACAGTTCATGAACTGTTTGTGGCTCAAACTCCTTTTCTTCCTTCCCAGTTTCTGGATTTTCTCATTCAAAAGCAAATATTTCTTGGCTTTCCTTGCTCAAGGGGATGCAGAAAAAGGCATCGTTTAAATCTAACCCTGTAAACTATTCTAGGTTATTATTTAAGGTTGTTCTCTCAGGTCCTGCATTAATCAATAATCTTTCCCATTTGCTTTCTTCATGGGTACTTGGATTCACATTCTCCTAGCAAGCTACACTTAGCAAATTTGTCTGTTACTGGAACTAATCCAACTTGGCTTTCTAATTATAAAAAGCTACTGTTTTCACCTTACCAGTGTAGATCTTGCCTTAAGGGTAATTCTTATAGGTTCTGCCCTTTTCAGTTTTCCTGGAGTTTCACTGGCCCACACAACAGGAACAACTGCATCTTCAACTTCAGTCAGGATGTTGCTGCTAACAGGAGTTATTTCCTACGCAAGAACTGATGCTTCAGCATATTTAGTTTCAGGAGTTACAACTTCAATATCCCCATTTTAAAATTTAATTTCTGCTTCAAGTATTCCAATAAATCTCTTCTAAGCAAAGGTTTAGGGGAGTTTGGCAAGAGAGAAACTGATGAATTGCCCATTGTTTTTCCAATTTAATCTCTGTCACACCAATAACTTTTACCTCACGATTTAAGTGCTGGTGATCATGGATCTTCTAACTTGGCAGTGATATGTCTCTGTATGCACAGGTAGACCTCCACAGAGGTAGCTGATGGCTTAATGCAAAGGCAGGCTTAGGAGTGGAAGGTCTAGAAGATGCATGTTTTGGCTACAGCCCTGAAGGCTCTCCAGACCCTGCGGCAAGGCTGAGATTTGTGGTGGTTTAAAGGGAGGGATTTGGAACGCGTGTTTAAGTTTTAACTATAAAATTCCAGAGTAATCCTGGCAAGTCCTGTCTGTGAGGCAAAGACAGGAGCATTGCAAGTTCCTTTGGTTAAGAGCAAACACACCGAGGAGATCTGCCAGCAAGGCAGGCTGCTGACAGCCTGCTCTGTGCTTCATGTGCAGTTTAACAGGTCCAGGATGAATGTATGAACTCAGCCCAGCAGTTGGATGTTACTAGTGCCTTGTGCAGTGGCAGAAGTGGCTGTGCTGATGTTGGCTTCATTCCTGGTATCACTTACTCTCTCCTTCTGCACCTTTATTTAAACAGGTGCTTTTTCCTTCTCTATTCAATTTCCTCAGTGGTTCTTGAGCAACCCAGGTCCCAACTCTTTGGAATGGGATTTTTGCCACACTACGCCTTTCTCTGAAACTTTTTTAAAACACTTTGCATATTGCAGGTTCCTTTGCAAACGTCTCATCTCTCCCTTGGCTTTACCTCTGGTGATATCTGTCCTTGCAGATATCAAAAAGCAGAACTGGAGCTAGTTAGGTCTGCACCTTTTACTGGTGCTTACAGAGCACCATGGGCTTGGACTCTTGCAGAGAGAGAAAGGTTCCACTTATCAATGTCAATGCCACCATGTTCTCATAATCTGTTTTGCAGAGCTTAGCAAAGCACAGGTCTGGTAAAAGTCCCCAGAACAGAGGTTCATTGGGAAAACAACTGCTGTGGTGGTTATACACACACATGAATTTCAACCTACTCCTTCCTGAGTCCATGAGGGGTAGCTGATCCATGAGCCCATTATTGCAGAAGGAATTGACACACAACCCCCTCTGTGTACACATGCTCTGTGTAAAAGTTGCATGTGGTGGCATTTTTTACTCTATCCATTGTAATTTTTATGCTCACTTTTTTCTGCCTCCTTCAAAATGTATTTTTTTCTCCGAGATTTAAGCTGTAGTACCTGTGATGTGTGGCTGCTAGAGAGCATTTGGAGGAAGTTGCTGTCTTCCAAGAGAATTTAAAGACAGGGAAAAAATTGCTTTTGTACAAAACACATTGATTTCTCTCTGGCCTGAACTTCCCCTTTTCTGCTTAGAGTAGGAGATGTCAAACATCACGCTCATTTTTTTTATCCTTCACAAAATCAAAGGGTTGTGGTGATTCAAACTGGCATTTGGTGGTGTGCATGCTTCCATCTAGCTTTTGATCAGCTCTACTGCTTGAGCACTGATGACTCTAGGGACACAAATCCACCCTTAACTACTTGTGTGCCTCTTGCCTATCTCCAGGCCAAGTGATGAGTGGGTTTCTGGGCTGGGGAAGGATCTCAGCACAAGGCACCAGCCAGATACTGTGTACCCTGTCACAACTTCCAGAGGGTGCAGAGCCCTACTAAGAGGTGCTCCCTTCCCAAGTGCCTCCTGGCCACCAGCAGCAGGTCACCATGCCAGTAATGGGAGATGGGGACAGGGCTGAGTCAGATTAATCACACACACTGAGCTTGTGACTT
>JAWWTY010000001.1:29817553-29903638 GCA_035222235.1 Margarornis squamiger
AGCAGGTCACCATGCCAGTAATGGGAGATGGGGACAGGGCTGAGTCAGATTAATCACACACACTGAGCTTGTGACTTCGTTTTTGCTGCTCCAACATTTATTTCATTCTGTGTCATTATCTGGGAGTTAGACTGGATTGAGTGCTCAGGATGTAGGTTTTAAATCAGTGCTAGGTTCAGAACTTGAGAGGTGTTCAGGTGTCTGCTCTCACAAAACACCTGCTGGAGTCAGTGGGAGCCAGGACTCTCAATACCTTTGCCATTGTGAGCCCCTGTGCTGTTTTGAGGGATCTCTGTCCCCTGGAGCTGCTGTGGATCTACAATGAACAAACAAATGTCATCTGGGATTGTTCAAGAGGCACTGCTTGTACTTTTTCAGACCCATGAAAAGAAATGAATGACAGCTTAGTGTGACAGGATGATTCACATTCTTGCTCCGGTTCCTGTTTGCATGTTTATCTAGTTGCTTATACATGTTTTTCTCAGCCACTGGCATCAGCCACTCTGAGCTGAACAAAGCCCAAGGGACGGGGGAAGGAGAGAGAGAGAGGATCTGTATCTGCCCACTGAGTGTGTGTGTGGGGAGGGGGGTGAGGGTGTAAAAAAGAAGGCCCAAACTGTGGTTTTCTTGTTATGCATCAGTCTGTCCTAAAGCAAAGGAAAATATTACTGAGACCTGCGTTTAAGAGTTCAGTTTGGTATGGAAAAATAAATTAGTGCTGTCTTTTGGTATAAAATGGCCTTTATACTAAAAGAGAAGAACTTCCTTATTTTGAGAGTAAATAGTTTCAAGAACCAGAATTTCTTTTGAGTTGTGGTAAGATACTCAGGGAAAAGTTCTGTATAATCAGTAGACTAACAGGTGTAAAAAAAGCATGTGAAAGGAAGCCCCCAACCTAGATAGCGTGTGTTCCCACCACAAAGGGCTAGAGCCACAGCCATTTAGTAACCCTGTAGGACTTAAGCCAGACAGCTTTTTACCTGCCCGCCCAGTGTTCAACCCTCATGTCCACTGGTGAGTGTGTGTGTAAGTTGGCCCTGAACTGGACCATAGAGGACTGTGTGATACAGCTGGGGTGAACCACAGCTGTTAGATTTTCTTTTCAGACTGAAATACCTGTAGGGCAGAGACAAGGTGAGGACTCCAGCTCTATGTCCTCCCTGTGCTTCCCTTGTGGGTAAGACAGCCCCCTGCGAAGGAGCAGAGCTCTATGCATGTATACTGGATTTGTACAAAGCCTGGTCTCTTCAAGACCGAGCATTTACAGACTCAGAAAGCTTGGGGACAGCATGACCACAGGAGTTCAGTGAGCTCCAACAGAGTGCACATGCCAAAGGGTCATGGGACAATCCATCTGGAGGCAAAACAATGGGACTGGGGCTGCAACTGACACAGGGAGCAGGGGCAGTGCAGAGAAAAGAAAACAGGCTATTGGTTAGCAAAATAAAAGGCAATAATCCTGGTCCATCCGCAGGGGCGTAGGAAGCAGTGAGGCTGGAATCCAAAAGGGCTTGGATTGGCTGGGGAAGATCCTGAACGGCACAGCCCTGTGCCTGCAGCGCTATAAACACAGGAATGAGGAGGAAGGAAGAAAGGAAGGAAACTTTGGGGCTCCTTGTCTGCTTCCTGGGAGAAACAGCAACAACTGCAGCTGGCCTGGAGACTTAGAAAGGAGTGAAGCAGCACCCTACCTTCTTCCCTGACCAGGCCTCCAGAGGAATATACCCCTCTGGGGGTGTCCCATGAAAATGTGGACTCCCTTCCTCCTGAGCTGCCTGGTCTACACCCTGGGGATAGTGGCACAACCGTAAGTGCCATTTAAAAATCTATCGAATGATAGTTGTGATGCTGAGGGAGGGGCCAAGAGAGCGGGGAGAGAGCGTGGGACCCTGAGAGTCACCTCCTGGAAGGGATAGGCATGGGGTGGTATGCAGCACAACACAAGCACTCCTGAAGGTGGGAACCTCTCTCATGGATGTCGCTGCAGTACAAGAACTAGGTGAGGACTGGTGGTGGGAACAAGAATGAGGGACTGCAGTCTGAGGCAGGATAAAGGGAAAGGTGTTGGATAAAGTGAAGGGCGAATAATAAGGGCTGCTGTGCTGAGGATGATTAAGCAGGAACCAGTCTGCTGGTAGTTGAGGTGCTGTGTCAAAACAAGAGGGGCAAATCCTGTTCTGTCACCTGAAAGTATTTCTTTTGTATTTATCTGAAATGAACTGTACAACTTCTGTCACTCCTGTGAGAGGTTCACATTCTCATTGTTAATCTCTCCCACTCACTGCAGTAGATCAGCACCTTCTGCCCCCAGAGAGGTGGTAAACTCTCCTGTTTCCTCAAAACAGAGTATTAGTGCCAAGAGTCAGCAAGACTGCTCCCAAGATGTGATGTATTTTTTTTCCCCACTGCAGGAGGTACCTGATCATCATTCCAGCATCACTTCCCTACCCCTCATTCCAGAGGGTGTGCTTGGACCTCCGTGGGGTGGAAAAGCCTATTCGTGTGGCCTTAACTCTTCTGCATCCATCTGGCAACCTCAGCCTCTACCGCAAGGTCGTCCGGAACAATTGGATCTTCGAGTGCACCAGATTTCAGGTCAGAATCATTCTTGGCAGGAATCTCTAGCTGGCAGCTTCCAGTGTGCCCTTTTGGCTCATGATGCCTCTTACCAGAGAATAGATAATTATGACAAGATTAGAGAGGGCATGGAAAGGAGTGAATGCAAAATCAGGGAGAGTGTTTAGTGAGAGCCTGCTCCCTCTGCTCTCTGCTTTGTCTGTCCACTTGGTACTCTTCCTGTGGGGTATCTCATAATCCAACTTGGTGGCACACTAAGGAAAGGCTGCCTGGCCAGGCAGCAAAGGTCTGAGGAGAATGGACAAGCACACAAATGGCATTTGTGCAGCTCATTCTCTCCTCTGAGAAGGATGCACTGTCACTGTCACAGGGTGTTTGAATCTGTGATGCAGACAGTCAGACTTTTCAGCTCAGACAGCTTCCCGTCATGTCTGCTTCATATCAAGCTTTTCTTTAAGGACTTGAAAATGTGCTGGAGGGCTGGGAAAGACATGGGAGGGTGCACACAAGCTCAGCACAAATCTTTCTGATTTTCCAAACTCATGATCCTTGTTTTCTTTGTTTGCACTGATGAATAAGAGCTGATTTCAGTCTCTGTGACCCACACACTCTAGAAAACAGATATCTTATCAACATAGACCATTTCTTCCCTTGAGTTAAGTCTTCTGCGTCTTGCTCCACGCAGACTCTAACAGTGGCCCCTTGAAGGGGTAAATACAATTTCTGTGTCAGAATTGACTCCCTTTTTCTCTTGTCCAAGATCTGTCCCAGCCACTAACTGTTGTCCCCCATGCTTCCACAGACATAGCCTTCAGCCACTGAGGAGACACCTTGTGCTGGCCTTTAGAATAGGATGGTGAAGAGGCCAGCCCTGCAGCGCAGCTGAAGTGAGGAGAAGAACACTGCTCTGGTGCCTGCTAACCAGGTGGCTCTCTTCTTTTGTGTCCCAGGTCCCCCGACCTGAAGGCAGCCAGGAGGTGGGCACTGTCCACCTCCACATCTCCAATGGCCACTACTTCAGTGCAAATGAAGAGAAGCAAGTCCTGATACGCAGGGCTGGGACTGGCACCTTCATTCAGATGGATAAACCCATCTATGGCCCAGGACAGACAGGTGAGCATTGCATGGAGGACACTGACAATGCCCAGACTTTATTCCCAATTTCCCAGGAGGGGTGTGTGGAGTGCTTTGTGCTATGTGGTCTCCATGAGGATAGAGGGAGACTTCTGCCTTGCATAGTGATGTATCTATGAAACCATTTTAGCAGCAGGAGGAGACTGAAAAGGTTGGTCTCACATGCACTAGGAGCAGAGCTGGCTTGAAACAGGGAGTAAACCTAAACATGGTCTTCTTGGCCAGGGCCATGTAGGTAGGACTGGTTTGTCTGCACTCCAGACAAGGAAATGCAAGGGTAACTTGATGTAGCCCATGGGAAAATCCATAAATTGTGAGGCTGGCTGCTGTGCTGCTGCCATGTGCTTTGGGGGAAGAGGTGGTGAGTAGGGCTGAGCAAGGGGTAAGAGGGGTTGCAGGGCAGGCTTGGGCTGTCAGTAGGACTGTGTGGGGAGCTGTGATTTCAAGTTGAGCCAAATGCAGAGCAAGTCCATTCCCAAATGCACTCTGACTCTATAATGTGCTACTCTTCATTTTCTCCCTGCAGTGAAGTTCCGCATAGTGACATTGACTGAAGATTTTGTTCCTGTGAACAGCAAGGTAAATCCTATCTAAGTGGAGGTGTGGAAGTCTCCAGGCTCCCTCTGATGGTTCTGCCTCATTTACCAGCCCCATGCCAGGAAGGCTGGGACTGTCCCAGCATTCAGGGTGGCCAACACTAACCCTTGAGTAAACCAAATTGGAACAACAGTGCCTGCTTACCAGTGGCTTTGCTGTTGCTCTCACAGGACAGCTGCTGGCAGGTGGGAAGGTTGGTGCTGATGATGGTTTTTGGGGGATGTGCCAGCCCTCCCAGCTAGCTGAGTTAGCTGTGTGCACCTGCCCCCTGCCAAAAAAGCAGGTACGGCTTCTGAAGATGTCAATAGGCTGCTGGCCATGGGCATAATTGTCAGACAAAATGGGTACAGACCTAGCCAGACCCAAGCTGCCAGAGCTCCCCTCCCGCAGGTCTGGAAAGCTCAGCGATTTTTGGAGTGTGTGGCACCCAAGGGTGGCAGGAGAGTCTGAAGCAAGCTGCAAAATTTAAAGAAAAGTTAAATGATATAGCAAAGGATACATATGAAGTGATCATTTAAAAAAAAAAATAAAAAACCCAAAAAAAACAGAGAAAAGAGTATAATCAAATTATACTGACTTGCTGCTGGCAGCAGCTCATTCTCCCCATGTCCAGGGAGTGAGAAGTTGCCAGAGACTTGCATATGTGCTATCCAGGAAACTGCAAGGCTAGCATCTTTCCATGGTGAGCAATTATACCTGCAGCCAGCAGCTATAGATATTTCACACTCCTCTGTCCTCAAGCTATTTCAGGAGAGCCAGCTGGAATTCATGCCATGACAATTAAATACTGAAGGGCACGCATAAGGAGAGTTGGATCAACTCCTTCCAGACTGAAATAAAGGGAGAGATCCTTCTGGTTTCTTTATTGCTGACTAAATTTCCTCTTTTTTTGGCTATTAGTGAGGTCCTAGGATCACACAGTCCTTTCTTCTCCCAGTAGGGTACTCATATCTCTTATATTAGTCAGATAATAGAGCAAACTACTTTTCCATATGTGCCTACAATTGTTTAATGAAGATATTTGACTATAAATGCTCGATGTCTATGTGTGAGTATAAGCAAATTAGCACTATAATTGTTAATAATGCTGTGATAAAAATTCAAACAAGATCAGGTTTAGCCAAAGCTATTATAAGGCTTCAATGCAATATGCATTAAAGCTGTAATATATAGTTTTTAAATTAGATGACTT
Organism: Margarornis squamiger; assembly: GCA_035222235.1. NCBI lineage: Eukaryota > Metazoa > Chordata > Aves > Passeriformes > Furnariidae > Margarornis > Margarornis squamiger. The sequence goes on from JAWWTY010000001.1 coordinate 29,823,054, forward strand.
GAAGACCAACATGTTTTGGTTTAGCATTGACATTAATGAAAATAATTATCCTGTATTTATTTTTTATGTCAATGAAAACAGAGTTGGCTATGATAACCTGTATGAAAGCTTAGAATGATGAATAATGTGAATTACATGTCAGTTACATGTTTACAAACTGGTTATTCTCCCAAGCCATTGTTCCTGCCTCCTTATGCCTCATGCTCACACATTACATATTCTTCACCACCACTGCCTCCTGACTGATAGATACAGTGATACAAGAACAAACTGAATTAATGGGCCTAGAAGGGCTGAAGTATGTCCTCCTTTGTCCCTCTCTGCTACCATCAGCTGCAAATCAGCATTAATTCATGTCTCCAAACCTTGCCTCCAAGGCCAGGCATTTGAAAGGAAGATGTGAGGTGCATTCTTCCTATAGGTGATGCTAATTTTTGAGATTTATGTTACAAAACGGAGGCCATTTAATATTAGTGAACTTGGGTATGATGCTATTTGTGAGTCTTCTTACTCTTCTCCTTTTTATTATAGCAAATTCTAGCTTTCACAGCTGTAGAATATCTATCGAAGTGCATCTTAAAAATTCAGGGATCAAAAAGCAAATCTAAAAAATAGCACAGATTTTTATGTTACCTATTTTCTTTACTATTTCAAAGGAATTCTCCTGGTTTCAGTAGGATCAAGCTTCTTGTACTGTAAAGTTGGTCACAGTACTTGTGCTGGGTGGGTAAGATAAATTTATGTGCAGGTTGCTGTGTCATGCCAGTTTCTGACATTGCTGTCTGTTTGCTTTGCAGTACTCCATGGTGGAAATCCAGGTGGGTGATTCAGACTCCTCAGGTGTCATGAGGAAAGGTACTTCAGTATGGATAATACCATACTGCTGTCTTTCTGATTCAAGTTACTTTTCTTAGGCTCTATGTATACACATTCTCTGTTCAAATGCTTCTTGTTAACAAGCCTTGGTGATCCAAATGGTTCAGCTTCATCCATTTCTATGTTCAGGAATGCCAGCCAGACTTTAGCTAACTCTTATAGTTCCTCTTGACGTAAGACTGGAGAATCTAAATGTCAGGACCTTCCATATCATCTTTTACAATGGCAGTACAGAGTAGAGTAAAACTGAGTGGATTGGGTTCACCTCTGTTGGTGCTTCAGTGCTCAGGTCACTTCATCACCATCTGGGGAAAAGCCAGCAGGAACCTTTGAAAGCCTCTGAAATCTCTGAAATGCCTTTGAATCCAGTGGGATCTGGGTAGGGAGTAGCAGATATTGCTGATGACTGCCTCTTCTTTCCTTCCCTTGCACCACAGGACCCGAACCAAAACCGCATTGGCCAGTGGCTGGATGTGAGACCAAAACAGGGCATTGCAGATCTCTCTTTCCAGTTAGCTGACAAACTCTCTCTGGGGACTTATACCATCAGTGCCCAGTCCTTTAAGTCCAGTTCAGTCCAGTCCAGTACCTTTAAGGTGGAGGAAAGTGGTAAGGAGAACAAAGAATGGGTTGGAAGAAGTTGCTTTTTTGTTGCTTGCCTGTCTGTATAACAATGTGAAGCCAAATACTGTGAACTAAGATGTACTGCCTGAGAGCTAGGAGTGAACACAAATCTGTGGAGTATAGAATGGGCAATATCAGAAATGAACACAAGAGACATTGTGCTGGAGATTCCTGGAGAAGGTATCTTCTAACGACTAGACTGGCATAGAGTGAGAATACACTGAAGTCTCCGGCAAGACTGGTTTTTGGAAAAAAAGGGGATTCTTTCTTTGGTTTCTCTGTTTTTAATTAATGCTTTCTTTTACCTCACTAACATGTTCCTTCATGGGACTCCAGCCTTACATGAACACACTCGTGCCTTTTGTGATCCTCTGTCTGGGTAGTCTTACACCTTTGATGGAGTAACTCTGAGGTTTTTGTTCCAGTGTCGCAAAAGTTTGATGTTTTCTTCGAGGGACCAGCTCAGATTTATGCTTCAGATAAAACCTTCCCACTGCGTGTGTGTGGCAGGTAAGGAGAATGTTCGCGGGAAAGGAAAGAGCTCACCAAAACTGTGTCTCTTCTTCCATATGTCTCCTATCTCTTGAGTCCATCAAAAAGAAGTGGCCCAAGAAGGGCCAAAAAACCCCCATTCCTTTACAAGAATCTCAAATAGTGCAAAATTCAAACTGTTGGATTCTTCCTTGGGGAAGAGATAAGTGAGACACACTAGAGAGAGACCATCCAGTTATGGGGGGGCTTGTTCTAGGCATGTGATACCCCTCTCTGCAAACTGTGTGTCCAGCCTTGAAAGACCTCCTGTGGGGAAAACCACATATATGATATGGGACAGATCTGCTGAGATAAAGGAGCAGGAACTGGCATTTCTTCAGAGGTTCATGATGTTCCTTCCCTCTTACATGGTACTGAACTTATTACCTTCTTAGAAGCAGCAGGTGGATTTCTCTAGTTATGTGGCCATCAGTGAAAACTGAGCATATGAGGGTGGTAAGGAAGGCAGGACCTCCAGCAGTATAAGCACGAAGGAGAAAGGACAATCATCTCAAAAGCACTTTGTAGACAGATAAAGAGAATGAACTCATTTGTATTTGGGGCTGCATGGTCTGGAGACTTTTGGTGTCTCTTTTGTCACTGGTCTGACATAATTTCTCATTGATCGGGACAGTTACAATTAGGTCATATGAAACTGTAGTAGTAAAAAGTACACTACTCTGCATCTCGAGGATGGGTCATAGATGTATGTCTTCTTTTTACTGATACAGTCAGGATCATTGCTCCCAAGGGAAAGTTGGAGAGAAGTCGAAGCAAGGAAAGGCAGAAAAGCAAGCAGAAGAAATGTCTAAAGTGACAAAGCCACACTTGTGCTGTACCTTGGAAAAAAGCAGCAGAGCAGGTCTGATGATGGAAACTAGAATGTAGATCAGGAGATAAGCCCATAGTGAGGCAGGTTCTGTGGTGACTCTGTAGCTCTGTTACTGCCACTTGCTGTTGCTGTCTGCAGGGGCACAGATTTCTGCTGCTTTCACACCTGAACTAGTATCTTCACTAAGTGCTGTTCTGTGCTGCATGGATAAGTCAGGCCAGCCCTCTGTGTCTGCTTTCAATTCCAGGACACCAAGCACCCAGAAGTGGGAGAGCTTCAGAGAGTGTTTGTCTGTTCCTGCCTGTGCTTTGCTGAAGCATCTGTTGGATGCTGGATTATTGCACTCCCTAAGTACTCAATGTGCTATATTTTAATTTATGCCTACCTGCTTGCCAGCTGTATTAAGATTTTCATCAGGAAGGGCACCTGTGTGGAGCAATGTGCTCAAGAGAACACAGAGTGCCTCTGCCTGGCAGCTCCTCTGGTGTTCTCCCTGCAGGTACAGCTATGGGAAAGCAGTGAGAGGGACAATGCGGGTGACTTTGTGCCAGAAGGCAAGGAGACGGCCTCAAAATGCCAGCAAGGACATCTGCAGGGAATACAGAGGTCCAGTGAGTAAAATCCTGGAAGATATATGGGTCATAAAGAAGCACCACACAGGGCTGAGTGAACAGAATGAACTGCTATGTAAGGAAGGTTTGCCAACCTCTGTAATTATATGTAGACTAGCAAATAATTGGGTTTATTCAAGTAATGCAATTATTATTGCCTAGACCAGCTAAGAAGCCTTTACCCCCAGAAGTTCTTCTTTGTAACTTTGCTTATTAACGATAGGATTTAGAAAAGAGGAATTTCACAGAAAGTTTTAGAGTTCTTATCTCTTCTGGAAAAAAGCATATCTTTCTAGAAATTGATGCAGTGTAAGAAACAACAACTAACAGAGTTTTCTCAGGTACAAAAATACCGTGTTATGGTGAAGCTATCCTGGAGCTACACAAAAATACTGGTGTATCGTGGAGACACAGTTAACTCCACAGCCAAATCACACAGTGGCTTTCATACTTAATTTTTGCTTTTTATATGTTTACAGATTGCATATTTTAATATTTCCCTTATTATACCTTTCAATTCCTAACAAAGTATTTCACAGCTGTGCTCTTTGTACATGTGCAGTTGAAAGCTTTTCACGTTTTATGTTTTGTCATTATGACTTGTTACAGTAGTTGTAATTTTCCAGCTCTGGAAATGATTTGTTACTTTGAATTTTCATTTGATTATTCAATTCTTCTAGCTAGATCTATTAAAATACTGTTGTATTTGCTCTGTGATTCATTTAGAGGAGTCTTATATTTTCTACTAAAGCTGGAAAGTTGACAACATTGTAACTTTGATAAAACTGTGATGCATGTTTTGATTTATATTTCTAAAATATGAACTACACATATTCATGCACATAAAATAGAAACTACAGAATTTAAAATATGAACCATATCTATCTATCAGAGAATAATAGAATAGTTTGGGTTGGAAGGGACCTTTAAAGTTCATCTAGTCCAGCCGCCCCTGCTATGAACAGTGACATCTTCGACTGGATGAGGTTGCTCAGTCCAGTCTGACCTTGAATGTTTCCAGGGATGGAGCATCCACCACCTCTCTGGGAAACCTGTTCCAGTGTTTTAGTGCATTATTATTTGTCGTGGTCAACAGTTATGACAGAATGACTTGTACTTCTGAGTCCCTCCCTTCCCTCCAGCCCCAAATAATACCTACCACTGCCTATTTCAGACAGCGAGCAGTGGTTGTTTCACCTCTTCTGTGAGCACATCAGTCTTCAACCTGGCTCCCAGTGAGGAAGACAGCAAACTCTATGCAGAAGCCTCTCTCCTGGAGACGGGCACAGGTACCCAGGGACTCAGCAGAGTGGGCACACCTGCTCCTCTCCTCCTCTCTGCTGCTGGGGCTATCACAGGACACAGAGAGGTACCCTGCCAGCAGCAGGCAGGTGAGGTGTGACTGGGAGGGTGGTCTGTGAGGCTACAAAGGGGCTCGCAGGAATCTTAACTAAAGAAGGAGATGCCACATGAGAAGCCTCCAACCTTGAAGAATGCTGGTGTTGGGAAGGAAGTTTGAAACACTCTGCTTAGAGGGGTCTGGAATTAAAAAATGAGATTAAAATAGGGTAGTCATCTCCAATACTGATCCAGCTTCCTTTGCACTCTGCATTCCAACAGGGGTTCAGATAAACACCTCCAGCCAAATCCTCATCTCCAGGACAGCTGCAAGGGCAGTGTTTGAGACACCCAACGAATATTACATCCCTGGAGTACCCTATAGGGGGAAGGTGATTTTCTTCCTTTGCTTTTTCACTCCCCATCATTTGCCAAAGAATATAGTGTCTAGTAAATTTTTCTGACCCAAACAAATTTTCTGCTTCTCAGACAGAGTACTTGCATTGTGTCACATTACCTGACAGTGTGGCTCCAAGTGCTGCATTTCAGATTCCCTGCCGTGTTTACACCTCCAGCTTCTGCTGTGAATGAGGAGTGGTGTCTCAGCAGAGATGCTGGGATGCAAGAATGCCTCAGCTGCTGGCTAGGAGATAACTCCTCATGCTATAGCGACACAACTTTTGGAGTGGACCGATTATAATCATGCTCAGCTTAGCTTTAGAGATGAGGGAGCTTTACAGTTTTCTTGTCTTCTTGGGGCCAGACTGAAGTTAAGGCCACCTACACAGGAAGATCTATGTTTATCAGAAAGAGAAAGGTTTTGGGTTATGACACTGGAAAAAATAACCTGCCTTTGCCTTTCTTGCCTCACCCCGTTGTTATCAGATTAAAGTTCAGGATCACTATGGGATTGGTATGAAAAACAGAAAAGTTTATCTCGTGATAAGGTTCATGAGGCGTCGGTTTATCAAAACGTACATCACAGATGGCAGTGGAATAGCATCTTTCAACCTGGACACAAGTGCCTGGAACAGCTCATCAGTCTCTTTGGAGGTAAATACCACCTCTGCATACAGCAAAGTGAGAATCCTTGAGTTCTGCCAGTGCTCCCCACTCATACCCTGTAGCCTTGCTGCCAGCTCAGTCTTGGGCTCACCACACAGCTCTGCTGTGCAGAGCCAGCAGGAGGGCACCAAGCCAACAACAGCCTTTCCCAAACCAAGCTGATGACATCCTAACAAAGCACTGAAGCTTGAAACTCTTGATCTCTATGTGTCTTCCCTTTCAGGGAAGGTTCACACTGGAGGATCACATGCACACAGCTCGAAAAACTGACCTCAGTTACACAAATGCATACCATCACCTGCAGCCCTTCCACATCACAACCAAGAGCTTCCTGGACATAAACCCACCTACAGAAACACTGCCTTGTGGGCTGAAGCAAAATGTCCAGGTGACCTTCACACTCAGTCGGGATGATCTGGAAGAAGACACCAGCCGTATAGGTTTTGCATATTATGTGAGTAAGGGCAGTAAATAACCTGGGGGGAAAGTCTGCACTGATGGGACCAGACACCGATGAAAAGTTGAGGGTGTGATTTAGGTCATCCCTTAAGAGATGACAGGAAACGCTTGTTCTCAGAGAACTAAGTGAATGCTACGCTCTGTAGGACTCAGCCTGGCAACACCATGATCTGGTGTTGGGTCCACAGTCAATTCCACGGACAGGAGTTGGCTTCTGCCTTTGTAGCCCATCACTCCCTTAGCCTCTGCTAAGGCTGCACCTGGGAGAGTCTTGTGCAAAGTCTGCTGTCAAACTCTTCTCCCTTTACAATTGGATGGCGGATTACTTTTTCACTCTGGTTATTGAACAGCTGCTCAGTGGAAATGGATTTTGGTTTGGCCTGAAGGCTGGTCTGCTAGGGGGGAAAACACCTTAGTTGTCACTCACTAATCTCCAGTGAACCTACTACCCATCCATTGTCCAAACTGGACAGATTAGCCCAGAGTCTCAGGTGTTACAGCTTCTCCTCTCAACTGTGATGTCTGCAAATCTTCTGGACCTAAAGTCTGGGATTGGATTCCACCCACAGTTTATTTTTGAGGTTTTATTTTGCTTATGAGAGCAAGGTGCACATAGGTAAGTGTGGCTACACTCTGGTGGCAAACAGCAGTCTATTCATCCCATGTCCCTTTTCCTTCAGGTCACTGGCAAGTCTGGAATTGTTGTCAGGGGCCAGAGGATTATCCAGGTCGGGAAACTGAACAGTAAGTCTGTGGCAGCCAGACAATGGGAAACAGTTGTGGCCAGTGGGTTTCTAGGTTGGACAGTGAGAGTTACCGAATTTCTCCCAAATTCCCTCAGTATTTAGGTCTTGAGCAGTCAGTGAACAGGACAGAGGGAGGCTGAGGAAGCATTTGTGTCAGCTGGAAGAGGAGAAAAAAGGGAGAATGCAGGAGAGGAAACAGTGATGGGAAGAGAGACTGAGAGGACCTAGGGGAAGATGGAGTACATAGTGTCAGAAAATGGAGGGAGAGGGCAGACAGTGCAGCAGCAGGAACTGGTTTGACATTGTGGAATTATAGAGCAGAAAAGAAAGAAGGGCAGAAGGAGGTCTTGGTGGAGCTGTGATGAAAACACCTTGCCTTTTCTTCCTCAGTGTTGAAGGGCTCCTTCTCCATCCCTTTGACCTTCACTGCTGACCTCTCCCCATCACCTTCCTTAGTGGTGTATGCCATCTTCCCCAATGGAGGGATAACAGCTGACAGCATCCGTTTTGATGTTGCCTTGTGCTTTCAAAACCAGGTGAGGCTCACTTCTGTGTCCTGGGGAGAACTGACAAGCAAGGGTCCGGAGACCTGAGGGAAGGAGACCCTCAGATCATTTGAAGAGAGAACTGGGGAGAAGAAAGGAAGGGAATCTCTGCAGCACAGTGCCCAGGGACCAGGAAAGCTTCAGTAGTGACTTCCCTTCATAGCAGGGGCTGAGCAAGGGAGCTTGTTTCCCTCTTTCTGTTTGAGCCGCTTGTCAGCCTCCTCACCCTTTTTCCTCTCTTTTTCATATTCCTTTCCTGGTGTGTTGCTCAAGGTCAAGGTAGGATTCCCAGACAAAGAAGCCCACACAGGGTCAACAGTACAGCTCCAACTGCAGGCAGCCCCTGGCTCTCTGTGTGCAGTACAGGCAGTGGATGAACACACATTCTTCATGAGACCGGAGAGTGAGCTGACAAGCCAAATGGTGAGTGTCTGTGCAACCAGACAAAAACCACAGGAGTGATGGACGAGCTGGGTGAGGCAGGCAGGGGCTCTGGGAAGGGAAGCCAGAGGCTAATGAATGAGGAGTTCTTTGTGTGGAGTAGAAAGCAGGGCCAGCTGAGGGAGATGGGCAGAAACAGATGTGTATGCTAGGGGAGGGTGGAGTGAAGCATCCAGAGGTGGTATCTGTTCCTTGCCTGATTCCTCCCTACCTGTGAGTTTCCCTAGGTCTATGGTTTGTTCCCTGGTGCCTACCAGCGTGGATACCCTGCCCAAGTGGATGAGCATTCAGATCACTGTGTTCAGCCCCAGTCCACATCATCTCTGCTACAAGGGAAGCCACAGAATTCCCCTCAGCCTGACATCTTTAACCTCTTCCGGGTAATCTCCTTGTGACTCTTCCCAAAGCTGTTGCAGTTCACATGGCAGTAATCACCCTTCTCCATTGACAGCCACTTTTCTGCCTTCCCTATCCTCCTTCTTCTCCAAACAGAACATGGGACTGAAAGTCTTCTCAAACCTTGTAATCAAGAAGCCGTCTCAGTGCTCTCGTCGGGTAGATAGGAAGCCAGTCATAGGTGAGCTGCACTTTCAGCCTGCCTGGGACATGGGGTCACATCAGATGGAAGAGGCCTCTGATCTTTGGGCTTTTCTGGTGGTGGACATTGGCTTTCTGAGGAGTAATGGGTGTTGCTGCCACAGTCTAGCTGCCCAGTCCACCGGACTCAGTAGGAGTGAGCCAGTCACTGGGCTCTGAAGAATGTTGCTACCTGGATGTTCCCTGACATTAAAGGATGGCACTCCCTTTCCTGGCATAGACAGACATATGTGGGCCAGGATTTGTTTCCCAGTGACCACCCCCTAGGTTGTGATGAGACCTGGCTTCTGTTGCCACCTGCAGCCACAGGGACAGTCATGTTCTTCCTCTATGTCTCAGTTTTGCATTTGATAATTAAACTAGGCTGGCTCACATGCCTGCCTGTATTTAAACCATTGCTTGCAGTGGGCTGTGAGTCTTAAGCAGCAAGCAAACAGCACTGTAATTCACAGAACTAGAGACATGTTGGTTAAAATGACTCCCTGAAGGTCCCTAGTCTCTCAAGCACTAACTTTGTGTCAGGTCAGCAAGGGGCTTTGTCTAATCAAGTCTTGGAAAACTCAAAATCAGCTCACTGCAAGCTGGTTCTCCTGCTACCACGCTCTTTTCCCTTCATTTTTTCTCTCTAATGTGAAATAAGCCCATTCCCTTGTATTTTCCTCTGCCAGACTCTTCCCACATCTCTCTTACTGCTTGCTTTGTCTCTTGCCTCAGTGCTAGGCTTTCTATCATTGGCAGGGTTCATCTTTCCCATTCTGGTGGGACTCATTATTCTTTCTTTCAGGGGTGCCTTCTACAGAAGACCAAAGAGTCACTAAGGAACAATCCCAGTTTACAACCCAAGGAAGACTTCAACACTATTTATCTGAAACTTGGATCTGGAGTCTGTTCCCTGTTGGGTAAGTGACTCCTGACTTTATAAATGAACAGAAGGATGACCTCTTTGTTATTGAGTCTTGGCTGACTTGCATTTGTGCAAAAGTCCAGCCACAGGAGTAATGGGAGCTCTGCATGCAAATTTTGTGGCTCTTCCCTGCATTTGTAGTGTGTCAAACTGAAGGGTTAGTAGACTTTGAGATGCAGAACTGAAGGTGTACACAGATTTAGAAAACCGCAATACACTTCAAGACCAAACCACCACACACTGGAGTACTCTCTAGTGACTTCTCATTTTGGTGAGTGCACTAGCTAAAATTGTAGCCCCTATTGCCACAGTGCTTAGGTTAAGACTGATGAATCATCATGCAGGAGAATATGGTGCTGTTGCTTTTCCAGAACATTGGGTGAATGTACAGAACTGGAATGGTTGGGCAGTATCTTGCTCAGGAGAATGGCATAAAGCCACTACTGATGGCATCTAAGCAGGGTTTATGGCTTTAGGGAAGAAATTGCTGAATGCTGCCTTGCTGTGAGCCAATGGAGGGCCATGAGCACTCCCCATTGCCGTGGAGTGGAAGGAATTTCTTCATGCAAGTGCTCTCTTCCTCTCAGCTCCAGTGGCAGCAGGAATGTCTCGGTCACAGCGCCTGCAGCTGCCACAGAGTGGAAAGTCAAGATGTTCTGCTTGACTGGGAGGGGATTTGGCCTTGCCCCGACTACGAGACTCAGAACAGTTCAACCCTTCTTTGTGGACATGACGCTGCCATATTCTGTCATCCGTGGAGAGACCTTCCTGATGAAAGCCTCTGTCTTCAACTACCTCCAACAGTGCATACAGGTGTGTGCCTGTGCCACAGGTAACACTGTGTGGGGCAGACCATGCTCTTTGGTTTTAGAGTGCATTGTGCCAGTCACTTGCCTTCACCTTCATCTGTCATTCCCTCAGATTCATGTGGCCCTGGATAAATCCTCAGACTTCCAGGTAGAGCCATGTCGGACTTGCAGGGACAAGGAGTGTCTGTGTGCAGAGGAGTCTAAGACCTTCATGTGGAATGTGACAGCACTCCAGCTGGGTATGGTAGCAAAAAGGGAGTGGTGATGGGGAACCCTAAAAATGAAAGGGAACAGGAGGTCCAGAGGAGCTGGCAAAGCCTTGTGTCCTCTGGATCCTGAAGTTTGTCCTTAATGCTTAGTGGTTCAAACATGTGATCCATCATATTTTGATTCTTCCTCTCTGCTTAAACAGACTCATCAGAGAGGGCAGGAACTGAAAACACGGCATAGAGAACTCTTGAAAAGAGGGCTGTGGAACCAGCTGGGGAGGAAGAGACTGCACAGATGTGGGTGGGGGAATCTTGTATTGCTGGTCCTGTACTCCATATGCAATGGGAAGGGTACACAGGGATCCAAGGGGCTGCTGGGCCTTCTGTTGTTACAGTCATATTGCAGTGCAGTGAAGTCACTGCTGGTGAGTTATCACCGAGTTCCCTCATGCTCAGGGTGACTGAACAAGCTGTCAGTACTGGCTAGCTTACCTTTACTGGCCAAAGCACTCAAAGTATCTCAGACCACTATCAGTTAAAGCAAATTGACTCCATTTGGCCACAGGTATAAAAAAGGGCTCTGTTGAATTTATTTGCTAGGGACTCTGAGTATCACAGTGAGGACAGAGGTACTGGACACATCACGATGTGGGAGCAGGACGCCCTTGCCAGCTACCATGAGGCGGAGGCACACACTGATCAGACACTTGCTGGTTCAGGTCAGTATGAGAACAGGATCACTTCTGCCTCTGAGTATCACTGCCCCTGGAGAAAGGCAGACTGAGGTGGGCTAAAAGGTTTTCTCTCCTCAATTTTTGGCCAGCAGTAGCATACCAAAGCTGTGGCTTAGTTCACTTTATTTCTCCCAGGACTTAGCCAAGCCTATTTCCTCCTTGTAGTACCCTTTCTTGAGCTGCACTCACGTGTCTGTGTTTCTCCCTGTATCTTTCCTGGTGTTTTGTGCTGTACATGAGCTCGTATATGCTCAATGGCCAGAGAGCCCTGTCCCTTGGCCTTGCTCTTGGTCTCTTGAGCAGTGAAGCAGGCAACCTCAGTGCAGACCTGCCAAAGGTGACGAGGATGGAGTCCCTGAGAGCTGGAGACTAACCACTGAATTCAGACCTGAACTTGCTCTGAAATTTTGCTGTTGTTTGGGAATTTTATGTGTATTCTTGTTTCTCCTGTCCCATGTTCATGTTTCTGCCCCGGCAGCTGGAAGGTGTGTTAGTGGAGAAGTCTTACAGCTCCCTTCTGTGCCCGAGACGAGGTATGTGGACAGCCAGAATGGGTTTTGCAGCCTGAAATAACTAAACCTGAGAGTAGAACTAAACTGTGGGAGGTCTGATGAAGGAATGTTCCAAAGTGATTCTTCACATAGAAAATTTCACTTCCTATTAGACAGGAAAGGACAAGAACCGTATGTGCTGTCCTACTGAATTTGCCACTGAGTATAGTATCCTGCTCTGTAGTCTCCTTTCCTCACTGCAGCTCCTGGATGTTCCTGGGGCTTGACAGTCATCAGTGACAGCTGCTCCAACCCTCCCACCCTCTCCATGCAGCATTGCAAGTCTCTCCAGCATGTTTCCTCTGTTGAGTGATGTCCAACTGTGATTCTTGTGAAGCTTGTGAAGCATAGTGAATTGAGCTGTGAAGCTTGGTGAGCCTTCAGCCTGACCAGCAGCTCTCACATCCATCCTCATCTGAAAAGTTTCCAGGCAGTAGAGCTTGGTGCAATAATCAGGACAGACTGTAGGAAGCAGTCTGTGTGAGTGGGATGTAGGCAGTGTCCCATTTACCTGTGCCAGTCTTGTCCCTCCAGTTAGAAGGTTTTGGCTTGTTTTTTCATGCTGCACCTTTTATCCTACTGTTATCAGGAAACATGGCTGAAGAACCTGTGTCCCTTCACCTCCCTGACAATATAGTAAAAGGATCTGCCAGGGCTTCCATTTCCATCTCAGGTAAGTGACTTTTGTTGTGGACTCATAGACTGCTGTTGCTGAAGACCAAGGCTTAACTTGGTAATGGTGTCAGAGGATCCATTTGACATGAAACTGCTCAAAAGAGAGGAAGTTGTGTTTCTATTCTCTGCAAACACCAGGCTTTCAGATTTTTGGATTAGCACTTAGGCTTTTATAGGAAGAGTAATCTGCAGAGGAGAATAATCCTTCTTTTTCTAGCTAAGAATTTGGAGTAGACTCCAGGCCATTAAATTTTAGGACCTTGGCTATTTCTATGTAGATACAAACAGCAAAGCTCAAACCATCTTGCCTCCCTGTTAAGTTTCACTGCTACAGCAGAAGCTCCTGAGAGACAAAATTGTTCTCAGCATTACTAAGTTGCAAAAGAACACTTTGGAGAAGCAACTGGGACCAGAGATACCTATCATTTAATCAACCTCTTTGCACTGGGCTCATTTACCTGCAGGACAGAATTGGTATGAACCCCAGCCTGGCATAAGTAGCCATGAATATTGTGCAACAGAGCCCCAAAGGAGGAAATAATACAAGGCTTTTCTGACTGTCTGGAGGACATATGGACACCTTAACACCATCTGACTAGCACCCCTGCTGGCTTCCTCACATTTTGATGCTTGACATATGGCCAGGTAGAACAGGCCTGGCTAAAAACCAGAAGAATTTCAACCTTTCCCTAAGTGATGTTATATGTGTCTTTCGGTATGACACAGACTGAACAGCTGAAGCTCTGCTCATAGCCCTTTACAAATAGTATTTATAATGGCTGGAGCTCTTCAGACTGCCAAAGCTGACAAGAGAAAGTTCCTCAGGGACTCTATAGTGTGGTCACCCTGCATCATGATGCCAGAGTGGGAAGAGGCAAAATATTCACCACTCTCCATCTTGCCCTATACTGTTTGCTCTTCTTTCCTCCTTTCTCCAGTGTTTTCCTCCTGTGTTGAGATAATGTACTATTATACACTGCTTGGCTGAAGAAGCACTTCAAGTCATACTTACACTTTGTTTCTTACCCCCTTGCATAGGTGACCTCATGGGGACAGCACTGCAGAACCTGGATCACCTGGTGCAGATGCCCCACGGCTGTGGGGAGCAGAACATGGTGCTGTTTGCCCCCATTGTCTATGTGCTGCAGTACCTGGAGAAGACGAGGCAGCTGAGCCCTGAGATCAGGGAGAGGGCAACAGGATTCCTGCGCAATGGCAAGTACAACAGACCCACCTTGCTCCTCTGCCTTCCCCTGTGTCAACATACCAAGAGCTTTTGCCCTTGCACTCACTTTCAGTGTTGCCCCCTCTGTGTTACTGTGCCATATTAAACACTGTTCCCATCCACCCAGGGTATCAGATGCAGCTTCTTTATAGGCACAGAGATGGCTCCTATAGTTTCTTTGGGCAGAAGGATGGGGAAGGAAACACTTGGTAAGCACTGCAAACATCTCTCTTCTGATTTTTCCTGTCTGGGTCTGAACAGCTCGTGTCCCTGAGAAAGCTGATAAAATGTATGTTCCTCCTTTTGGATGGAGTCAGCAGAAACTCTCTAGCAGGGAGAGAAACTGAGGGATTTGATACACTTGAAAAAGCAGTCAGGCAGAGCAGCAGAGTTTGTGGGAAAGTGGAACAACAAAGATGTTGTCCCAGGGAATGGGAGGTCCCTTTTTTGTCTCTATGGCCCTGCTGTTGCTCCACAGACAACACCAGGTACTGCTGCTGGTGACCTGGCAGCCAAAAGGGGTACATATGACTGGAAAAAGATCAGGTAAGAGCAAAAAAATATCCTCTTCTCAGGGAAGCTGGTGTTTGGGAGAGTTGAAAGAGCTGCCTTGGCACACCTCGTGCCTATGGTATCTAGGTTGGGACCAATGGAGAAAGGAAGGGAGGAAGAAAACAGGGAATTCAAGATTTTCTCTAGTTATTTGAGGGAAATAAATTACAGCAGGTAAAAGTAGAAGGAGGTTTTTCACCTGGGAAATGACTGTGTAAAGCAATAACTACTACGTTAGTAGTGTATTTGTGAAGCTGGGGGTAGAGAGAGGAGCCACTTGGGTGGACCCTGTGGACCATTTCCACTTTTAGGTTATGTTTCTTTATGAAAATTACTCTTTTTTGTCACCCCACTATGTCAGTGTTAACTTCAGGGACAAGCACCAGGAGATTTCTGACTTTCTCTTTGCCCTTTTTGTGTTTATCTCTTTTTCTCACAACTCATCCTCTTCCTAGGTTGACAGCTTTTGTAGTCAAGAGTTTTGGCCAAGCCAGAAAATACATCTATGTAGATGACAAGAACATTCAGGATGCCTTGCATTGGCTAGAGCAAAACCAGCTCCCCAGTGGCTGCTTTGCCACCAAAGGGAGCTTTTTTCACTCCTCCCTAAAGGTAAGTGAAGGCCAAGCTATGTAGCACTGCTGGGGAATGGCTGGACAGATGCTGTGACAGCAAAAGATGGTGTGATCCCAAAGGATCCTAGAAAGTCAATGTGCAACCCATGCAACCAGTCTTAAAGAGAGCAGAGTATGGGATGTGAAACATGAGAGGGGTGCTTTTCCTTCTGGGGAGTCACTGCCTGTACCCTCCTAACATCACTTAAGAGAGTGAAAGGTGCATTCCCTTCACAGGGCAGCACGGATGACGAAATCTCTCTGGGAGCATATGTCACTGCAGCACTGCTGGAGATGGGTCAGCCACTGAAGGTGAGGATGCTAACACTCCCTTCTACTCTCCTGTGCAATTCCACAGCTGGGTACCATGATGAGGATACACCAGCTTGTAATGCTGGTGTTGTCCAGGCCGGGAACAGGGAGGGAGCTTCTGGGAGTGAGCCAATGTTTGGTCAAATGGTGGCTCCTCATTCCTCAAAAGAGTCAGTGCTGTAAAACTGGCATGGTGCAATAGTGCTTGGTTGCTATGGCTCCCAGTGCACGTGGGGGCTGCACTGCTTGTTTTCTGAAAAGAGTGTGTACTTTAATGAGTTTCTCTGGAGCTACATCAGTAAGACATGGCTCCCCGGAATGAGTTCCCCAGTCTCCCATTTTACCCCTGTCAGAGTTTGGCATGTGTCTCTTCCCAATGCAGGGCAAGATGATGCAGACTACTCTCCGCTGCCTGCAGCAGGTGGTTCACAACATCACCAACATCTACACAGAAGCCATCCTGGCTTATGCCTTTGCTCTTGCTGGGGACTATGAGACCACCCAGGAGCTGCTGTACAAACTGGAGGAACAGGCCATCAGATCAGGTGATGACTCATGGGATCTGGACCAATGTAGGCCCAGTAGGAGTAGTTTAAAATTCCATATGTATTTATACATATTCCATATATTTGGGCAGTAACTGCATTGTGTGACTGAAAATACAATAACTTATTTCAAAAGCTGTGAGTGTGACTTATCAGAAATAGTTTCCTCAGCCTGGAGGATTTCAAGATCCATTTGAGGGAGGAGGTAGGAATCTAAGACCAGATGAAACCCTGGAGAATAAACTGAAGAAAGAGATCCTGTCCTGAGTACAGGGAATGAGTAGAAGGAGCTCTGAAAGCACTATGGGGTTTGTTTCCTGTGAACCCCAGATTATGTCCTCCCCAAATAGCCATCATGCTCCTTTTCCTTCTGCAGGAGGACAAATCCACTGGAGCCCCAAGCCAAGCTCTCCAGCTTCCATGGAATTCTGGCCTGGTACTCATTCAGTGGACATAGAGTTGACAGCCTACGTCCTCCTGGCATACCTCTCTAAGCCACGGGTGCATGCAGGTGACATGACAACTGCAGCTGGTATTGTGGCATGGCTGGCAGAGCAGCAAAATGCCTACGGGGGTTTTGCCTCCACCCAGGTAACAAGTAGCTCCCTGTGGATTGATACACTCTTGTACCCAAGGTTGGCAGGGCGAGTCCTCTTGAGGTCTTCCTGTTCCAAGTCAGTTTTGCTAGAGCTGATGCTTTCAAAGGGGTGACTGTCTCTCCCTCTCTAGGACACAGTTGTTGCCTTGCAAGCCTTAGCAAAATACGCAGCAAGGACATTCAGCACATCAGGCCAGGCAACTGTGAGGGTGAAGCCCCAGCTGGCCTTTGGGAAGGCTTTCCAAGTGAACCGCCAGAAGCGGCTGCTGGTGCAGCAGGCAGCACTGACAGACATCCCAGGGCAGTTCCTGCTGCAGGTCCACGGCAGCACCTGCGTCTTTGCTCAGGTGAGGTGGTGGGATGAATGCGGAGAGAGGAGGGAGGACAACCCTGCCTCTTTTCTCCTGCATGAGATCATGCCTGACCTGTCTTTTCTGCTGCTGGCCCTTACCCTGCAGACAGTGCTGAGGTACCACGAGCCTTCTCCACGTGCTGCTGTGGTCTTCACCCTGCGTGTCAGCACAGAGCTGACCAACTGCAGCCAGACCCATCCGCGTGTCCTCACCATCCGCATCCTGGCCAGGTGACCCCAAGGGTTGTTTCCTCCTCCAGCAAGACGAACTGTGATTGGGGACAGTGGCCGGGGCAGTCTCAGGGCTCCAGCGGAGGGACCCAGGACTTGGGGTGAACAGGACAGAGGGTGAATTGGACAGGTGGGAGGCATGGGGAAGGCAGGTGCTGGATAACTCCTGTGAGAGGGAGCAGGGGCTGCCATGTCCCCAGTCCCAGATGGGCTACCTGGCTCAGGGTCCTGTACACAGGGTATGGTGGTGGAGGGAAGGGGGGGCTAGGAGGGCACTATTCTCACAGAGTCAGACTTTCTGTTTGTTTTTTCTTCTCCAGCTACATCGGGAGCAGAGTCACATCCAACATGGTGATCATAGAGGTCTCCCTGCTGTCTGGATTCATCCTGGCTTCCAGATCCAGGATGCTGGTAAGGACTTAGGAATAAAAAAATCCAGCTGTGATAAATGGAGTGTGCCTGCTTACTCCTGTTGAGAACTGTTCATTTCAGCCCATGAGGTAACTAAATTTGCAGGGGACCTTTGCTGTTGTAATTGAACCAAAACCTCTTGTTTTCATACAGGCCCCAAAAGGGAGATCAGAGGTGGTTCAACTTCTCCCACTGACACTGTTCTGACTTTGGCCAGGTGCAAAATGTACTACTGGATATGCTAATACCACGACTTGTTTCTCAGAAATTCTAAGACAAGATTTCTTAGAGATACACTAGCTCTAGCCAAAAGGATTCTTATTTTTTTTCCAATTAAGGCATAGAACTGAAAGATAAATTATTCACACAGGCCCCATGCAGTTCTTTAAGAGCAGTCTAAAACTCAGTGAGATAACAAGTATCTCTACTGCTGTCTGCACCTGTTTGTTGACCAACACATCAGTTACATGTACTATCCACACAGCCTTTCATCCCTGGGGGGCAAGATTCCTTTAACTGAGCAGGGACAGCATATTCATACCTGTGATGCTCACAAGGGATGTTCAGGAGGCACTAGCAAAGATATAGCCACTGAAGCCCTTATGTGTGAGAAAGACACCTTTCCACAGAGAGTCCAGTTCTACACTATCCCTTCAGTACAACAGTAAGTCCCTTAGGTCAGGACGCCCTAAGGAAAGTGCTCCCAAATTTCCTTGCATTATTGTTTCCTATTCCAGCTGGAGCACAGAACCATCATTAAGAAAATAGAAGTGGAAGCTAATGTGGTCTACATTTATCTGGAGAAGGTAAGTGGGAACAAAAGCATTTGGTTTGGCACAGTGAGAACAAGAGGTCAGAGGACAAGGAGTTGTGTGAGAGCCCAAGGCTGGTCTAAGCAAAAAAAAAGCACTGGTAAAATTGTGGGCAGAGAAAGCTTGCCCAATTTCATTGTCATGGGGTTAGCATCTGCTATTCCTCACAAAATACTTCATTTTAAAAATCCAGAATCTCTAAATGGATCAGAGACGTGTAGTGCAGGAAAATACTCAAGCAAGGGAAGATGAATATGCAATGACTTCTTTGTCCCCTTCCTTGCTAATTTCCTTCCATCTCTGCTAGCTCAACGATGAATCTCAGACTTTCATTCTGCAACTGGAACAAATAATTCAGATGAAGAACTTGAAACCAGCCATCATCAAAATCTATGATTACTACCAGCCAGGTGGGTTACAGATTTCCTCCTACTCTGGGGCTGGGAGCTGGCTCCTAATTCTCTGGCTGGGGAAAAACGTGCAGTCTTCTCTGTGTGCATCTGTGTGTAATTGACTTCCTCACTTCCTTTTGCAGAGGAGCGAGCCTTGGTAGACTACACTGATGTCTGCAGTTGAGGTAGGAAGCAAGTTCCTCCATGACACAAATGGTGGCATCAGGAAACAGTGGGACTTGGGTGGGAGAGAGGGAATGCAAGCAAAGACAGGAAGGAGAACAGTAATCAGTGTGGAGCATATATCCAGCTAGAAAGAGGAGCTGTCTGTGCCTAGGTGTGTGGAGCTAGGATGAGGGCTCTTTTGCAGCCAGGGAGGCAGAAGGAAGGCTCTGGTGGAAGGTGGAGAAAGCGACGGTGTCTAACAAAGTAAGAATGAGGAAGGGCTGAGCACCACATGGGGTGAGAATGCAGGTCTATAGCAGTCTGTGCTAACAAGGACCCTCAGACCCAGACAAGGCTCCATTCCATCCACCCCACACTGTATTCATTGCAGGGTAGGAAAGGGGGATTTTGGGGGCTAAAAGAGCAAGCTGAAGCTTCCTCATGCTTCCCATCATGTTTCTTCTACTGCTTCCTGCAGTAGGACTCTGGCAGCTTTGGAGTACAAGATGCAACTGAACATGATGTAGCACCTGTATCTTCTGTGCCCTTGCTGCAAGCTCCTTGTGCCATCAGTTCTTCTTTGGCCCTTCCTGCAAGCTCCTGCACCTCAGTTCTCTGAGGCAGTGATGCATGGTCCTCCTCCTCCTGTGCAAGTCTGCAACTGGAGGGGCAGAGTTTTGCACACGTACATGCACACACAGAGTAGAGGTGGGGAAGTTATTTTTCCCACGTACTCTTAAATGCAATTTTCCTGGTCTGGGAGAAAAACAGCAAACCTGAATAATCACTCAATCAGACAGTTCTAATCTCCTACTTTTAATAAGATGCCAAGCGCAATCTGAGCCTTTCAGAAGCTAACTGCTCAGCCAGAATTTTTTTCATATCTCCATGTGGTGGCAGTTGGCAGGGGTGACAAAGGACTGATGGACAGAGACTGCAGAGGATGTGTCTGTCCCTGTTCCTGTGAAGACAACAAAGGACAAAAAAAAAAAAAATCTATGTTGCTGAAGTACTCAAGCTGGGACCTTAATAAGTAACTGGGACCCTGGAAACTCTGGGGCCTTTTTTGCACCTCATGACCAAACAGTATTGCCAGACCAACAAGGAGAGGGCTCTCTTCACCTAACAGGTAGTTTGGGCACTGGAACAGACTTCCCAGGGAAATGGTCACAGCACCAAGCCCGCCAGAGTTCAAGAAGCATTTGAGCAATGCTCTCAGGCACATGCTGTGACTTTTGGGGCTGTCCTGTACAGCATCAGGAGTTGGACTCAATGGTCCTTGTGGGTCCCTTCCAACTCAGGATATTGTATGATTCTAACATTGTCTCTCACTCTATCCATACAAAGCCTGTGTCAGAACCTTGCTTGTGGCAGGCATCTCAGGACAGGCCTTCCTACAGGTGACTCATGAAGCAGGTAGTTTTTCCCATTCTGTGGGCTGTGGGCATGAAAACACACAGGTGCAAGCAAAGTTTAGAGCAAGGGCAGGCACAAGTCATGTTCAAGATTTGCCTTTGCCCAGCCTGGAAAGAGGATGGGCAGGTGCCCATTCTGTAGTGTGGATCAGAAGCCAGGCAGAGACAGAGAAAGGCTTTGCACTGAAATGGAGTGAGGTTCTGCAGTAAAGGTGAACATGGCATGTTGTGTGCACAGGGCTGGAGGGATGTTAAACTGCAGGGAAAGAGCCAGGAAAAGAAACTGTATTGACTTAAAGAAAGTATATTTGATGCAAAATGCCAGGATTGGTGTTAGTACTTGCAACAGGCATCCCTTGTTTTCTGTAACATACCTCCAACTCTGTCATGAGTGGGCATATCAAATCTTCACTTCTCTCTTTCCTCAGTTTAACCACTGGTATACAGAAACTCACACTTATTTGGCATTGCTAATCACTTCCTACCCTGGACCTGCAGTCTGGCAAGTTTCTTGACCAAGGGCCTTTGCCTGCATCTCCCTCCCTTTCCATGTTCTTCAGGACCATGCCTGTGATAACAAGAGGTGTTGGGCCCTCACCTCACTCGCATGGGACACTGTAGCTCATCACTGCAGTTTCTTCTGAAAAACAAGAAAAAAAGGGTTTGTGAGATACGTTTGCCAAAACCTCACTAAACCAACCCAGAATTGTACCATTGTTCCTAGGAGAGGTGTTCCCTCAGTATACAGGCTACAACTCCCCTCTGCTGTGACACTTGAAACCACTGGTATGGGCACCCAACTCTGCAGCTAGACCAGATTCACACAAGTCATGGGGCTGGGATCTTTTGAAGCTGCAAGTCCCAAAGAGCTTCACTGCAATTATGAATTCCCCACTTTCTGAAGGAATAGCAATCCCTGACACAATTCTAGTTCTTCTTCCCACTAGGGACCCCCCAGAATAGAGAACAAGTTGATTTTGGTGTCATTCTTCTAAGAGGGTTTTTACTTTTCTAAGTCATACCCTTGCTATGGTCCCTCTGCCCTTGCTGCCTCCCACAAAATGAGTGTTCAAGACCAAGGTTCCTTGCTCCACTCTTGTTGAGAGAGCTAGACCCTGAGTGGTCCTACATGCTGACTTCATGCTTGCAAGTTCTGGGGCCAGAGAGAGGAAGATCTATCATTTTGAAAACCAACAGCATAACTTCATCCCTAAAGAGCTTCCAAGGGGCAGTCAGATAACCATGTCAAGGATGGTATTGTCATAGACTTGATGAATTTAGAAAATTTCTTTCCAGTGGTGCATTTGGGAGGTTTGTGCAGTACAGCATCTGAGCTCACCTGGCATGTAGTAATCGTAGATCTTGATATTAGCTGGTTTACGATCCTTCACTTGCATGTCTTGTTCCACTAGGAAAGTGTACGTTTGAGGCTGTCTAGTCAGCTAAAACCAAAAAATGCAAGGATTAAAGCCAGAACCAAAGTCCTTTAAGACAGTCACTTCCACCTGCTTCCACTCAGACTCCACAAAGACCTCACCACTGTAACAAATCTGTTCTGCTTCCTAGTCCGTCTCAGAAATATCTTTTACTTCCCATTCTGTGTCTCCCTTTTGTGGCCATCAAATTTAACTCAGCTCATGAGAAACATCAAACCTACTGAGTCAGTACACATTAGGTACCTCAACATCCCAACTGGTGTTCCCAACTAATCCCTCCTTCCGATCCAGCTGAGCTCTGAGCTCCTTCATTCACCTTGCCTCAGCGTCTACTTTCTTACACACAGTCCTATAACATCAGCTCTTATTTTCCAGTTTCACACAACCCTCATTATTAAGCAAATTATTCAGGTGTGGATGAACATCTGCTGGATAGTAGTAGTTATGTCTGCTGTCGACTGGGTTGCACCTTGTGCTACCTGGCAGCCTGAGCTAAATATTTCTTTGTGCTGCCTCTGTGCTGTAGATGTAATGAATGCAGCATCTTTGTAAGCCTAATGCATCCACAGCAATATCTTGCTTCCTATGAGGCCAGCTTAGCTCAGTTTTCTGACAGAAACTGGGGATGAAGAATCACAGAAAGGTAGAAGTGCTCCTTGGAAATTCTGAAGTTTTAAATACACACCAGGTCCTGTTTCTGGTGCTGTTTAGATATGCATGTAGCTAGAGAAAGGCTGGAGTAGCTGTTAATCTCTTGATTAATGAGGCTGTAGAGTGAGCACAACCATCTGGTTTAATTTTGAGTGGTCTTGGCAAAATACATGAGCAACCTTGCATGTTCCCTACTGCATTGAGGCTGCTTGAGAGCTTTCTAAGAATTCAGGCTTGCTTGGATTTACTAGATGGATCCTACTACTACTACTCCTGAATCCTGATCAGGCACTAAATACGGAGTTTCAACAGCCTCTGAACAGTGTCAACAGATGTAGGCTTAACTTCAGAGTCAGCCTCATTTCACTCAAGTTAAGTGGCCCTGTAAGTGGCTCTACAGCTGAACTGCTGCAGATGGACACAACACATTTCTTCAGATCAGCAAGTGTGCCTGGTATGCAAGAACAACAGCTCAGGATACTTAAAATACTAATGAAACCAATATACAAGAGTAAGCTAAAAGCTATCTCTTAGTCCATAGCCCTTTTAATGATGATGTTGGCCCAAATTACACTCACTTCCTCTAGGTAGAGAACGACTTGGTCAGCTTCACTTTCAACTTTCTTCACTAAAGGCATTTTCTTTAGCTGAAAATAAAGGAATAATGTCAGAAAGGATTTAATAGAAAGCAGAAGCATTCAGGGATATTTGTCCTTGTGAGAGTATGGGGAAAACATTCACATAGCCAAGGAAGCCCTTGAAGTAGGGAAAGGCAAGGCCTGTAAGAGACTTTGAGCGTAAGGATTTCTAAGGAAGAAAATAACCATGTTTCTGGGCCCACAGGACTGATCACAGTTCTGCATACAATGCTGCATGATGGACATCCATCACTGTTCCCATCCCAGCTGGACACAAATTCGCGGTCTCACCTCTTCCAGTGAACCTGCCACGGGACTGTATCCAGACAGCAGCTCCACTTGGATCAGGACCATGTTGGTGGACACACGGTTCCCTGTGTAGCTGCAGCAGGAACCCAGGGGACAGCACTAATATTACTTTCTGAGCCATGATCTCGATATGCCAGCCCAGCTTTGATACTCAGGTGGAGGAATCTGCCTTTCTTTCCATTGTCTCTCCTGTAAGCATACCTGTTTCTATACTGTAATAAATCTTTGTGCTTCCCCTGATCTCTCTTTTAATTGCACTGAGCCAAGGAGAATAAGTTCCTTGGAAGCCTTCTGGTGTTACCTTCTTTAGACATGGCAGGGAATATTCCATCCTGCACCTATTCTCTTGGCAGTTCTGTCCCAAATGAGGCAGGAGTGCAACAGAGTAGAGTGGCGTGACAGTCAGCCAGGAGCAGAAGAGGGAAGACTTAGAAATATGTGTCAGTCTCACAGGACCTTCACATCACTAGTGTTTTGAGACCTAATCATAGAAGGGGAATGAGATCCATAGACCTTGGGAGAATGGTAACAAGACAGTACTATAGTCCAAGCCATTCCTCTGGGGCCCTCTATCTTCCACCCAGCTGAGGAGAGCACAGTTAAATGAGTGGGGACACCTTAGCACTTGGACCTCACAAGTGAAGGGGAGCTCTGCTATGGAGACACCAGTGTGGTGCCAGAAGCCTCTTAGTATAGGGGAGGAATGGGGCAACTGAGTGTCTCCTACCGAGCACGAACGGTGAGAGGGAACTGGGTGGCATTGGGTGCGGTGCACTCTGTCTGCACGGACAGCGCAAAGGTGGTGTCGCTCCTCGGCGGAGGGATGTGGTACCGCAGAATGGCCTGCCAGGACAGAAAGAAGCCAGATGGCACAGAACAGCAGGGGCTTTTTTGCTGGAGAGTATCCTTGTCTAGACTTGGCTGCTGTTTGCTGTCTTGCAGTGGTGTAAGATAAAACTATGCAGCAGAAGCAGAGGTTCTGCTAGTAGTGCACTGCTCCTGGTGGACTTCTTGGAGGAAAGGGAAGAGATAATCCAGATTTCATTCGTGGAGTTGCTCTTCCTTTCCTGTTGGATCACAGCTACTCCCACCAGCCACGAAGCCCAGATTCTTACAAGTTACTGCAGCAGTTTATTTTCAGTGTTGGCTAAGTAGCAAGGTAAGACATCTGCTGGCTTTCAAGGCTTTTCCCTGCACAGACTTTTTCCTCCTGGCTGGACTTACCTGCAGAAAGAGACACCCGTGGCCCTGCACACGCACAGTATAATCTTGGGGAATGTCTGGCAGCTCCACTGTCTGCAGCAGGAGGCGATTGCTATTGTCTATTCGGAAATTTTGGCTGAATCCCTTAGAAGTGAGAGAAACCTGGAGATCAGGGCCATCCTTGCTGAAGATTTTGGTTGCATACAGGGCTAGGGCTTCCAGAGCAACCACTGTGTCCTGAGGAAAGAGATGAACATTGGGAAAATTCTGCGTATTCCTGATTCCTATGCAAACCCACTCCTTAGCCTTTCCCTCACTCATACTGCACTTACAGCACAATAAGGGTTGAGCTTTTAGCATGGCATTATCTCAGAGGAATACAAATATTCACCTTTTCCCAACACCCAGGAGCTGTAAATCCATACATCCTTTTTTCTGTTTTCTTTTTTACTATGTGCTGTTAGAACCCATTAGAACTCTCAAAATACAGCATCATCTCTGAGGATGATGGTGGCTCAAGGGGATTACCTGGGTTGAAGCAAAGCCTCCATATGGGTTTTGCTGCTTGGTGAGCCAAGACACAATCTGGGATGCCTTTCTGCTTTCATCTGATGACAAACTTGACTTTGTAAGGTGGGCCATGAGGATACTAGATGTCAATTCCACATCAACAGATGGAGCCCGATACCAGTATAGGGAATCTTCTTCCTGTCTGGAGTGTTGACTCCAGAATATTTGGTCATCTAGAGGTGGAGTGAGAACACTTATGGATTGTGTAGCTGCATCTAATGTCCCTGAAGTCCTACTTAGCCCCACTATTTAGTGATTGAGTGAACATGCACATTGGACAAGATATTGGTGCATATCTCCCTATTTGCCCCCCACACCCTGCTTTTCCCAGTAAAAACCTAGCCCTGTAAGCTGGGGAAGAGCTCTACAACATCCATGGTTTGGATGACTGGGAGGCCAGGACTGTGAGACCATCCATGGAGACAATCTGTCTTGCAGTATGGATATAACCTATATAACAGCTTGGCAAACAGAGCCTATCCAAGCCTTGGAGTCCCCACAAAGCTCTGATAGCACTTTCCTTCAAGCCCTTGGTTGTTCAACCCAGGATTCTCCACACAATTCTTCCAGTGGCCCTCCCTCCTGCCCCACAGTATTTGGTACCTGATATTATGGCAGCGTTATCCAATCTTGTGAGGATTTTCTGCCTGAGGGCCTTATCACCTGCTACTGCAAAGGCATTTGCAGCTAGTGCCAGGCTGTAGAGGTTGGAACTGCCAGTATCAGCATTGACCAGGTCCCTTATACAGTTCAAAGCTTTCCACACAACTGGGTCCTAGGATAGAATTGAAAGCACAGTCATTGCTGGCACGGTGTTTGGGAAGGGAATGAAGCTTTGACGTATGCAGAGGAGGGTGGAAACAGGAACAGAATACATGAGGAAAAACTGGTAACACACCCCGAGGTGCACAAAGGCAGAACACCCACCCACTGCCTGCCAAGAGGCAGCACACACAGCCCGTCTCTGCTGGCGGTACTCACGGAGCGCGGCATCCCAGAGTGTATGAGAGCTGTGACGATCACAGAGCTCAGCCCCAGTCCTTCCTCCACTGCACCCTGCAGACACCACAGAACAGAGAAGAGGGGGGCTGCTGTGAGAAGGGAGAGGGAAAAGTTTTCCAGTGACTTCTGCTCCCCAAGCAAAAGCCAGCAAAGGCAACAGTGCTGGTCTTATTCCTTTTGCTGAGGAAATACAGGGCTGGTATCTACCCTCTGTTGGACACATTCCCCTTCCCCCTCCTCTGCATGAGATTTGCAGTAGCTGATTTCAGTGCCAGGGAAATGGGATGTTCCCACAATCCCTCTGCAAGGTGGCAAGTATTAGCTTTTGAGATGGAGGTAGGGAAGGGCACTGGTTCAGTTCCTGGGTGCATGTTACCTAATGCAAACCTCCATCATTCATAACTTGAAAAAGTACCACCATGACTAAACAACCCTGAGTGTCACCCCGGGGTAACCTAGGGCACACTGGAGATTTCCTCCTGCAGGAGAGTGTTTGTTCTTGTCACTCAAACTGGGCCAGAAAATGAAGGAGCTCTGAGGTACCTAATGAACTGCCAGGACATGTCATACCATCAGGCCATTGTTGAAGAGCTTCCCCACACTCTTGAAACAGCCAGATGGAGTCTGACTTTTAATCAGGGCACTGACAGCATCCTTTATGTTTTGTTCATCTATGTGGATGAAGTCCCGGGCTTGGCTAAAGGTCTTCAGGACAAGAGCAGTAAGCCTAGAGCCAAGGAAGGAAGAAGAAAATAGAACTGAACCAGTCACTGATGCCCATCTCCTGAGGATTCAGGAGTCTCTGTGTCTTCCACTGTGACATTCCTGTAGAAATATTAGCAGGCCAGAGTCTCTGTGCCAATGGAAAACTGGAAGCAATACACACGGGTTAGATACTCTTGAAGCTTGAGCTCAGATCCATTTGCAGCAAGAGAGAAAAAATTCAGTTCATCAGAGGGAAGCACCGTTCAGTGTTTGCCTCAGAGTTCTGTCAATTCCAACGGAGTGCATGGTTGCCTCTGAGAGCTGACATTAGTGAACTGACATTAGTGAGCTCACTCAGACCCATTCTCAATATTGTTTGGGCACAGAGCACTCTGAAAAACCTGAAAAGAAGGTGCCTTTGCAGCCAACTTTTCAGAATCAGCCTCACTTGTGATGCTCAAGCACAAACAATCCAATGGGGGTACTTCAAGTTAATCCATTGGCACAGTTTCATTCCAAAAGGTCTCAGGAGCAATTTATCTTCAAAACTCCACATCTTCAGACTTCCTTAGTTTCCCCAGACCAAAATCCAAACCAGCCTGAGCCAGACCAGGTCAAGCTTTTGTTCCTCAGTTATGTCTGGATACCTCTGCTTACCAAGTGTTTCCTGGCTCACTCCCTTCCCCAAAGGCACTGTATGAGCCGTCTGTGTGCTTGTACAGGAGTTGCCGCTGATATCCTGTGGGAAGAGGCTGGGGGTAGTGAAGATGCTCTGTGTCTGTCATATTCTCAGGGTGACAACCTGCCCCACCAACCCTGTTGATCATTATAGAGAACGTTATCTCTGAGGAATTTAGCAGAGGAGTGCCATGTACCACTTATTCTGCTGAGACACAGTAGCCTGATTTACACTGCTGCAATTACCATGGTGTCAGGCAAGTGATGGTGCACAAATCCTGTTCAGCACCAAGCCTCTGCTGAGATTCCTACCACGCAAATAATGTAGTGGACATCACCAGCTTAATGAACAGAAATCCACTCACCGCTTTCTAGATAGCCAATTGCCTTCTGTTTGATTTCTGGAGTCAGTTGTCCTGTTTCTTCAAGGTATCGTGTGATGAAGACATTTGGGGCAAAATGAATCATGTTCTGCTCACCACAGCCACTGGACATCTGGAGGAGCTCATCTATGTTGTCCAGTGCTGTCCCCAAGATGTCACCTGTAGAACAGAACCACAGCTTTGGGAGCTATACATATTCTTGCACATAAAACAATTCTGGTCCAATGATTCTCCAGATAACCTGCTAAGACTGGTCTCAGTTCACCTCTGCTCAGTGATGTTAATGTTTATAGACTCTAGGAACAGTGATATGTTACTTCACTATCTTTCCCTTGGCTCAGTGCAATTATCTGTCCATCCAGTGCCACTCATATATGAGAGATGAGATACTTCTCTGGAAGACATTATCACACCTTGCTGTACTTACTCCCTCTTATTACTCAGTTTGCTAAAGTACCAGAAGAGAAGTGTCATGTAGGAAATTACTTTCCAAGGCCCCCCTAAGACTCACCTAAGAAAGAGATGTGGGCTCTCTCTGATCCAAGGACAATGTTCTCTGGCATTGTGAAAGTTATTGTCTCTGAAGCTGAAGTTCCTGAAAATGGCAAAAACATCAGGACAACAACAGGTTCAAAGGAGGTGGCAGAGTCACAGATATCCCTCAGGAGATGGTGTAAACAAGGCTGGATCACCTCATCAGTTGGTGAAATCAGCATCCAAAAGAGAGGATGACACAGAGATCAGGCCACCAACTGATGAGGGACTGTGGTGTGGTTAGACTGTGGCTTGGTGCTGTCAAATGTTTTTGGTACTGGGTAGAGCTAAATGGCCATACCTACCCAGAAAAGCTCCAAAAACCCTGACTTTATGCTCCCTATACACCTCCAGATAGTCCTAGAGTTGTTCAGATACCACAATGCTTCTGTCTGATCTCTTAGTTCTGTGCATATGTACGGTTCCAGTGGTAAGATGGTCTCTGGAGTCTCTGCACCTACCTTCAGGGCATAGGTGTGAGGTGTGGGTCTTTTCCTCCAGCTGCCCCTCTGCCTGGTGGGGAAAAGGCTGGTGAGCTCAGAAGGGGGAGCAGTAAAATGAGACAGCAGCTGTGCATCACCCCACATTTCTGCACTTTTTCTGCCACCCTTTCCATCCTCATGGGCCATGGCAAAGGACCTCACATAGACAGCAAGGATATGTGTGCCAACAATGAAGTTTTACTGGGCAGCAGGTTTCTAAGCTTTGATCCCACTGCCCTGCTAGCAAGCAGTTCTGACATTTCTGTCCCATCCAGTGGAGGAGCTCATGCTCCAGTCCAGCCTATGCTTAGAATCACTCCTTGACCAGCCTCCCTGAGAAACATGCCTACCTATCCAGAGTAGGTAGGGCTCTCACTTCCCAGAGCCACCCACCAGGCTGTTTTGAGCTTGACCCAGTTCCAACCTTGCCAGAACCCTGAAGCACAATCTGACCTTCACCAGCAGGTGTTTAACCACTGTGTCCTTCCCTCCAGACTCTGGCACAACAGCTGTAGTCTCAGGGCAAACATCTTCCTGCTCCATCACCTCAGCAGTGACAGTGAAATTCACCTTCCCTAGAAAACAAAATAGCAAGAGGTGAGCTGGCACATCCATGCCTATGTCTTAGTTAGCTCAGCCTACAGCTGCTCACTTGTGCTTCCCATAGTAGGACAGTCTCCCTTCCAGCCCAGCTCTAGTTTCAAGTAGCTCTGCCACTGCCTCCCACTCCTGCCACTCCCTTGTCCCCTTACCTAATTTTGTAGCCTTCAAATCCCAGAAAAATGTTTTTGCTGTATCAGGACACAGGCAAATAGTGAACTTGACATTTGCATGCACAAATTCAAAATCCCTGGAGTCCATTAGGCTAAGCTGAAGCTAGAGGTGAAACAAAAAGTTCAGGTTACGCAGAGCTGCTGCTGTTTTTCCTTTCAGCTCCTTGATCCAAATGATAGTCAATCTCAGAAGCCAAGGGTGAGCATGATGATGGCCCTGTTCATTATCCATGGGACACTAACAAGGATACTGCAGTCATGTAGGGTTCATCTTTTGGGGAGGGATAAACTGGACAGAGATGGCTCTGTGTGGAGCTTTTATTGAACAGCTTCTTTGGTGTATTTTGCCCAGTGTCTGAGGAGGCAGCCCCTTATTTGGGTCTTTATCAGTGAAGCAGTTACCACACATCCCACTGCCCAAAAAGCATCCTGGAGGGAGCCACTCACCGCCATGCACTGCTTCAGATAGCTGAAGACTTTGACTTTCAGGCGAAATGATTCTCCCCGGAAAACAGAATATGGCAAAGTGGGTTCCACAAAGAAAGGCTTGAAGCTCCTCAGACTGGTGGTCTCTGAGATTCCCAACCCATGGCTCTCTGAGGTGCAGAAGGTCATGGCTCTCCAGTCTGTGATACTGTCAGGTACTGTGACAGCTAGCTCAGCAGCCCCTGAGTCACTGAGGAGAAAAGAGAGTGGAAAGGGTTGCCCCCACCCCTGGAAAGATTGCTCTTGGTAAGACAAATGCAGAAATTCAGACTATGAAATGGAAGTGTGTGTGAAGGTGTGGGGATTCCTAGGAAGTAGGACAGAGGTATGGGAAGGATAGTAAATAGGGGAGCAAGAGAGGAAAATGTAACCCATATGTTGCATATAAAATTCTTATTTTTTGTGGGCATACAGGGCTCCCAGGGGTCTGTG
The DNA here is from genome assembly GCA_035222235.1 of Margarornis squamiger. Taxonomy (NCBI): domain Eukaryota; kingdom Metazoa; phylum Chordata; class Aves; order Passeriformes; family Furnariidae; genus Margarornis; species Margarornis squamiger. The sequence goes on from JAWWTY010000001.1 coordinate 29,853,507, forward strand.
TTATACACCCAATCTGTGCCATGGAGTATTGTGTGACACTTCCACCACTCTACCCCCAAACTCCCAGCTACAGCTCAGCAGTCACCATTATCAGTGCCACTCACAGATCTGCATACACAAAACACAAGATGGTCCCTGCCCTGAAAATCATAATCCGGTCAAAGGAGACAGAGAGGCAGAGATCCATTATTACAGATGGAACACATGGGAAGATGGGAGAATTAAGAAGGATGAGATGTATGAATAAAGGAAGAACAGTGGATGCTGCTAAACTTGATTTAACAAGGCCCCTGACACAGCGTCCTGTAGTATTCTTGTAGCCACATTAGTATAGACTGAACAAGTGGATGGCAAGGTAAGCAGAAAATTCACAGGACCACTATGAACAAAGGAAGGTTATGGTCCAGCTGGTGTCTGTTTACTCATGGCATCCCTCAGGGACCAACATTTGGGCCAATACTGCTTAAATGGCTTTATTGATGAGCTGGGTAATAGGGGAGAGGATATCCTTAGCAAGATTGGCAGACTAATCTTACTATACATTAGCAGATTACACCTTGTTAGGAAAGGGTTCCTGTTATCAGGAGGGATATCTGGAGGAAAAGGTTGCTATTAAGAGGAACCTTGAGTAGCTGTAAAAATGGGTAAATTCTGTATTTGGAATGGAATAATGCCATACAACAGTACAGGCTAGGCAATGACTGAATTTACAGAAGAGGTGCAGGATCTTGGTGGATAACAAGTTGAGCATGAGACGTCTCATGTGCCCTTACAACAATGGAGACCATCTACTTCCAGACTGGGTTGAGAAAAGTTATTTTTCCCCTGTATTCCTTCACTTGGGACCATATCTGGAGTACTGTGTCCCATTTTTGCCTTCCAGTTTAAGAAAGACACTGACATAATTGAATGAATCCTGTGGAGGACTACCAAGATGGTCAGAGGGCTGGGACATCTGATGTACAAGAATGGCTGAAGGAAGTGGGGTTTTCAGACTTTGGAGGGAAAGGCTAAGGGGAGATATTTCAGCTTTCTAAAGCGACCTACTGGGAAGGTGTAGAGACAATGGACACCTGTCTCTATGAGGTGCATAGTGATAGGATAAAAGGTAACAGACACAAATCAGGACATGGGAAATTCTGACCTGAGGTAAGAAAAAAAATTATCATGAGGATGGTCAAACACTGAAACAGGTGTGCAGATAGCTTGTGCAATCTCCATCCTTGGAGATACAGAGTACGTGATCTAACCTGATCTAACTGGACCTGCCTTGTGTAGGATGTTGAGCTAGGGACCTTTGGAGTCCTCTTCCATCCTGTAGGAGTGTGGGATGTTAAATTCCTAGGAGCATTTGGAAAATCTCATCAGAGACAGGAGCTGAACCGAAACTCCATTGTCCTTATCCACTTCTTCACACCTCCCTTTTCTTTTTTGTGCACAGAAGGCAATAATGCCCTGGCTTTGCTCCTGCCCATTCCCTCTACTGCAGCTGGTAGAAAGTCTGGATCCATGTGGGGTCTCAGCCCATAATTACTCACTTGATAGGAACCAGGGTCCAGATGAATGTCTCTGGAAACCAAGTACGTGCTGACCCTGACTTGCTACCCAGCTCATTGTGCTCTGACTCAGTGTATTCAACAGCAGCATCTGCATCTGGGTACAAGCTCTCCAAGGGTGCCAGGTCATCATAAGCTGTTTGGAATAGAAGCATTCAGTCAAAAGGCAGAGCAACCGTGAAATCAGGATAGAGTTCAGAAAAGCTCAGTTGTCCGTTCCTCCCACTCCCACCCCAATCCCATTCGTCCTCTTCAAAATGCCCTCATTCTGCTTCACTATCTTCTTCCATGAGACAACCCAGGAGACCAAGTGGATTCCAGTATGTGTGTGCTCCCCCACGAGATATTCTACCTGCTCACAGTTTTGCTCTCAGATCCTGCAGAAAAGTCTAGGTACTGTTCAATGCCAATCTTGGCTGATTCTCTGGTTTCCAGAAAGACCTTTTCTAGTCTTACAAACAGATTTTCCTTCCTGAGACAGCTGCCCATTTGCCCCCTTGACCATGCTATCTTCCTGCCTGCCAGCAGAAACTTCCAAACAGGTTCTTCCTTTGCAGCCACCCCTTTGCCCCTTCAGTGCACTAGACACACACACATGCCAGGACCTTTCCCCCCTTCCTTTGTTGCACATCTTCTGTGCAACCTCTCAGTCATCTCCAGAAGCCATCCCCAGTTCCTAAGCATGCTTCATGTTCAGCTGCGCATGTACAGCCTGTATGTTACCCGTGATTTCCAAAGAAACAGGAAAAATCAAGATGTACACATGTAGTTGTAGTCGAAAGTGGTCTGGGTGTGGCACTCGATTGGAGATTTGATTTTAAGGCTGGTTAAAAATGTTAGACCTGAATTCTGGAGGAAAGAAAGGGAAGAAAAGAAGGTAGATTTCTGTGGAGAGGGTGTCATATCTAAGGGTCTGACTCTATCCCCACTTCCCACCATATCAGCCACCCTGTGTTGTTGCTCCTCAACCTGACTTGTGAATTTATATAGGGAGAGAATTCAGAACTGCCCTGCTCCCAAAGCACAGTCCTGGCCCCTCAAGCCAGAGGATTGTGGTAGTGACCACTTGCATGTGCATGCCCACACACAAAGTCTTTGGCACCACAGTTTCCTGCCCATCCTAACCCAGATTTGTTCTTATCCTTCACCTGCTATTCCTTTCTACTATTTTTTCTCTCCTTTCCCCAGTTGCCCCTTTTGTTTCAGGAGATTTGCTTTTCCAACCTCCAATTTTCTCTGACACAAGCTGACACTCCCACCTCCTTCTAACCCCGAGAAAGTCTAAAGGTCTCAGCCTTGAGACTAATGGGGAGCTGGGTTCTAGGAATCCGCCTGATCAGTGGGAATTTATCAAGTTGGGAGCAGAGTGTCAGAGATCTCTTAGTTCAGAAGTGTGGCAAATTCAGAACCTGAAGTTGCCATCATTTACAGGAAAGACATTCTCTGAAGCTGCCCACTGCTGACCTGGGATACAAAATGGCTCAGCATTGATAACTCAGGTTTTCTGGAAATCAGATTTACCTTCAGAAGTTCATAAACATCTGGCTGGGACACAGCGTAAGTGTAGCTGTTGGACATGAATGGTGATATTGTTCCTGGTGGAAGGGCGGTCTGAGGAGAACCGATGGTTCCTGGGCTCTCATGGACAGTACAATAGTCACTGTAGAAGTCTGTGAGGGTGCTGGCATGCTCCTGAAAATAGCTGAACATATTATACACCTGTAGACAGAGAATGAAAAGAGAACAGGTCAGTGTAAGAGCTGGGAAGATATTAATTTCTGCCCAGAGATTTTCTGTGACCTTAGAGAGCTCAGATTCTGCCTGCCACAAAAACCCAGCCCAAAGGGTTTTTGATCTTCATGGAGAGCCTCCACAAATTTTAGATGCACAACACCAGAGGTGAACATGAACCTCTCTGGGGTAGGGCTGCATAGCCATGGCCACTTCTAGCTAGTGCTCTAGTAACTGTGAGCTCAATGCAAACAGTGGGGACACCTTGCCTGTATGAGTCATTAAACAGCTTCTTGTCTGACTGGAGGCACATCCTGGATCCACCAAGACAGTGTCAAGAGGCAATTCAAGTGTCCTTAGACCCAGATCTAGAGGAGAAATGGGACCCTTCCACTGCCAAGGCATCACTTAGAGTCCAGTCCGTGAATGGAAGGACTATCTGGTTTATGAGAGCTGGAACAAAGACATGGAGGCTATCATTTGGCATTTTTTCAACATAACTCTGTTTTTCAGAGCACTGTCATGAATTGGTTCAGGAGATGGGTGTCTTTTATCGTCTGCTTGCCAGTATGGCAAAGCACTCAAAATATAACAAGGATGTGACTTTGGGCTGTACTTGGGGATGACAGTGGGTTATTCTATTAGATCCCTCTGTAGAGACTGGAAATTTTGACGGGTGTTTGATGTTGTCTTTCATTTTTTCTCAGTAAGCCCTGTCTTGTCCCCATTCAAGTACTTGTTGGTATATCCACTGTGCCTTACTAACCAGTTCCTGCAACCAGATAATCAAAAGGTATCTCTCCAATATTAGCAAGGCTCAGCACTAAAGTGACTCACACTATCCCTGGATAGCTCAGCCTCTGGTCTCAGGAGAAGGACACTTTGGTCTACAGCACGAATGCTACACAGGGAGCCTGGTGCAGCCTGCAAATGGAGATGGACAGATGATCCTGGGAGAGCCACTGTGTCTGAGAAGCCAAGCTTCACCTGAAACAGCAGAAGAAAGAGGGACTGAAGACATTGACAGGCAAAGAAAAGGGAAGACTCTCTGGCTGCTGGATTCTGCTGAACATCTATTGCCAATTTGGCATAGCTACCAATTAGCTACCCCCCAGCCTACCAGCCCCTTTATGTTTTGTCCACTACTTACATGGTGCCTGAAGCAGTTGGAGACTTTGAGACGGAAGGTGTCAGCTGCCACTTGTCCCTCAGGGAAGGCAATGTAAACAAAGAGAGTAGCCATGGGTGAAATGAGGTCAATGGGCAGAGTGACATTGAAAGCCCCACTATACTGACCTGAAGGAAAAAGGAAAAATTGAGAGGTATAGGAAGAAGCAAGGCAATCTGCAATCTAAGGATTACAGCAGCAACATGCTCTTCCTCTATAACACTTCTGTACAGTTTCTTGGATAAAAACTATTCTGCCCACTTCTGGGGAGACCACAGCTAGACAGCTATAGCCACATACATATGTGCCATTTTATAGCAGTGACCTCGTATCATGAGGGATCTTGGCAAGAGTGAGCAACTTGGAAGAGAAATGACTTTCCACTTCAGTCCAGAAAAAGATTACATAAGTTACCTTGGAGGTCCTTGATGATTTTCTGCTTGGCAGATAAATTCTCACAATTTCATCATTTGAACTTTATCATTTGATCAGGAAAAAAAAAAAAAAAGGAAAAATGAAAGACAGAAAAGAGATCACATATTTGACATTTCCTCTAGATTTTCTTCTGCCAGCTCTGTGGTTTCCTGTTGGTCTCAGATCTCTTTTCTCTCCTTTGCCATTTAGGCTAGAAGGGCTTTCCTGTTGGGGCCTTAGTCTGTTCCTGGTATTTAGATGCTCTTACCTAGTGGAGGATCAAGAAGTACTGTTGTTTGGCCATGATGCACAAGGGATCCTCTGGCCAAAACCTAAAGGGTAATGAGCAGAACAAAGGATTGAGAGACCCTCTGCTCCATGTTTCTGGGCCTGTGCTGACACAGATCCCATGCAAAGCTGACCTCATTGCTGGTTGCTCCCCAACTCACCAGGTGATAGAAGTGTGCTTTGAGAGGGCTGTCCCCCAGCTCTGTGGCCAGTATGTGATAGTGCACAGTGACCTGCTGCACATCCCCGCAGGGCAGCAGAGCCTGCACTGGCTGGATCCGCACAGAGCTGCGGCTGGAAGAGTAGAAGGCCCTCGGTGTGAGGGATGCAGTGCCATAGGACACCCTCACATTTCCACTGCTTAAGTCCTCTGGCTGGGTCTTTGCCTGTGGCAAAGAAAAAGTGTCTGAAGATTTCTTGCATCTCTCCCCATGCCAAAACCAACAGTGATTGGACAGCAGACTCCAAACTCTCCCAGGGTAAGGCATCTCTTTCCACCTATGCCAAGTTCCATCAGTCTCTTTCTGTGCAGCTTGGCATTGCCTGCTCTACCACACTCTGGGATAACCAGTGCCTAAACAGGGGCAGGGAGCTGTGTACTACTAGGGCTTTGGCTGAGGTCTGAACTTCTGCAATGCTGCTGCTACCCTGGGAGCAAGCCAGACCACTGGACTGTGTGGAGTGGCTTATTAGTCCCTAGATCAAGCCACTGAAACCCTTCACTTCTATCTGGTACTTCAAGGGTAAATTATCAGCATGGATTTGCCCTGATAACGTATTTCACAGTCCAGTTTCACTTTCACACTGTATTTCTTTCAGCACTTTCCCTGATCTATAGGGTATAGGTGGCAGAGGGCAACTGAAGATCAATAGCCCTGCTCAACTTTGAGCTATGACCTATCTGTACTGAGATTATAATAGTAAAATCTTGTGGATTTACAGCAAGGTCAAGATCCATCATCTAAGATACTTCTGCTAATATCAGACAGGGCTTGCCTCAAAGTGCTTTCACCTCAAAGTTACACAGGGCAGGTATTACAAACCTAGCCCTACAACCAGACAAGAGAGCCTTCCTTGTTCATGGGAAAGCAGATGCAAATTTTAATCTGTCAGTTTCCTGTCTGTGGCATCCCTAATCTAGCTCCTTACATTCTAGTCACCTGCTTAGCTCCAGATTGGTTTGCAGCAACTAATTCCTAACTAGCCTTCCTTCTTTCTCTCCTAAGTTTTCTGGCTATTATATCCCAGGTTTCTTCTAACTTCTATGCCATGAGGAAACATAATGCAAACTGATCACTGACACTTTCTTCTACACATGTATTTTCAGATTGTTCTTTCTTAGCTGTTTTCCTACCTTCCTGTTCCATACCATGTGGAAATTCTTTCTTTGCTCTCTGTCCCTGCCCAGTCCCACTACATCCTCTCCATCTGAGAGGTGTTATGTAAGTAGAACTCTGTCACAATTTCACAGAGTCTTTGTCCACTGCCCCTTTCTCATCCAGTCTCCTGACTGCTCAGGGACTGCTGAAGCTCTAGGGGGCAGAACACTGGCTCTGCCATAAACAATTCCTTTTGCCCTAGATCTGTAATTTCACTGCTCCATGCCTCCATCTCCCTGGCTATGCCAAGACAATGACATAAGACTACAGGTCTGAGAGATGTATTGCTTAGTGTTAACCAAATTCAATGTAATTATTGGGCCTAACCTGTAGTATAACTTCACTGCTGTTGTCCCATGCTGACGTTTCTAAGATGAAAGAGGCCATCCCAGTGTCATCTGTGAAGTAGGTCTTGGTCTGCTTCCCACTAGCAGAGGACACTGTAAGAATCACCTTCTTGTTCTTCAGGTGTGTCCCATTGGCACTTTTGAGTTCCAGCTGTAATAATGCAGCAACAGTCAGTCCCCCTCTCTGCAAAGGGACTTTCAGTGTGAACTTTAACTTCTCCAACCCACCCCCCCATTTATGCAGCATCTCTCCCATCTGTCAAAGCCACAGATCCTGTGGCCACACCTCTTCATAATTTCTTGGTAGATATACCAAAGGAGAGACTGGGACAGAGGATTGTGCTAGTGGCTTTGGGCAGCTCAGAATAAGGGGACTCCTTGGTACTTCTGTGTCTGCCACCCACTTAGGCCCAGCTGCTGGGCTTTCCATGTTTCTTCCCTTTTCACTTACATTTCCATAGTAGGGAGCTCCTTGCTGATAGTAGTAGCTTGTCCCCCAGAAGTGGAGAGTTGTGATCTCAAAAGTGACCTTGCAGTTTTCAGTGGTGTTGAACTCCACCCCTAGGAAAGACAGGAGGTACATGCAGGTGAGTATCATGTGTCTAAGCAGAGGGACCAAGTTTGGATGTACTGAGGTAAGGGATGGACTATCAGTCATAGGGGATTGCAGTTTCTTCATGTAACTTCAGGAGTCATTTCACACACGCACCCTCAGCAACAGTGCTCCCTACATTCTGACCAGCCAGAATGACAGCAGTCTACCAGATCTCTGCCAGACAGTTCTCAAATGCTCTTTCCCATTTTGTTTAAGATGGTCCTATTCCTAGCTGTCCTCTTCCATTCTTCCCTTCTCACAGCAGAGTCACTAGAAGGCAACATCTTTCCTTGACTTCACCATAGTGATTTGCAGTCTGCTTTCAGCAGGTGGCTGCAAAACATTTTCTTGCAAGGAAGGCCTTGTAAAATTCTGCAAGAGAGGGAACCTTACAGGGAACCTTCTCTCCCTATCTGGGATGTGGAGATAAATCTAATGAGGAGCTAATTACAGTACACAGTCAGGACCTTGGTTATCCCTAGTTGCTCTGAGTAACTCCTCATTCCAACAGACTATCCTAAAGTATGGTTTAAGAACAGAACAGCCTGGCCTGGCCCACCTCTATACATATTTATAATGTGATGTGAAGACAAAAAAAAAGCAGCTCTTGCCCATCTCTGTCGAACCAAGGTGACTGGCAGAGCTGGATGGCCCACAGCAGCTTGTGGAGGAGCAAACACACTGGTAAAGCCCATCCCACAACAGGGAGAACTCACACACCCTATGTGAGTCAGAACTGGGTGCTATGATACACAAAAACACTCATGTTGTTGTGGTGCTCCCAGGGAAGACACAGCCCTCTGAACATTTGACCTCATGGGAGCCAGTGCAGGAAGCTCCCATGGTTTGATGGGAAGACACAAGGATCCACAGGGGTTCTTACAGATAAAAATCCAAAGACAAGCATGTTGCGTAAGTGTAAAGAAAAATATTTTTCACGAAGTGTAGAATCAGTTTTTGCTACCTGTTCCACTTTCTTTCAGAAAAGCCACAGCTTCCAGGTTGAAATCATAATTGTCACCATGCTTCCGCTGGAAATTCTTGATATTCACTTCAGTGGCAAAGCAGCCATCCTCGTTTGTCTGGGAATACGAAATTGTATTTGTTAACCAATTACAAATGCACTAATCCGTTCTGCAGTGCAGATCAAACTCAAAGCCTAGAAGTCTCTGTAGAGCAGTCACTAATAGGAGATGCTGTTTTGCACATCTCTGACCTTTACACACTCACTCATGCACCAGTAGCAAACATGAGTTGTCATTTTTCCCTGCCAACCAGATTTCTTGTGATTGGGCAGGATTTATCTTTAAGGTATGTGCTCAGTTACTTAAAAATAAGTAAACAAATACAGATACATTCATTCAACCATAGACATGAATGAGTAAAGTCTGTGATGAAGTGCAACTGCTTTCTTAGATGCAAGAGGTTTTTTCTGAGTCTCCAAAGCACTTGTTTCTGGGAAACAGCACACAGGTGTTCACACTAGATTAAAAAGTGGTGCTAAAATGCATCCAGTGAAAGTGAAATGAACAGTGTTTGTATTTTTTATTGCCCTCTTGCAATACCTATTTTGTAGGCAAATCTGAAAGTTAGCTTGCCTACAGATGCTTCTTTCTCTGAGTGCATCTAATTGCAGTCAGAGAAATCACTGAGAGGGGCTAAGATTGCTATACTGTGGAGTCAAGGACACAACAGTCATTCGTATCTGAGCAAAGGGCATGCTGCTTCAATAGCCAATGTCTCTCCCACTTCTTTAGTATTCCTTTTCTTTGCCCTTGTTCCTTTCTTTTCCAAGAGGAGTGTCCCATGTGCTTACCTTGCCAGCGTAATCCTTACAAATACTGCGCTTGGCTTTGGAAGACTTCCGATTATAGTGGGTAAGTTTACGGCACACCACAGCCTTCACACTACCTTGGACTGGTTTCCCATATGTGTACCTGGCAAACAGAGCATAGAGGACTTACAGAAACACTGGCTCAGGAGTGAGTAATAACAGCTTTAGCCTGTGGTTTCCACCTATATAGCCCAGAAACCTGCAGTATCTTCATGGTTCATGAGCTCAGCAGAGGCCAAGAAGTAAAAAGGACCTCATCAGATTGAGACAGAAAGCAGTGGTGGGTGAGTTCTCTCCAAGTCAACACTGGCCACAAGCTGAGTCATTATTCCTACAACACTGTCACTAATAAATATAGCAGAGGTACTGTATTGTAGGGCACATGCTACACTGAGGGAACCCACTGCCACACTTTCAAACTTACAGAGAGAGAAGTAAGGACAGAGAATATGGAGAAAGGTGAGAGTCTAGGAGAATTACTTAGCAAAGGATGCTAGGGTATCAGATTTTGGGGTGGGGGTAGGGTTGTCAGAGACCATTTTGAGTTCACTTATTGATGGCTGTGCAGTTTCCAAACCAGTAAGAATGCACCTTCTACCACGGTAAGTCAGCTCACATGCCACAGACGCGGAGACGGAAGTTTTCCTCCAAGATGGTGACCACCTGAGGCATCTGGATGGAGACACTGAACTTGGGCAGCACTGTGTGGAAGCAAGAGAAATATAATTCAGTGAGAATAGAGAGAGTTCACTAGTTCCAATCCTTCCTAAGTGGTTGCTAAGAGAAAAGAAATCCCTCCTGTCATTCCATGAATGCCAGCACAGGGCCTGGTAGGAATGCAACAGCAGCTCAGCCAGGAAAATATGATGGCAGTACAGAGCCTTAGTCTCCTCCTCAGAGCACAGCTGTGGGACACTGCCTCCATCCATCCTCAGGACATGGGGGAGGAGAAAGCCAGTGGACCTGAATGAAAGTCAGTGATTACACCTATGGGCAGGCAGGTCTACATCTCAGGTGACAACACAACTAGCACAACTGTTCACAGCTGCATGGCCTATTTAACTCTATGTGAGAGGGGGGGAGGCTGGAGGAAATACACCCTTCTCTGCTGCCATCAGCTTCCTGAGACTCTTACCATACTCCTCTACCCTGAAGGTACGTGTGCGGTGGGGCATTTTGATGGTGTACTCTCCAACCGGTGCTTCTGCAGCCAGAGGGAAGGACAGATCCACGATACCTCCCACAGGTGTAACATTCTGCCACTGTGCAATTCGGTTCCCTTTGGGGTCCTGCATGGGTAGTAGTAGAGAGTAGTTACTTGCCAGTGCAAAAAGACTCTTTTGCAGGATGTCCAAGCTACTAGAGTATGGTCTGACCACATATTCTCTTGTCCTGAGGGCCCAGGTCTATGACACCTGAGCTACAGTGCTCAGGTGAGTCCAAACTCAATGAGGAAAGTACTTTTCTCTCTGTCTCACTGACAAAGTCAATCTATCATATTTCTCTCTGGTGGCACTGCCATTTCATTGACTGCTGCAAAACTGTGATTTACTGCCTGCCTGTCTCACTAAGGAATAGAGGTGGTCATTCTTAAAGACCTCTGTGGTGATCTAAGCTGGCACAGCCCCCAGGTCACTGTGGAGTCATATGCTGCCTAGGACATAAGCTACTGGGGAGTGATTTCTTGGGAGTCTGATGTCTTAAATCCCCAGGGAAGTCTAGGTAAGTGAGTCCAGGACTTCAGGCAGAGGACCACTGAAATCCACTCATCAAGGACAGTCTTCTCTCACTGCTGGTTCTGGGGAGGGCAAGATGCAGAGCTCTGGGTACAGTCACACTGCCCAGTCAGTAAAGACTTAGTGATGAGCTGATGGGTGCTTCATATGGAAAAAATGGGAACTGCTGTTTAAAAAGGTGAAGCTGGATCAGAGTGCTATGTTTGTATAAAGTATTGCATAGATGTCTCAGAAACCACATGTTTATATATTCATTGCCTGCTGGGTATGGCATGCAAACGTACATTAGTTACTGCCAGTTGCTGGTTGGTATTGTGACCTCTCCTAGTAGGTATTGCAAACAACCCACCATTTTCAGGTTTCTTTCCTCAGCTCAGGTGACTGCACTAAACTAACTGATTTTAAGAACAATGGCCTGAAAGCTGCTTTAGGAAGTTTTTCTAGCTGTGCAGTCACAGCACTAACTGGTCAATCTTTTGTTTTCTGTATGTTAAATAATTCTTTAAGAGTCTCCTTAAAGAAATTTCAGGATTTTCACAAGTCTTCAATTTATAGGCTAGAGGGACTCAAAGTCCCATGATTACTCTAGAAGGGTTTGCTGGAATGGTTTTCATTGGCACCAGTCATTTACTGCAGGGACCCCTGTGTGCTCAGTGTCACAACACTGAACTGACAGTTTTGTGGACACTGAAGGAGGGAAGGGCAAGAAGTCAAGGACTGTTCCCATTCATTCTAAGGTAACTGACTTCATGCATCCATATTTCCCCACCATTATCTCCAAACCTGTGTCTTGCCCAAGATGAGAAGAGTTTACCACTTTCAATAAAGTAGGTGCTTTACCTTCAGTTCCACCAGACGCTGCTGTGGGGACAAAACAAGAGTTACAGGTTGGATGCTTCCAGGTTAATTACTATCCATATCCATAATATTTTTCATCCACCAACCATCTCTCAGTCTTCCCCAAGCAATTCCCAGGGACTGCCCATAACCCAACATCTTGAGCAGCTCCTGTGTTGCAGGTGGTGCTCAATGCTGTTTGTAAGCACCAAAAGCAACACTGAGACTAGCTGTCCACAGGTGGATCACCTAGCTGGGCCAAGCCCTGATCTAGAAGTCGCAGACGCAGCCCATAGCATTTTCAGATTTAGTAAGGTATCTTCCCTCTTGACTTACCGTTTCACTGCTGGCCATAAAGTTCTGATCCAAGGTTACAATCCGCAACTTGACTATAAAGCAAAAGAAAAACAGGACCGGCTGAAATGAAATCAAGTCTTTTAATAATAATTAACAAGAATAGATGGCTAAGAGAGATGTGGCCATGTGCTTCACTGAGAGGATGCAGGCAACAGCTAGAGCCATCCACTCCTGGGCCTATGTCCAAAGCCCTGCTATGAGCTGGCAGCCTGCTAGAAAGAAAGTGTTAGGAGAGGCAGTGTGGGGTTTTCTGGGAAGGATGGCTGTGCTGGTGAGAAACAGCATTTTTCTGGACAGTGGACCTGCCATGAGCCACTCTTGCCTGCAGTGAAGTTCATCCTAGTGGAAAGAGGGGAGAGGCATGGGGCAAACAGCTGTACCCTGCGGTGATCTGAGCTGTGCTAGAGCAGTGGTGGGACCTGTATGACTGTGATCCTCATCTGAGGAAGTCTGTGGGAAAGAGAGGGATTTAAGGGCCTCACAGACTATTATGGCTTTGATTGGAATGATCATGAATATAACACAGTGGCATCTGAACCTTTTCTAACACATCAATGAAAACACACAAGCTCTGTTCACACCAGCATGCTGTCTGTGTATGGCTAGTACTGGAGAAAACATGTGCCATGCTGATATAGGAAAGAAGTATTCCCAAATCCCTCAAAGCCTAGAAGGTAGATGAAGCCTGTGACTCATTTCTCTTGAGGAGCAGGCCCTGTTCCAAGCACTAGAGGGTAGCCCATATTATGTGTCCTGAGGATCACTCTTTCTCTCACAAGACATGGCATTCTGTCCATACCAATCTGTCCAGGTTTGTACACAGGTTTGTCTGTCTGGATAAAAGTCTTCTTGTCTGCATGCTTGATTAGGACTTTTTGTTTCTTCTGAAACTCTGAGTTGTCTTCCAAGACTGTGATAACAATAAAAGCCACTTCATCAGGACTTCCAACAGGAGGAGGGACCTGCAGGTATAGTTATAACCATCATTCAGGGTGGATCTTATTCATTGATCCCAAGGTTTTTGGAATAATGGTTATGGTATTACTTTTGTACTGCACCAGTTCTTTTTGCCCTGAAAGACCCCACAAAACACTTCAAAATGTTTTTTAGGAGAGTAAAATATTAGTGGGGCTACACAGCAAGAAGGACACTGGCAAACCTGTACAGGCTGAAGCAGAAGGCTCACTTGCCAATTAAGATATCCTCATGGGAATACACAATTTGCCTTCCTGCTCAGCAGGAGCAGAATTCACACAATATCCACCCTATTGACAACCCTTGAAAATAGATTACTCACCTGGAACCTTTCGCAGTGAAAGAAGGTGAGCTGAGAGATGGACTGAGAGATCAGAGTCTCATTCCCAGCTCTGATTTGCAAGGTTACTGACACATGGATTGGGACTGCTTGCTTTCTGCTGAGCTGGAGACACACTGTCTCTGAGAAAGGGTAGTAAAGCTGAGATGGTATTGCCACGGCATAGTTTCTATTAAAAAAAAAAAAAAAAGAAAAAAAAAAAGAAAAAAAAAGCAGCAGGTAAAACTGATTTTCTAAGGGGAGAGGTTTTGACCATAGGATTTAGGTATTTCCTCATAAGGCTTCTGGTTTCTTCATTCTGCTGTCACAATGCCAGAGGGACATGATCACACAGTTTCTCATCTATAGGTACTGCAGACATTAACAATGAGTCTGCACTATATGCTGCATGCCCATATAAAGTTAAAGTCACTGATTGCCAAACTGAAAGTGAAAAGGTGAAGACACCACCCCACGTCACCCAAGGGATCAGCAGTAGAGCTTGGCCAACATAATACCAAGAAGCTGTTCACACTGTTTTCATCTTCCATTGCACTGCAGCAACTAGAACCAAGGAAAAGACAATATTCAAGAAGGTTTCAAAACTCTTTTCGCTGACTCCTCCTGTATACTGACTCTGGACAAGTTCAGCCAGCACCATGTTTTGCAGCAACAAAACATGGGCAGGGCTTGGAAATATCAGAGGAGCAGGAGGCAGGGAGATGACCTGCTGGCAGTCCTTAGCTGGAGCTCAGCACACTGGCAAGAGGAAGTCAAAGTCCTGCTGGCCGGGAGCCTTGAGTGCTTTCACACTCGAGTGCTGCCAAGCTCCCTTAAGCAGCTTGTCTGCTGCTGATATTTGGGGATCTGGTAATATCTGCCAAAAACATTTTGATTTTCCTACTTAAGCTGACTCATAGCACCTCCCCCTGCCAAAAGATGAGATGATCACTGGAGACTCACAACTTGAACCTCCCACACCTCCCCTGCTCCTAAATGACCCTTTACTGTGGAACATTTTTTTACACCCCTTTGACAATTCATCCCTTGCCCTTGCATTCCGAGCTATAAAAGTACAAGACAGCATCTCAGAGGCTGTCATTCCAGGATCCCAGGATCCAGACTGGATTACTTTCTCATGAATCTCCAAAAATATTAGTATACACACAGGAGAACAGAAAACCTGTTGAAACAAGCTGTATTTCCATATGGCAAAGCTTCATGCTGAAGGTAACTGGCAAACAGGTAGCAGTAAAGCAAATAATTTGTGTGGGAGTTGTGTCAGCCTATGGAACGTATCCTAGAGGAAGATGCTATACTCCTGCTGGAAAAGTTTTTAAAACTAGACTTGTGATTCCGTACCACACATAGCAGGAGGGAACCCAACTACAACCCAGTGATGTATTTTTTCACTGTAACATCTACTGTTCAAGCGCAGTCATGCTTCTGTTTGCACTTGAGCCATGGTTGCAAAAGCATAGGCCTTCAAAAAGCAAGAGCAAGTTCACCAGCCAAGATACCACAGCAGTACCTGCTGGAACAGGAGCTGCATTCCTGACAGAATATATGAAAAGAAGCAGTGCTGAGAACTGTCCTTGACAGAGAAAAGGCATGGTGGGAGCAGATGGCCAGCCAAGCCTGAAAGAACACACTGCTTTACAAAAAGCATCCCTACCAGATACCTTGGGCTCATGTTTGCTCAGTTTGTAGAGGCACTCAGCTTTGCTGGCTGAAGTATTAAATGGTGATCTATGACTCTTGGGAGAAACGCTTAGCCCAAAAGGAAACATATTCTGGAACACAGTAGGAAACATGAGATATTGGCAGACCAGAATTAAACACATGCAGAAAGCCGCCAGAGTTGCTCTGTCTGAGTCCTTGCCGAAATACATGGTCTACATCGAAGGGAGACAGCCAAGTAATAGGGGCAGAGGGCACATAAAACCCAACAAAACCTTTGGAACATGAGAAATTATGCCTCTCTGGAAAAACACTCGTCACCTTAAGACTTCTGTCCTGTTTCTGTCACACTGCCACCCCCCCAGGATCCCCCACAGACCAGACTGTGTATTCGGCGCAGCTGAAGTTCTTACAGCATTGCAGGCATTCCAGCCGCGATAGGCAGGAGGAGGATGCTGCCCCACAGGAAAGCGATGCTCCACATAGCTGATTACAAGTCGAATTCCTCCACGGAAAGCTTAGCGTCTCCTCAGTACCCCTTCCGCTCCTGCTTCTGCTGTCTTCCTCCTCCCGCTCATCCAGAGCTGAAGGAGTACGCAGCTCCTGCCCTGCCGGGCTGCCCCTTTCTCTCTTGGCTTCAAAACCAAGGAGGTGGAAATCACGCTGCGCGTGGCCAGGGCTGGGATGTGGGCGGGGGAAAGGGGTGGAGACAATGCTTGTTGCCTGCAAACCAAAGGCACTGGGATGGAGACTTTGTAAGTAAGGCTTGTTGATGTTTCCCTGGGAGGCGTCTGGTCTGCCTTATGCGCCACAGCTGATGGCAGCAGGAATACTTAGTTGCTATATTTGGTACGCAGGGGTCCAGTTCTTTAAAAAGTGTTTTTGCTGGGACTTCACCGGAAACATCCAGGGACAAACGAATTCTTTGTGATGTCAGGGGATTTTGCTCCATGGGTTGTTGTTTTCTTTTCTGTGGAACTTTTTTATGTGTTATTTGCTTCTTACTGAAATTTCACTCCTGACCTACAGCCAGAGCAGCCCAGGCCGTCACATGCAGCTCTGCCAATGCCTCCATTCCTCTCCTGAAGAAGGGAAGGACTTCAGCACGTTATTATCTTTTTGTTGTGTATCTATTACCATTTAACTCCAGCCAATTTGATGGCTGTCCAGAGATGCAGAGCCATGTGGAGTGTTTCTTAAATCAGACAGAACTCAGATTGGTTTTTGTCCCATTAGTTTAGACTTGAACTCATACCCCTGTTAATTTCAGAGAGCCAAATATGCTCCCAGATCAGTGACATACAGTGCTTTAAACCTGAAGTTTATCTGCAATGCCAGTGATAGGTTAAAGGCTGGTGTGTCCCTGTTCCATCGGACTGTGCACAGAGAGAGTGGGTGCTGAGCACACATATGGGGACTGTGCCAAAGTAAATCCAGGGGATTGCTTCAGCTGGGAGCCAGGCAGGGCTGGATGGCAGATTCACTCTATACTGTCTACCTTTGGTTGTGCTCTGCTAAAACAAGAGTTGGGTCATGGCAGAATGAGGACATCCACCTTCAAATGAGGTTGTAGCTTGAGGGCAAATACATCCAAGGAGTGCCTAAGAAGAGTCTGGAGGAGATCGGTGATAGAGTCAGTGTAAAATCACCTTATGGCTCGAGGAATCTGTCAGAAGACCGGACATCCAGCTTGAGGGCATGTAAAGCAGAGATTTGATAAAGTATGTGTGGACTTAAAATGTCATGCTTTATTTGGAAAGGCCTTACAGTGGAGCTTAGAGGGATATTGGCAGTAGGTGGCAGGATCCACCCTGGAAAAGTTTCTGTACCCAGGAGGATCAGACATGGCTGCGATGGATGGGTGGACAGAAGTGATGGTTGTGCACAGAATGGAGGTGATTTGAAAGGTTTTTACTCTAAGCTATGAGTAACTACTGGATGAGGGGAAGATCACTAACAATGCATAGAGAGTAGTGAGGATCCATTTTAAAAGTGGATGATGCTTTTTTAAAGTTGAGAATGCTTTTTACAAGCTGAGGACAGTAGCTGGTCTGCAGATTTGGCTCTCATCAAATGCTGCAGCCAGGATACAGGCCAGACACAGATGAGATGAGTTTTTCTCCTAAGTCCCCTTCACCTTGAGTTAGAAGTCATATATCCCCATATATCCCCCTCAGTGCCCTGCCATGCATGGCCTGGAATATCACCTGAATGTAGATGTGGGTGGAGAACTGTGCTGTGTGACCTTCACTCTGGTGTTGGTGAAAGTAAGTAAATATTAGCTAATGTCATCAGCCTGGAAGGGATACTATCCCCATATATCAGCTCCCCTACTCTTTGGACTTAGGAGCATCTGAGGCGGGTATTTAGGATTGCCCCAACCCATCAGTACAGGCAGTTCTGCCTTTCAGTGTGGATCTTGTCAGCTGTCTGTCCCAGCCCAAGCAATGGGAGCACCACTGCTCCTTTTAGCCCTGACTCTATTCCCAGTCGCAGCTGCAGCAAGCCTGGAACCGTGAGACTATCTCCTTTTGATTTTGGGGGGCTTGGTGGAAGGGACAGTCAATAAAGAGTGGTGCTGAGGTGCTGCACTGTTCAGCATCACAGAGCTGAATGGGGGGGGTTTTATTCTCAGAGGGGCTGAGCAGAAGCAGCTTCTGCAGAATCCCATTGGAACACTGGGTGTCCAGCACCACTCCAGGCGCAGCCCCTGGTCTTGGCTTGTGCAGGCACTGCACTGCACACACCACAAAGTTACAGAAGCCACAGATGTTTTGCCTCTGTTCACCCTGTGCTGGTGGTGGCAGTGAAATGTGGTGTGAGGACTGAAGCCTTATGCCTCAGCCACTGGGTCTTTGGCTTCATCGCTCACACAGCCTTGCTCTGTGTACTTACAATTGGAGTCTCATACACTGGGCAGTTGGGACCTGGCTGTTGGCAAGTTGATGGCAGAGCGGTATCGGGAGGTCTCTGGTTCCACACTGGGTATATTTTGCCTTTCTGGTTTGGAGAGGGAGCTCTGCTAAACTTCCTTCACTACAGTCCTCCAGACATTTCTGACCCTTAGTCTACCTCTTTTTGAACGCAGCAGAGATGGATTCTGGCCTGTCCACCTCAGCCTCTGAATTGTTTTTGAACATGTGCTGCTCTCTTCTAGTCACTATATGGTGGTGTTCCCTGCTGTCATTCACCACTCCCAAGAGGAGAAGCTCTACATTCACTTCAGCTCCCTAACTGAGGCTGTCCACATGGCTGTCACCTTGCAGGCAACAACCCAGAATCACACACTGGTGGAACAAGATGTGGAGAAGCCAGGCACTTTTCAGTGCATCACCTTCCAGGTGAGTGTATGTGTGGCTACTGATTGGCAGTGGATGCTTTCACCTTCACTTCAGACAAGGGCACAGCACTTTGCTGGGCTACACTGTCCTTTTCTTTCCCATAGGTTGCAAGCAGGTTGTTCATTTCCCTACCAGTGCCAGGCAAAATACAGCAGTATCCTGAAATCCAGGAAAGTAAGGAACCTTTCCTGTGTAGAAAAAAATCTGTACATTTGATGTGTATCAGCCCCTCTCATCCTACTTAAAGCCTGGTGGTAAACACTTGCTTTCAGTTTCTTTAGTGTTTTTCCCTACAGATGCTTGTATATCACACTGAAGGGTGAAGCATTGGGAATACATTCTTTTCATATTTGTTTCCTCAGGAGCCTGCCCCTCCAGTTCCAAGAAGACCATCCTGCTCTAAAGTTGCATCTACATTGCCAGATGTAGTTGCAGTCTACAGAGACACTGAGCTTTCTTTAACTTAGCTATGATGGCACTGAACTCACAATGAACTGAGTTTCACCTAGGCAGTCTGCGTATTTTTTCAGTGGCTTGAGTTCCTGTCATTGCAATTGCACTGTTCTAGTTAGCTTAACTAGGCACACTGCCTACAGAACCTTCAGCTGCATTTCTGGAGAGCCATGGAGATATGTCTGGTGCTGAGGTTCTACAAGTTGCCCCTCCCTTCCTCAGCACCATACTAAGTCACTGTTCCTATGCCCTGATTGTTCTGCAGATTCAGCAGAACTCAAGGAGGGGCTGCAGTCACTTTTGGGTTTTGTATCAACAAAACAATGATTCACTAAGACTTTGGTCCCAGCCCCTAGGGGGGAAAAACTCCTGGTTCTGAAAAGCCAAGGAGGTCTGACATTAGCTAAAAAATACAAAAACTCAAAACCCTTTCTCCTGGTGAGCTCAGTCTTTTTGATACTGACATGTCCTGGGTTGGTCTGATCAGTATCTCATATCCCTTTACTGGAGATCTGACTTCCCCATGGTTTTCCTTGGTTCCATAAAACTCTCACATATATGTGAAGTGAGAGAATGACATGTCAGTTGGTTCACTCTTAGGTTCATGAACAAGAGACAGACAGTGACTGCTTCTTTTCCCTATAATGACAAGTGGATTACAGACAGTCATACAGTGGAATTTGGACTCCAAAGTTTCAGGGATTTTTTAACAGTGAGAGGATATCTCACATCTAGGATAAGATGCAAAGACTCTGATGAATTTGTTTTCCATTTCCTTTTGTCAATCAATCTAGGTGCCAGAGTTCATTCCCTGGAAAATAGATGATTCCACACCAGAGGTAAGACACCTCTCTTGGCTGCCTCGCCTTGTATAAATTAGAGGGCTTCAGCCTCTGCTGTGTTAATGTTGTTGATGCAGAGTGGGAAAGGTAGTAAAGAGGAAAAAGAAATGTGGAAAGTGACAAACATGACAAGGAGAAAGTCAGAGAAAAGAGAATGAGGAAGCTAGAGAGCTCAAAAAGAGTATGACTTGGGGAAGGAGAGAGTTAAATCAAAGGACAGGAAGGGAAGAGGGAGAAATTGAAGATTTTGTTAGGATTTTTCTCTTTCAAGCTCTTTGTAGTCAGGTAATTTGGTTTTTGGTTTTTTTGGTTTTTTAACCTGACAGCCAGATGAGGTGGTTTTTCTGCATGTCCTGATCCACAGCGGGGACAATGTGCTCTTTGAGGGTCACAAGAAAGTTCTGGTCAGGCCCCAGAAGAATGTAATTCTGGTAGAGACAGACAAGGGCTTATACAAACCTGGAGAAACAGGTAAGGCAAGAAGGTGGCATATGAAAATGGGGAGGGAATGGTCAAAGTAGCAGCCACACCTGGAGGGAAAATTTCACCAAGTGCAACAAGTCAAGATGGAATAAAGCAGATCTCTATTATCAGATGTTTCCAGGAACAGTTTGACTTAGGATGTTCCCCTCCAAAATGTGTTACACCAATTCCCAATCTGCTTCTCCTGGGTATTGTTTTGGTGAAATATCTTTAATGAGACCTAAAAGGCAAGCTAGGGCTCTCCAGCACACTGGACAACCTCTTGTTTTTTGTATTGTTACTATTTGAGTAAAGCCTAAAGCAAAAGTTCCAAGCTGTAGAATTACAGAGTTACTTCACAGTCTTCACGATATGAATGGACTGCAGACAGACCCCACTGCAGACAACCCTACTATTTACCTCAACATTGAAATCTTGCCACATGCAGTCAGTGAGTTTCTACAGCCTGCAGCTGCATATATGCCTCCCAGACAAAGTCCTCTGGGGTGGGAGATGCTGGGGAGGGCTGTTTGGGAAAAGACCTGCATTTCCCTGAGATAAACAGAGGGACATGAATACTAGAGCACAGAAAAGGAGAAGCAGATTTGTTCAAGGATGTGTTGCAGCCAGAATGCTTTACTGTGCTTTTCTTTATATCTACAGTGAAATTTCGAATTGTGAACCTTGATGAAGACCTTAAGGTCATTAAAAATGAGGTGAGCATCACCTTCTGCTTTTCTAGAAGTAGGAGCTTTAGCATGAGACACATTGAAAGGCTCGTGAAAAAGAGATCTCCCTTTGTGCCTGTTAAACCATAAGAACAGATTATCTTTGGAGGAAAAACCACTCATCCACTGGTCCCTTGGAGAAAGACTGCAGTGGCACAGAGGGAGGAAAAGACCTAGTATGGGGTCTGGATGGGGCAGAGTTTTCTGGTCAGGGGCCCACATCAGGGAGAGTTATTTATACTGGTTCACATGGATGCTGTTTTGCACTGTACAAAACTGAGCTTGTGTTTCTTTTGTTTTTACAGTATTCTCAGATATGGCTGCAGGTAAGTGACAAAGAACTGATGAAAGGGAGATGTTTGTTTCTTCTACTGTGCCCTTTCACTCCTGGAAAGAGTTGTGCCAAAAATGTAATTTCATAAGGCTGTGGTTATGGTTTAGGTCCAGCTGAAGGCTTTTGTACCTCGTCAGCCTGGGTTCTTCATTCAAATCAATACCTCTGTAATACATATAGCTAAGCTAGAGACAGGGCAGTAATGAACCTTTGCCCAACACCCTGTCTGCACAAAGCACAAAGCACAAGGATAAGCACTCAACAGATGCAGCACAGCAGCACAACTTCCCATGGTGTTATGGCGTTACTTTACTGTTCTTGGCAGCCTTTGCAATTCAAATGTTCATTAAAATGATACTGAAGGGAAGTGAAGGAATCTCTCTTAGTCATCCAAAATCCATTCTACTGAGTCAATGGTAAGCCCTTGCAGTGTCTTCTTGTGCCTGAGTATGACTGCATCTGTGAGGTAACCATGCTCCCAATGTGACTTGGTGGCTCTGCATGTCCTTTCCCAAACAGGATCCTGAACGCAACCGTATTGCTGAGTGGCTGAATGTAAAGCCAAATCATGGCATTGTGGATCTATCTTTCCCCCTGGCCTCTGAAGCATCCCTTGGGAATTATACCATCTCAGTGGAACAAGACATGGCTCAGAAAAATTTCAGTGTTGAAGAATACGGTGAGACTTGGACAATAGAGGTGAGGGAAAAGCAGTGTGGGTAGCTGGAGGAGGGAGCAGGGTGATGCAGCTGTGTTCATCAGACCTTTTGCCCTGGGAGAACAACAGACTGGGGACAAAGATGGATGGGTCTGTGTGCACATCTCATATTGGGCTGGAGGTTCTGCAGCTGCATAGAGCAAAAAGGAGAGGCTGCGGGCTGACATGTAATTCTACCTGTATCTGGGCCTTGTGATGAGCACATTTTGCTCCTCATTGTCACCCTTTTCTAGGTTAGGTTTACTATCCTCACCAGTCAGGTGCTATAACAGGAAGCAGAATCATGTCTTGGCCTCATTCAGTTGCAGTGGTAAGGGCAAATCCCTGTGCCATTTAAAATGTTTATGCTTGACTGAGCTGGAGTAGAAAGCTGTCCCATGTGCAATTCTAGCAGCAAATTCAGGATTGTGTGGCTGAAGGGAGTAACCCCTATTGCAGCATGGTGATGAATAACTGGGGACATTACTGTCTTTCCTCCCATCCGGACCACAGCTATAACAGAACTTACAGTAGGTGTCCATACTCAGTATTGGTTTTTTTCCTCCATCTCTATCTTCCTCTCTTCAATGCAGTGCTGAAAAAATTTGAAATAAAGTTTGAGCACCCTCCATTTGTCACTACAGCAGATGAGGAATTTCAGCTGAAGATCTGTGGCAAGTGAGTACATGATACTGTTGTGATCCTCTGACATTCAACTCCACTATCATCTCCAGATTGCTCATAAGCAAGAAGTGATCTCCCAGTATGATCTTTTTGCATTACTCTGTGTCTTGAGGAGACAGATCACTCTCTGGAATGGGCTCCTTCTCACACCAGGTCATTTATTGTAAGGCTAAGGAAACTAAGGATACTGTGCATAGTGGGTGGGAAGGGATGCAAAATGATTTTAAGGGATGAGCTAAAGTTCCTGAGCAAACAAGGTACAAAGCAAAGCTCTCCAGGCTCCACTTCCCCTGATGAGCGTGGGAGGTGTCCTGGGTCAGTATTTCTGCTGAAGCAGTCTTCAGGTGAATGTTTCTCCCCTTTGACACAGGTATACCTATGGGAAGCCCGTTCAAGGGAAAATAGAAATTTTTCTTGCGACACTCTCCCCGGCCCTGGGAGACAATATACCAGAGTCTACTG
This sequence comes from Margarornis squamiger, assembly GCA_035222235.1. NCBI lineage: Eukaryota > Metazoa > Chordata > Aves > Passeriformes > Furnariidae > Margarornis > Margarornis squamiger. Next base: position 29,876,726 of record JAWWTY010000001.1, read on the forward strand.
AGATGAATAAGCGAAACAGCTGGGTAGGTGAACAAATAGTAGAGTGAAAACTATAATGTGCTGAAATTGTGTGTCTGTCCCCTTAACCTGCCTTGATGCACCTCTGATGGGCACCAACCTGTTTTACCCTGTGTCTTCCCACTTACTGGACATGATCAGACCATTGATTCCTCTTTCTGTGACTCTGTTGCTTGAATTGGTGCTCTAGCTGCTCATATATTACTTGGTGCTTCAGGAGAAGGCATAAGCTATGCAAAGTAATGATGCCTCAGATGTTTCCAAGGGTCTGTATCAAAAATTGTATACAATCAGATCTCTGGCCTATTTAGCCCTGTGATCACTCCCACCAGCAAACAGGATATCAGAGCATCAGATGGTCTATGATTCAATGCCCTGTTTCTCGCTGTGTCCACGCACAATGGATCACCTTAAGCTTGTTAGCGGTCTGGTCTGAGACTTTGTCCATTTCTGGTTATGCTTTCTGCTCATCTGTGTTTATTATTTGTTTGTGGTTAAGCTCCACACTTGTTTTTTACCCCGTGAGTTTCAAATCCAGCTCTTTTGGCCTGCAAGAAAATATTTCTAAATGTCAGACCAGCCAGTAACAAGCCAAAATATAAAAATCTAACTGGATCTCTGCATCTTTTAAAACACACTCCAGCTGGAATGCTGTACAGTCTTAGCTGTGCAAAACACCAGCTGAATGCCAGCTCCACATGGCGTGTAAGAGACCCTTTAAGGTTCTGTGGAGCAGTTAACAAGCATGACTAGAAACACTGGCTGTACTCAATCTCTGCCTTAATTCTTGGTAAAGCTCTTGCAATCTGTAACTGGCAGGATGCCCTTATATAATACGACCATGCCACAGAGATGGTCATGATTGGAAAGCCACACTGTCAGGCTTTATTCATCAGGAGCATATAGTTTCAAGGAGAGCTTTAACTCATGGAATGACACACATGCTCTTCCAGCTGTGGGATTTGGGCTGAATCCAGTCTCCTGAGTTTGTCTGTGACATAATTAACCCTCATGTTATTTTCCTGAAATACTTTTATTTTCCTGCCACTTTTTTGGTGACTGTTTGATCCAACCATGTTGATTTTCTTCTCTGGCTGAGGTATCCATGATGGGTTTCTGCAGTTAAGATTTGTGAGCTTCGATCTGTTCCAAAAAATATTTGGAAATACTTCTTTAGAATTGCCTAGCATCTATGAAACAGTTCATCTTCCTCCACACCACACTCTTTCTCTCTGTTCTTTTCTCTCTCTGCAGACAGACAAGAATGGCTGTGCTACTTTTACAGTGAAGACAGAAACTCTGGAAATAAATGAAGCTCACAGCTACATAATTGCAGGAGGGAAAATGGTGGAAAATGGAACAGGTACTTGAGAATATGTGGAGTGTTCTCTTCCTCACAGCCAGCTTCTTTGGTTTTGGGCTTTCTGTGGCAACGGAATTCCTTTTGAAAAAATTACTTGAGGTTTTCCAAATCTTCTGTCATGGTAATGATCTCTGTTCTAGTACATCTTCCGTCTGTTATTACCAGATTTCCTAATCCTCATCACCATTCATCTCCCTTAGCATGTATATAACTTTTTAATGATTACCTGGGACACCAAGGCCTTCCTCAGCCAGTTCCAAAGTGCTGGACTGTTTACAACTAAACAGCCATCTAGTTTCCCTTTATCTTCAATGACCATAAATACTTATAAAAAAATACTTACAGAGTACGGTGCATCGTGTCATGAAGAAGAGAGCCAAGAAAGGTTGAGGGAATCATATCCTAGAGAAATGTATTTTCTCTCCAAAATTTAGAGGTTGTAGACATTGTAGGTAGTGTTGAAGTCCCTTTTTGTCTCCTGCTTCCCTAAGAGCACTGCTTAGGATTTAACAGGTTTTTCATCTCTCCACCCAGGAGCACAGTCTGTGGAATCAGTTAAAATTCCTGTTGCGACAGTAACGAAGTCTATAGAGTTTATCAACCTCCATCCATTCTACAAACGTGGGCTTCCATACACAGGGAAGGTAACACACAGAGATCCCTTCACTACTGGAACGCATCGTAGATATAACCTTTTGTAGGTAAAAAGCAATAGTCTCCAGGAAAGTAAATGCTGCTCTGCTGGCACCCAGCAACTAGGAGTGAAGCCTCCTCTAGAAGCAATTTCTTCTCCCCATCCTAACCTATTATATTCCCTGGACTGGAATTTTGGGGCCATCTGCAGTTTCAGGAGTAGCTTCCGAAACTACTCTGTGCTTATGGGATGGGAGTGGCATCAACAGGCACATGACTTTTCTCTTTGGACAAATGCTCATGGTAACTTGGCAGAAATCTCTAAAGCCTTGCATATCAGTTCACTGGCATTCATTTCTGACCCAGGTACCCTGGGTGATGCTAGGGTGATACTGCTGTCCTGGGGCTAGAAGTGCTGTCACCTGGGCCAGTATTGCTGACCCCAGAATGGAGGGCAAGAAACAGTAAGTTAAGTTGCTGGAGACAAGACTCCTGATCATCAAAGATCCTGCAGTATTGTCCAAGAAACAGCTCAGAATCTGAGGAATTAACCTCAGATTCCCCAATATAGGTGTCTCATTTCCCTGTATTACCATTTATTTCTGTTCTGGTTTTGGCTAGGGCAGGATTAATTGTCTTCCTAGTTGCTAGTATGGGGCTATGTTTTGGATTTGTGCTGAACACAGGGCTGATAATATAGAGGTGTTATTGTTATTGCTGAGCAGGGCTTGCACAGAGCCAAGGCCTTTCCTGCTTTTGGTACTGTCATGTTGGCAAGGAAACTGGGGATGTGTGGGAGGCTGGGAGGAGACACAACTGGGATGGGTGACCCAAACTGACCAAAGAGATATTTCAGACCATATGACATCATGCTCAGTATATCAAGTGGGAGGAAAAAGGAGGAAGGAAGGATATTTGGAGTGATGGTGTTTGTCCTCCCAAGTAACCATTATGTATGATGGGGCCCTCCTCTCCTGTAGATGGCTGAACACCTGCCTGCCCATGGGAAGAAGTAAATGAATTCTTTGTCTTTGCTTGTGTGCACAGCTTTTGCTTTCCCTATTAAACTGTCTTTATCTCAACCCATAAGTTTTCCAGCTTTTACCCTTCCAGTTCTCTCTCCCTGATCACGCTGATGGGAGAGTGAGCAAGCAGCTCTGTGGGGCTTGGTTGGTGGCTGGGGTTAGACCATGACAAAAAACAGTCCTGAACAGCTGCAAATTGTTAGTTTTTTGTATTTACTGGCCTTTTACTTGGATCCTTCCTACTGTCTGAAAGCTAGAAGGGCTGAGGAAGCCCAGTGATAGAAGCAATTAATATTAAGCACTGGCAGTGCCTTGGAGTCTGGCAGAACAGGGTATTAACTTCCACCGCTTCTCTGCAGATGTTCTGCTCCAGTGATAAATCTCCCCTCAGAAATGCAACAGTCTACCTAAAAGTTGATGTCAATGATGAGAAGACACACCTGTCACTCCTCACAGATGAGAAAGGAGAAGCTCACTTCTCACTGGATACCACCAGCTGGAACAGCACGCTGGTTGCACTGATGGTGAGCATCAGCCACTGAAATTCTTTTATATCTCCCCTCACCTTCCTTTGACTCCTCTAAAAACATCTGTTAACCTGGATAATTCCTCAAAGAAAATCTCCCCTTTCTCCACTCTGGGACGTGTTGGAAGTGGCTGTGCAGAGCTGGTGGTTATCACATCTTTCTTTTGAACTCCATATTTAGTGGCTGCCCTTGATCTGAAGCAGCATCACAGCATGTCCAGGCTCAGCTGGGCAGGCAGCTGCTCTTGACTTCCCTTTCAATACCACACCTTGAAGCACTTGGCTTCTCCTCCCTACAATTTCAGATCCTCCACTTGGAACTTCTTGTTACCAGCCTGACAGTATACCCATCTTCCCACTACCTGTATTCCCGCAGCTGATGTGGGATTCATGCCCAAGCAGTATGATCTCAGAGAGCCATCCATGTCTGAGAGACTGGAACTATTGTTCTATATCTTTTTCCCTCAGACCCCAATCTATCCAGGGTGAGGTTCCCTAATTTTGGTTAGGAAGGATTTGGTGATCAGAGGTTTTGTAATCTAAAACATGGTGTGACTCTTGGGGATGGTACTGTGTGAGGCTAGGAGTTGGACTCAGTGATCCTTGTGGGTCCCTTCCAACTCAGCATGTTCCATGAAACGTACATTTCTGTCCTCAAGAAATGTGAGGATAGGATCTAGTTCTTGTCCCTAGGCCCATGAATATTGTCCACAGAGCCTTACATTATCTGCAGAGAAGTAGAGATTCACCATACAAAAGCTATTTAGGTACCTGTTGTGCTTCAGGACATCTGACCAGAAAGACAAACTGAAAACAGGGGAGCTGTGCTGGGGTTTAAGTCTGGAATGGGGTGTGTCCCCATCAAAAGATCAAGGAGGAAAAATCAGATTGTGGTCAAATCCACTAGACTTAATTTTTGCCAAGACTTTGTAAGTCTCATAAGAGACTTCAAAATGATATTTAAACAAAATATTATTTTAAGAATACAGATGTGCAGTCTGCCATCAGCTCAGATGATAACAGTGTTACAGGGGTACAGGGGTACAAGTTCCCTAGCATCACTTTTTAATAATTGCCAACTCATGTTTTTGTGCTTGAAGGGTACCTACAACCTTGAAAATGATGATACGCAAAATTCTTCTGAAAGCTACTCAGAACTTGAGTATAACTTACACTGGCTGAAACCTTTCTACTCTGAGAGCAACAGCTTCCTTGAGATCAAGGCCAAGAATGATGTGATGCCCTGTGATCAAGAGCAGGAAGTGCAAGTGGATTATATCTTTGATCGGAATAAACTCAGCTCTGAAGAAGACCACATTAATTTCTACTACTTGGTGAGCACAAAAGACAGCTGATTCTCAGGGCAAGGTTATGCTTACTGGCATTTTACCCTTTTCACACAGCACAGAGTGTGATACTCAAAGGAAAGGTTAAGCTACTCCCAGACCAGTATAAGTCAGTTTGTGAGTTCTGTTCTGCCCAAACCTCCATCTGCTTTCCAGTTCCTGGACCTGTTTCCCTGGCCCCTAGCTCCTTTGCTTTGTTATTAGTGCCTTGACCTAAGCTTAGATGATAGATGCTTGTCATTCACCCTATTTTCTCTTATGTTCACATGGGCTGCAGTGGAGGACTAGTCTGGTTTCTGCCTAACAGGTGTGCCCCAGATATCCATCTGTGTCTGGAGCAATGTGTCTGTGAACTAAGAGGCAATCTCTAGAGCAGCTGACATCCTCTGGCCTGTGTATTTACAGGAAAAAGCTTGATGCACACCGGAGGTATTGTAATAATGTTGTGATGAAGTCCACTTTCAAGAAAGTCCAGAGCAAGAGTGTGACAACAGCCTAGCTGAGAGGTTATGAGTATCTTGGTTACTGGCCTGGACTAATTCATATAATCAAAAAGTACTGTATCCTAGTAGTGGAAATATTAGTCTTCAGTGGGTCTTAAGAGCAGCTGCTCTTAGCTTCAGAAATACCTCTGGCTTTGCAAGCAGCCATGCCTTCTCATTGCTTAACCAACATCTCTCAAGTCCTACACAGCTATACTACCACCATCTCTGCTGCAGAGCTCAAGTCGTGACCTGACGAAGACGTCATTCTCTCTTCTCGTGTTCTTTTCACACTCTCCTCACGCTCTCAGAATTCAGACTGGTGCTTCTCTTTGCTCTTCAGGTGATAGCAAAAGGCAAGATCCTTTACAGCAGAGAGAAGAAGGTGCCAATTAGCCAGCATGAGAGTGAGTAAAAGCATGTGAACTTAAGTGCCTCATAACACACCCCAGAAAACTGACTGCTCTCCAGTGACTTTATCTGCAGGTTTTATTCTTATCCACAGGTGTGAAATATTGAACTGAGCTCTCAGTGGTGGTTCACCTCATGAGACCAACACAATCTCCTCTCAGTTCAATGTCTTTCTAGCCACTGTCCTCCTCCTAATTGATCTAATATCCAATCTTACGACCTTGCTGCTAGCTTGTACGTTTAGAAAAGATGTGAGTCAAAGCAGTGCCTGGTATCCTGGGTTTACTGTTAATCTGTGACAGTGTCTGTGTGGGGTGGTCTTATCTGCAGGTAGAAATTATCAAATCTCCTCTTTTGATTCTTAATGTGTGACCCCAATGAGCTGATTCAATTGCATGTTTTCCCTCTCTTCCTTGCTGCTCTCTTGTGCAGATCTGCAGGGCTCCTTCTCATTGCCTCTGACTATTGGCAATGACTTTCTGCCTGACATCAAGCTTCTGGTGTATGCAGTCTTCTCGGATGGAGAGGTGGTGGCTGATGTGGAGCAGTTTGAACTAGAAAAGTGCTTTAGACACAAGGTGAGTAGAAATCACACAAGGAGTGCGATAATATCATTGGTGTGCTCTGGTCTGCTGTGGTTCCTGGTCCTGTTTTATCCTCATCCGAATGGTGTAAGCTGGATATATGCCAAAATAGATGCCCAGTATTTTTGGCTGGGAAACAAAACAGGCAACCTCCTTCTTCCCTGAATTTCTAATCCTGCTCTCCACAACACTGACTGACAAGTTTTGCTCAAGGAGTAAACCAGCTCCCCTTGAACTCTGTTTTCTCCCCTCATTCCTTTTACTATCTTGAGAACACGCTGTCTCCCATGTTCTCCCTAACACAGAAGAGAAACCTGTCTGCTTATCTCGCTGTGGTGGTTCTGGATGAGAGTGTGGTGGATATGTGGTGATAGAGGGATCTGGCTAGGGCTGTCTGCACTGCAGCCTCTTTAATCTTCCCAATGGATTCCTAGGTGGGCCTGTCTCAGCATCTCATACCCTTCCCTACCTTATTTTCTGTCTTTCCCTCTGCTACCCAGGCATGTAAGAGTCAAGGGTCCCACTCTCCAACACTAAGCCCTTAGACCCTGTCTTCCTTTGCAGGTGGCACTGGAATTCTCACATAAGGAGGAAGTCCCAGGATCAAAAGTCAGACTGAACCTCAAGGCTGCTCCAGGGTCTTTGTGCTCTGTCCGAGCTGTTGACAAGAGTGTCCTTATGAAGAATAACCATACTCTAACAGCAGACAGCGTGAGTGCAGCCAACCATGCCCAACCCCCTAATGCCTGCCTGTCTTTTGTCTCCATGCATGGGCAGGAGGAAGCCCATAGTACATCCCAGGACACAGCTGCAGTGTTAGATGGCTGCCCTGCCATTCCCCCTCCTTGGCCTCTTTTGAGCAGCCATGTGATGATCGTGTTCCTCATGCATCAGCTCTGCACTCTGGGCCTTGCCTGAAGAGTGGTGGATGCTACATGGCACTGCAGGGGTAGGCAGAGAGAGCAGCTTCAAAGAGATATTGGTGCTTTCTGCTTATCTCTCTGCTCTTTCATCTTCCACCAGTCAGTGAGGTTAAGCTTTTGAAATGGAATTTTGGCCCAGTAGAGTCCTGTCCATCTATCCCTTTGCTTCAGCCATTGCTGAATTGACACGTGACAGATCAGGCTGAGGACCGAAGCATTTTTTTGGAAAACAGTAGCTAGAGGCAGCACACAATGGCTGGTGAAAAGTGGTCAGGATTTTATCAGCAACCAGGTGCATTCTGAGAATCTAGAAGTGTTGGAGGAACTTGCCTTAAAGCAGCTGAGTGTTTCAGAGGAATTAATGAAAAATTTAGAGCAAAAGTACTGCAAAATTTGAAAATCCTAACATAATTTCACAATGTATACCAGAGATAATAAAGCAGGTATATGGCTCTTGGAAAGTTTTAAGTTAAATCATAGCAGTCCAGAAGCCTCACCAAACGCAGGGAGATGTGCTGCACCTGTAAATAGGGCCCACTGTGTGATCTGGTGTTCCCTTTTATAGGGATGATGTTCTTGTGCAGATCACTTGCATCACCTACTAACAGGTATATAAAGTAGTAATCTTTGAGTATGTAAGTCAGATGTGCCAATGCCTTGTGCTCAAACTGAATCATGCATTTTTATCCTAATTTTACACTCTAGAGTTGAAAGGCTTGCAATGTCTTGCAGACTAAAAGCTACTTGTCTACACACACTCCTTTGGCATATGTCCTTTAGTATATATTATCCTATATACATACCCTTTATATTATGTCCTTTAGTATAAGCTGGGCCAGTGTCAACTTCCTCAACTGCAAAACTTTACAAAGCACACTAGAAGGCTACAGCCCAACTATTTGACCCATATATATGCTTGTTGGCCAGCTCCTTTTGCAGACCTGTGTTTTTCCATTGCAGTTGTATAAGGAGTTCTTTGAAGAAGACAGCTTCATAATTGGAGGACGAGGATTCCCGTACCACTTGGAAGACTTTGAGGCATACCCTTGTCTGCCCCAGCAGCCCACCCTCCATAAAAAGGCTCAGATGGGCGCACCATGGTACCAGAGTGAGGCTGATGTCTTTAATCTGTTTAAGGTGAGTGTCTACACTTCCTCTGAATTTTTGCTGAGCTAGTGATTTCCAATATGCCATTCTGAATGCCTACAAGAATTTACTCTTAGCAAACTTCAGCTGCCCCGACTTTCATTGCGACAAGTCATCTGTAGCTTGTTCTTTGGTGTAGCCACACTCATTTGGGGACTGTGGGTAAAGATATGTAAGCATACTGCAAACCACCTGATTAGAGAAAGACAGTGTAAAAATGAACAAATTTAGTTTAGGCTACCATAACTCCAAAGGGGGAGTGGCAAAAACACAGCAGTAATGCCTGAGCACCTCACTGTATTTTGACCGATCGCCACTTGCTTATTATTTTATTTACAAACTGCTCTACTCTGTTTCATTGAGTCTCTTCTTACTTATCCTCAAAGCAGTTTTAATAAAAAGAAGTCTTTCACAATCTGGCTTTATGGATAACTATTGAGACAAACAATAAAATAAACTAATCTGCTAACAATCATGACAGCCAGAAAAGTGTTAACAGTGCCAACTGAAATCCAAGAAGTGTGGCTTCTGACAGAACACTGTTTAAAAAAATACATATAAGTAGAAGCACCTCAAAATAGGAGAAGAGGGTAACAACACACTGAAAACAACCCAACCTGTAGTCTGCACTGCATGAGCTTCTTAGGCTGACTGAATTCTACCTTACAAATACAGACCCTAATTCCACCCTAACGGCATGTTACTGTGCTATCTTCTAGATGCTTATTCCTAGACTATGTCTCTTTGTTAGGGTTAGGCATATGTAGTACAGATCTAGTTGAAATTTACTTGTATGAGATGTAATAATTTGTCCCAGTATTCCTCAGAAAGCTGGTTTCCATTCCTTGTGCAGTGGTCAGAGTCTGAGCCTGTAAGTTTATGGAAATAAACAAGCAGCATTTAAAAGTGTTTCAGCTGCCACTAACCCCTCTACGATACCTGTGATCATGAGAGGGTTTAAGCATTCCTTGTTCCCTTTTATTTGTCATTGATTTACTCTCTTTACTATTTTCCCAGAAACTGCGCATGAAAATAGTAACCAATACTAGAATCAAGAAACCAGTTTCCTGTGTGCGACCAGACTTTAGGAGAAAGATGCATCTTCTAGGAAACCATGTTGTTGGTAAGGAACAGACATGTCCATCTCCTTGACTGGAGGGGCTTCCCTCTCCCAGTTCTGGTTAGCCAGCAGCTGAGGCAACCGACTTCCATCCTGCCACATTTCTTGTTTCTGTATGAGAGCAACAAAGCTTAAGTCCATTTCAATGGACCTGAGTTATAAACCACAGATAAAAACTCAAATCTCCACGCCTTATTGGCGTTCCTCTGTTCAGTGTTTTTCATGTAAAATGTAGTGTGCTCTCCACCAGCACTTTCACAGATTCTTTAAAAGAGCGTGACTCCATTTTAATATGTTGTCTCCCCCTGGATCCAGACCAAATTTGGATCCATCAGACTGAGTCTTGGGTTAAACTCCATCCAACTCTGTCTCCCTAAAGCTGTGTTCCCTAAAGATACATACAGTGTGTGAGATCCTCATAGATGCCAACCCTGTCCACTTTGTTCTGTGTCACAAAGCATTTGTGGTTTGTATTAGATTGCCTATGAATGAAGAACTAATTTCACCTGTAGATATATATATGCTGTTTTCTGAGGTACTACTTGCTTTCTAGCAGACAATATTGCTGCCCATGCTGATTTCGAACCTCACTCTGATGATAAGAAGAAGCCAAAACCACGGACGCTTTTCCCAGAGACCTGGATTTGGGAATTGGTCTCTGTCGGGTTGGTAACAGCCTCTACCTGCTTTTGCCAGAGACACTCCTGGAGTATTCTGACTGCTTCTAATCAAGTACTCCTCTTCTGCTTCCTGCTGTAGGGACAATGGGCAAGCATCTCTCCAAGCTGCTGTACCTGACACCATCACAGAATGGAACGCCAACACCTTCTGTGTTGCTGATACTGGCTTTGGTTTCTCGCCTCTGACCACTCTCAGGGTCTTCCAGCCTTTCTTTGTGGATCTGTCACTGCCATACTCTGTGATCCAAGGAGAGACTTTCAGCCTAAAAGCCACTGTCTTCAACTATCTCAAGGACTGTATCCAGGTGAGTTGCCCCAGTTACCTGGCCTCTGCTGAAACAAAACCTTGAGCCCAAAGGCAAGCTATGAGCTTCTCTGAAGCCCTAGATACTGGCATCTGGGCCATAAAGCACAACCTCACACTTTATGACCCAAGGTATTTGCTCCTGTGTGCACTGCCTGTTACTAACACTATCCCAACATGTGCTTGTATATCCAACCACACTCAGATCCACACCACTCTCACAGAGACTCCAGAACTAAAGGTGGATGCCTGTCCAAGCTGCCAGTACACCAGCTGCCTCTGTGCCAATGAAGCAAAAACCTTTGTGTGGAACGTGACAGCCACAAGGCTGGGTGAGGTTGGGCAGAAGGATATGTGGCAGCTAGTGGGAGGAGGGGTGGATTTTGCCTGCATCTGCATGTCTGGACCTAGTGCTTGTACATACAGCTGTCTGCTGCACGTGCTCAGCAACATGCTCCTGTGTTCCCTGCAGGCAAAGTGAATGTCACTGTAAGCAGCGTGGCAGAAGATTCACACAATCTGTGTGGTAACATGATTGCTGTGACACCTTTGCAAGGAGGGAGAGACACAGTAATAAAACCTCTGCTTGTGAAGGTTAGTCACATCTCAGGGTGGAGAACCCCAGGGGCACAGTGGTTTGTCCCCTGGGGCAGTTAGCAAGATGCTAAGAGGAAGTTTAGCCTCTTCTTTATGGAAAGCAGACAAACTTGCCAAGGCATGGTGACTTGCTTTCTTGCCTTCCCTATCTGAAGTACTCTTTCTCCATCTGCAGCCAGGAGGTGTCCTACAAGAGAAGACTCAAAATGCCTTTCTCTGTCCTTCAGGTATGGGGCGAAAATCCCTGACTTCTATAATCATGAGAGCAGGATGAAAGGGACAGGGCTACTGCAAATCCCAAAGGTGGGGGGAATTTATCAGAGAACAAGTGCTGGTGGTACCATTCCAGCTGGGGAGAACACCCACTACAATTTGTCCATGTCTTTCTTTTACCTGGGAAAATTTCCTGTATTGAGGCATTTGTTTCCAAGGCTTGGCTGCTGTGACTCAATGTCACATTAAGGCTCACCTGGGTCTCCTTGGATGTTATGCTTGTGTGTGATGCTTCTTCCATGGGATAAATTTCTGGGTTCTGCCTTCCTCAGATAACACTGTCTCTGAAGAGTTCTCCCTGACTCTGCCTGCAGAAGTGTTGGAGGGATCTGGCCGAGCCACTTTCTCTGTGATTGGTGAGAAAGGTTTTCCCTGATCTTTGGTCCCCAGTGAGAAAAGCTTACACAATGGTCTTACTGATGCATTGACCTAGCTCCTCGTGAGATTATCTGTAATGGGTGTGATGTTGGCCTCAGAAATGTGGATCAACTAATCTTTTCCAATATTTATTCATCTCATAAGGAATGATTCTAGATGATCCCCAGGTGGCTGGAGGAGAAGGCACAAAATGGCTATCTTCTCTGACTTTTGTCACTGCCATCCACCTATGTGAATCAAAACCATCTCTGCAGATTTCCACCTAGTTTGCTTCTATAATTCCTTTCCCTTCTTGGTACCCACCCAGGAATGACAGGTCTCTTTACCTTTCTTCAGACCCCCTCAAGGTTCACATTCCCTCCCTCCTCCCAGAACTGTGATGTCTTCCCTTTCTGTTCTGGCCTCGTCTGTGAGGGGTCACCAGAAATCTCAGTCATATCTGTTCAGTTAGGAACTGGCTCTTTTCTAGGGTCCCATTAGAGTTTAGAGAAGGCAGCAGTCCTTTAGTTTCATACTGCTTAACGTCTCTGCTTTGCCTTTCTCCTGTCTCTCCACCTCAAATGTAAGGTGACATCATGGGTCCAGCACTTCAAAATTTAGACCAGCTGCTAAGCATGCCCTTTGGCTGTGGTGAACAGAACATGGTTCAGTTTGCACCAAACATCTTCATACTCCAGTACCTGAATAAGACTAAACAACTGGATGCAGAAATTAAAGATGAAGCACTCAAATTCCTGAGGACAGGTAAACATTGTCTGTCTTCCTTCTGCTGCAAAATGAAGCTGCTATAAATCAAGATTGTTGGTCACAGGTCTGGTGGGGAGGTGAAGGGCAGGAGTGGGAGCAGTGTCAGAACTGTTAGAAAGGAAGATATCACAGAGAAAAAGGAAAATGTTTCATGGAAAGAAAAGTGTGTTTCTGAAAAAAACAGTACTTCTGTCTCTGCTGTAGTTGAAGTACTAACTCTGCTTTTTTGAGAGGAGTATGAGTAATTAATGATTTCTACCACTATGTAATGCCTGTTTGTTCCCTTACCAGTCTAAGGCTGACAGATGTACCTTGTGGAAACAGGGCATCAGCTACTATTACATGGAATAAAGGGTGGCCTTTGGGAATTGGTAGGATTTCAGTAGCTTAGTGTTTCCCCATGTTTTAAGACACATATTTTGGAGGCCTGTCAATTCTGTCTAGTATAAGCTGAATTTAATACAGTGCCAGTGTCTGTGTCTCATGTTGTAATGTGCCTCACATTTCAGCCTGTCAGTCTCCTTATCCTGCTATGCTGCAAGCTCAGCAGCCTCCCATGAACAGGATTTGACTGCCTTTCTTTCCCCCTTTCTCTCTTGTACTGTGAGCATGTACTGATATCTGGGAGAGGGGGACAAGAGAACAGTGGCAGCAGAGAAGCAAAGCAGAGGGTAAACAATGAGGCCATAGGGAGATTATGGGGAGAGCAAATATATATAGACAGCATTCTGCCCTCAGAGCCTAAAGGCAGGGACTTGTTGCTTCCTGTACATCCCCTAAAAAGTGCTTTCTGGAATCCCAATAGGGCTAGCAGAAGTGCTGAAAAACAGGGTTTCATTTTGGTCCCCTCTAGGAAAAGCCTTCCTCCTCATTCCTACTGCTCTTTTTATTCAGAGCAAGGGCCTGTGAGGGCTCCCTGGAGCATGGGGAGACATGAGGTGGCTGAACATGTCACCACTCTGCACAACAGCAGGGAGGATACCCACAGCGCTTGTTCATAACAGCTCCAGTAACGCCGAGCAGCCACACTGCGCACTGGAGTGATGCTGTGCAACTGCTTCTTGTCATGCTGATGCTGTGGGGTGCATGGGGAGTTGTGGAGTGGTGTGCTTGCCTCAATGTCTTTGACTCTGGGACCTGGTGAAGTCTCTTGCTGTGAAGCTGTCTTCCCACAGCTTGAGATGCTACAGGTCCTCATACTGAGAGTCATCTCCTGGCAACTTGTCATAGGTTACCAGCGTGAGCTGCTCTACAGACATGATGATGGCTCCTACAGTGCCTTCGGGAAAGGTGACGAGCAGGGCAACACGTGGTGAGTGACCAGAGTTGCTATTGTCATTCTAAACCTATTGTCCTTGCTGGTTAATCTCCTGGCTGTGACATGGGATTCCTCTGTGCTCTGCTCACAGGCTGACAGCTTTTGTAGCCAGATCCTTTGGACAAGCCAGCTCTTATATTTACATCGATAAGGATCACATTCACAGTGCTCTGCTCTGGCTGCAGAAGCATCAGCTGTCCAGTGGCTGCTTCCAGAGTGTGGGGAAGCTCTTCAACAACGACTTGAAGGTATGGCTGCCAGACATGGGAGTGGGAGCAGGAGGAACAAAGTGTGAGGCAGAGGGTTCCTTCCCCCGGCTCTTCCACTGTACACAGTAGCACAAAGCAATGCCCCAATGACCTAGCACAGCCAAGGCATCATTCAGAGCAGAATGAAAAAGCATGGCCTAAAACAGCAGGCATTTCCTCTGTGTGAGGTTTTAACCTCTGCTAGGCTTTCTTCATTTTTATTCTAGCAAAAGACATCACAGCTAATTGTGCCAAGGCACTTCAAGAGCACAGGGAGAAATATTTTTACATTTTAATGCTTGTCTAGGATACCCTGGCTGGATTCTCCCTTTTCACATGCTTTACAATGCACAATACTCTATGTGATCTAATATGGGATTCACAGTTGTCTCTCTGTTGCCAAAAAAGTATGACTTCTCCTGGATCTTGGCATCTCCCAAATGATCCCTGCAGTGTAGCTGGAAATGCATCAAACTCTTGGTGAACATATCCTAATACTTAGATACTGAACAATGTATATGCAGTATGGCAATACTTCAGTTCATTGCCTTTGTAAGGGTGTCAATAATCCAGACTGGTCAGATTGCAAAACTGCCCATATAAGGCAGGATTATGAAAGAAAACAGGCTTCTATTTTAGCAAAGTAAAGGGTAATGCTTTTTTTCTTAAAATTTGGGCGCAGTACAAAATAAAACCAGAATGTACATGTAGACTCTTCATCCTTGTCTGGCTTTCATTAATTTCACAACTTGAGCTTTCTATTTAAACAGAACTTTTTGGAATAGCTTTTGCATCCTTACCTCCCTTACATTTCAAAGTTTCTGCTCTTCAGTCTGAACAGCACTTCTTAGAATCTTAGCTCAATTTTCCTCTCTCATTTTAACTTAGTCTTGTCTCATTTCTGAGGATGCAAAGAGAACTTCCCCAAGAATGAACATTCTCTGATGTGAAAAGAGACTTCTGAAAGCCTGTTTAACCTGTAGCTTCTCACAGTCAGCTGAACTATATGTAAACTTCCAGAACTACTTCTATGCAAATCCTGCATCATAAAAACTTTGTTCAAGTGTACAGTTTTAACATATTTAATAAAATAAATTGCTTAACAGCTTGCTTCATGCCTTTCTATGAGACGGGATGCCTAGGCTGTATGCACAACATGGCTCTGGGACTGCCTCAGCACCAGACTTCTATGACATTCAGCAAGGGAGGCTGTAGCGCTTTCCAGTCCAAGAATGCTCAAAGCATGCTACTGTACTCTCTCAGCTAGGCCATCCATAGGCAGTTTCAGTGGCTATACAGTGACAGGCAAGAAGTGATTGCATTTGTACTTCTCTGATGATTATCTGTGTGCTTGCAGGGTGGTGTGGATGATACAATCTCATTAACAGCCTATATAGCTGCTGCACTGGTGGAACTCCATCTGGAGAAAAACGTAAGTCACATCTGAACTCTTGCAGGGATTGGGAGCCTGCTCCCCCATTATTCCTTCCCCAGCTGGTGGCTTCAGGGAGAACCCAGCTTGAGTTGATGAAAGCTTCTCTCATTCCCACCGTTGTGCACAATAAGTGCATTAGGAAATTTTTAACTCGGTAAGGAGTTCTTAATATAAGTGGCCTGATTTGCAGCAAAGCAGAGCACTTGCTTTTCCCAGCTGATCTCAGGGGAAACAATTATCTCTGAAAATGACAATGAGCTTATAGGGAAAGACAATAGTTTTCATTAAACTTATCAGTAAGAGCTAAAGGAGAAAGAAAAAGGCCACCTGTCAGGTATGCATTGTTTCCCCCTCCACCCCCTCCCCCAGAATAAAAGCAATGATCTACAAGATAAGCATAGATTGTTCTAGCAAAAAAAGAGCTGATATTTCACACTTAATGGTACAATTCTGAAAACAACATCATACCCGCTCAGGATCCAAGACCTCCAGCACGCAGGTCTGACAACACTTCCTACAGCTGGATTCTTCAGTGTATTAGCAATCCCCTACCCCAGTGATATGTTCAGTCACACCTTTGCTTTCCACCCACAGTGAGTGATGCCTTGTCTACCCTACTTCATGTTCCACAGCCCTGAGAAAATAAATCAAAGGTGTATCTGGAATAGATGTTCACAACAATGTTTTGTTTGGTCAGAGGAAATTCACTTGGTTTGGATTCCTTTTTCAGGACACTATGTTGGATAATGCCTTACATTGCCTTAAGAATGTAACACTTGATGAGACAAGCCTTTATGTCAAGGCTTTGATGGCTTATGTCTTCACACTGAGTAAGGACATGGAGATGAGAGAGCAGCTCCTGGATATGCTAGAGAAGGAAACTGGTACGTTGTTGCTGTTTAGAAGATTTTGAGTCCCAGACATAATGTCTGTGTTTAAGGCCTGATATCTGTACCATTTAATTGCAGTAGTCTGGGAAATTTAACTGCTCTCAAATAGGCTTTTGTGTCAGAAAATCATAATGTATTGACGCTGTGAGAGCCTCTAGTTTTCTCAGACCCAGGAAACAATTTCTAATCAAAAGCAGCAGAGGTGATCCATACTTAATGTGTGGGGTCAAAATGTTTACTTGAGTTGTGGTGCTCCTGTCATTCTTCAGCAATTAATGCATAGTACAGTAGATCTTGCAGAGGAGACTTGTTTCACCATGTCTGTTCAGCTGCTGGCCCGGACATTTACTTGAAGAATTTAAACCTTTTGACTGCTTTGTCATTGATGCTCTACTCAGCTCAGGGCCCTTGGTTGGAGGCACCTTTATTGCTGCGCTGCTGAGCTTTGTTCTGCCTTTTGTCTCTTTAACTTGGGACAAAGATAAACATCTGTCCTGATGTGGAGGGTTCACAGCGCCTGACTGTGGTTAAACAGTTGGTAATATTACCTGAGTTGGTGTAAGTTCCTCCCCACATTTGTTTGTCTGGCAGTACGGTGAACTACATTGGGGGCTGAAAAATAACTCACAAAAAGAGAAGGGAGAGAGGATTTTTTCAGCCTGATCAGCTACCAGTGCAGAGTGCAGTTCACTGCACAGCCACTCACAATGCCAGCTGGTTTCACAGAACAGCTAGTGGGCAAACTGGAAGGAGTAGAATTGAACATACTGAATGCAATACTTGTTCAGAGCTGCCTCTTGATAATACACATGGAATAAGGAAAGAACCTTCCCCTGTGGTAAACATAATGAAGTAATAGCGGTCCTCCATAGAGGACTTGAACTCAATTCTGAAGTCTTCACTCTGTTTTTATGCAAACAAGTGATTTGTTGGTTCTTCTTTCAAAAGCAAAGGTTTGTTCTGAAAACTGACTTTGAATTTAAAAGCATATAAGTTTTTCACGTTTGTACCATTGTAGAAGGTGGCTACACTGGCACAATTAAATTAAATTCTTAGCTGAATTTTGGTTAGCCCCCTACTGTCACTGCAGCAAAATATTTGACTAGACTCAGATGTATTCAGCACTTCTGAGCTTGGACCTTAGGTGGGAGCCCAGCTCTTCTTAAATTGTTCTAGCTTATGCATTGCATAGTGAGGATGCCAATGAAGTAAGCTGGGTAGTCTTGCTCCTCCAGTAGCCAGCAATTATCCCTCAAAGAGTGACCAGTTCTTGTACAATAGGTACAACTAACTGGAAGTGAGTCCTAGAGCTTTTCAGTGTGGGGGTCCTATTAGGCTATGCTAGGTAAAAGCAAAAAATGTTGAAGCTTGGAGACATAGCTTTGAATGTACACAGCTGAATAAGACTCAGCATGTACTTTAAACAAAGAACCTCTGTTCAGAGTTCATCAGTTTCTGAGGGAATTGTTTCCTAGAGGAACTGGTTTAGGATTTGGGGCCTGGATGCCTATCTGTGCTTTCAAAGGAAGAAATGGAGCCTATCATAGGTGGCTGGCCCTTTCAGGGTCAAAAAAAACCCGGATGGATTGGCTTCTGCCCTGTGAGGTGCCCCAGAACGGCACGTGCATTTCTGATGCTGTAGAGAAAACTGTCAGTCCTCGAAGAAAACCGAGGCAGGGGAAGGTGATGTTCATAGGAATCTACAGTTCTTTTCTTCCACATGTTTCTTCCCCCATCAGCAAAGCTCCTGGCATCACATTCTGGTGGTGAAAAACCTTCTTCTATGATTGAGACAGTAGCCTATATTGTCCTGGCTCATGTCTCCAAACCAGACTTGTCACTCAATGAAGCATCAGTGAGCAAGCTTGTGCACTGGCTCAGTGGACAAAGAAATGGCTTTGGAGGATTTGCTTCCACACAGGTAATAAACCAGGGAAAATCGTGGGAGAAAGAGAGAGATGTGCCTGGAGTGACATGCACATCTCTCATGTGCATGTCACTCTAGATTCATCCTTTGTGGACAGATGTATATGAGCCCTGCTTGGGAAGGGGAGTGTGTAGTGTAATTGAGATTACCCAGGGTCTGGGACTGCTAACCCCAGGGCTCAGAAGCTACCCTTTCTGGGTAACAGAAGTCATCCTGCTCCCTATATAGATTCTACCTATACACGTGGGGGCATGGAGCCCACTTGTGTCAGAGTGTGAATGAGGGCCATGAGAAGTGCGGTTCTCCCTGCAGTGCCTGAACTAGTGTGCTGGATCTTGTACTGCATGGCTTCACAGCAAAGTGACTCTCTCTGCCTTCAGGACACAGTTGTTAGCCTGCAGGCCCTCGCTCAGTATGCAGCCCTGATTCCTCAGGAGATGAGAGATGTAAAGGTGACAGTGAAAGGCAAGGAGGCTTCTCCGCTGGAGTTCCATGTGCACAGGAACAACAAGTTGGTCCTGCATCAGGCATCTGTCCTTGCAGTCCCAGGGACATACACAGTGCAAGCAACTGGCAGTGGCTGTGTCTATGTACAGGTGCGTACACATAAGGAATAGAGCTGTCAAGTTTTGCCTCTGATTATTGAAGTGAGGCTTGGCTCCAAGCAGGTGCTATAGCCTCAAGTTCTGAGTGGGATTTTGCTTTCTACGCAGAAATTATGTCAGGCTGGAAGGTACTCAGGTATACTGTATTGACACGCTTTCATTGCAACCATCTCTGGTATCTTGTCAGAAATGCCTCAGTTTTTCTGCCCCATGCTACAGAGCCATGTTATTGTTAAGAGACCAATAGATTTGAAGTCAGGAGTAATCAGACGCAGAACAGTACCTGCTTCTATTTTGAATGTATGTTGCTGATGTCACTGCTTCAGGAGCTGAACACTGTATACTATGTCTTCTGATGTGATATTCTTTGGGTTTTTATCACAGGCAGCGATGAGGAGTGATGTAGTACCAAGGTCTTCTTATTCCAGTACACCAACACAACTGGTCCATCAGGAGGATACATCTTATTTTTCTGGCAGTTTTGATAGTGATCCACTTATGAGCCATTCATGCAGCAAAGAGATCAAGTTACTCTCTGTGAAAATCTCCCTCACTGGATCACTTCTTTCAGCCATCTCTTATGATGCAGAAAATCTGCAAACAGTGTACAGAAAAGGGGACACAAAAATTGTTTATTGTTAATGCATATAGGAGATAATGAGGACTCATACTACTTGGCTATACTTGAATATAGTAAATAAGCATAAGACATCTGATGAGTATCTGCTGGCCAGGCAGTTGGTCATCAGGCAGGTAGAGGAAGATTCTCTTTGGAGGAGTGTGATCATCCCTCTTGCTGAGTTTTCCTCTTCTGATTCTTTGTTCTTTCTATTTTTCTTTTGAGGTTTATACTTGTTTTGCCAGTATTTTTTCTCTTGAGACCTAGAACTACTATTAGCATGTCAGGAGTTACCAGTTACACTTCTTTCTCCTTGTGGGGCAGAGCCTTAGCTAATGTACTTTCTTACACCTTAACAGATTTTTTTTTTGTCTGATAATACTGAATGAGGCCTTGTATCACAGGTGGCTGAGTCTCCATGCTGAGGGTTACGTTTGGCAGGTGTGTCTGATGCTATGTGCTAAACAGCACATCTCTTAACAGAAAGTGCATCTGGATCCAACTGTGTTAGCCACTGGTTATTCATTGAAAGTGGAGGCACAGGTAGTCCTTTAGGTCATTCAGGGCAACTCTGAGGCACTTCAAAGAGATGTTTTCTCCCCCACCAGACCACTTTGTACTATAACATTCCACCACCAAAAACAGAAGAGGTCTTTGTCCTGGATGTGGAAACAGTAGCAAGAGAATGTGATGGTGTCAGGAAAGAGTTTGACATCCATGTGTCTGTCAGGTATGAGATCCCTTGAGGCTCTTTCTTCAGTGTAAAGAAGTGGGAACCCCAACTGTATGACTAGAACCCCATAAAAGCCTGCTGTCTTCTCCATAGATCCCAAAGAGATTGCTAACTGAGAATTAAGGCCTGGAGGAATATGGCAATGCACTTGCTGTGTCTTGCAGAACCACTGCAACTATCTCAGTCAGCATGGAGCAGCTCAGCAGCCCCCAGAGCACTCTGAGCTGAGATGGCAGTGTTCCCAAGAGTCAGATCTCCCACCTTGGTGGACACTTGGCAGCCTGGGCTGAAGCAGCCCTGAGGTGCATTATCCTGTAGTGGGAACCTCTGATGGAACTAGGCATCAGAAACTCCAGTCCCTATCCATATTTCACTTGCCTGCATCTCTCTAGGATGACAGTCTTGATCCATATTCTCCATGCCTTATTGTCCTTACTGAAAGAGAACATTGCCACTGTCAACCTGTAACAGCAAAGGTCACTTCCACCTGTTGGAGAGGGCAACGTGAAGCATTAACACATTAACCATAATACATCCACTGCATAGTCTGTCTCCATACTGAGTGAGGAGATGGGGGCAATTTTTGTCCCTTTCTCCCATCAGTTAGATGGGCTGCTGAGCCTTCATACCAGTGTAGAGCAGGACAAAGTTTGGAAGTGTCCATTAGTATCTCCTAGAAATGCTGTGATGCCTTCCACATCTAATGTGCTTTTCTCCTGATTCTTCAGTTATGTAGGGGACCGTGGGACCAGTAACATGGCCTTGGTGGAGGTGGAGATGCTGTCAGGATTCATTCCTGTGAAGAGCTCTGTGAAAGAGGTAAGACTTTTCCTCTGGCCTTCCTTGAAGATAGCAAAATCTATTTTCCAGATGTAGCTCAGTCAGAAATATCCAAGTAGGTAAGAATTGCTGGAGAAGGGTAGCCACTTATCAACTAAATTAAGCAAGTGTAGATATAGAGGGCTATTTCACAAAGCAACTTTCCATTTGCACAGCTGACTGTTCAGTTTTTCATGTTCAGTAGTGAGGATTGCAAATGCAGTAAGAAGTTGGAGAGGAGCTGAAAAGCACCTAGTTAGAACCACCTGGAGTGCACTGAGACCCTTTGCAGTTGCCAGTGCCTTTTTTAGGGATATTCCATAAAGTGGTGTTGAATCCCATAGGTTTGTTCAATGGCATGCTCCAGTGTTCCAGGCAATAGCTAGGAAAATCCATCATAGCCTACTACTAACCATCTTTCCCTTCCCTACAAGTGCTGAAAGGACATTTGTCCCAATTCTGAACCAGCATTTTTCAAGGCTTGTTTTGCTCCCAGCAATCTCAATGCCATTATAGCTGAGGAACAGGGGCCTGACTAGTTGCCTGACTAGGCTAAGTGCTTTAGTCAACAGTGGTTCACTACAAATGCCAAACTTGGTGTGAGACAGGGAATGCCAATACACTGATGTTAACCAAGCTCATCTCTATACAGCTCGAGAAGATACCACTGGTGAAAAAGTCAGAGCTAAAACCAGACAAAGTCACAATCTACTTGGAAGAGGTAAGCGGAAAACCACAGGGAACTGCCCATTCAAGCAGTAGCAACAGAAGTACTTTGCATTGGCACTTTCATAGATCACAAATACAAATATCTAGGCTGGTCAAGTGGGCTAAAATTTTGGGAAAAGAGGAAAAGGGTGGAAGAACCTGGAAAGACAGAAAAAGAAATCTCTGATGCAGAAGGAGTACAGTTGGTATGTAGGCGACTTTGAGATGACCAGTGCATTTCTGCTTACTTTTATTCTTCTCTCCAGCTGGGTGAGACTTCCCTGAAGCTTAACATCTCAGTAGAACAAGATGTTGAAGTGCAGAACCTGAAAGCAGCAACAGTGCATGTCTATGACTACTATAAGCCAGGTGAGATTTCACTGACAATGGCAAAGAGTAACTATTATACCCCCGCTCAGACATAATTCTGTCTGTGACCCTTATTCCCTTAACTCCCTTATTCCAGTGCACTTCCTCCTGCAACTTCAAGCTTGGATTTCCTCTGTGCAAAACTTTAACATTCAAGTAGCAGAGTCACTTGCTTAGAAAAGTTCTTGAGACAAGACTGCCTGGCACTATGATTTTGTTGTGTGGTGTTATGTGTTCAAAATGACTGTGTTTGTTTACTTCCTCTAACTTCAAGGAATGAAGATGTCTCTGTCAACTTTCAATGTCTTCTTCAGCTCTACAGCTCTCTTGAGAGTACTTAGGCATTTATTTAAGGTCCATATTAAGTAGTGCCACGCTGATCCATTAGGAGGCAGAATTTAGTTGTATGCTCATCATGTATAGTGTAACAATCCTACCATCCACTGGGTGCTTCCATGTCTCAGAGGATAATAGGAAAATAATTTGTTACCCTTTAAAACTCTGAATGAACTATCAGCACACAGAAGAGAGATCTTGTTGTCATTTTGAGTGTCTCTTCTGTGCTCAGAATGAGACAAAATGACAGATGAAACATTAACAATTATTTTTAAAATAGAATTTGAGAACAAAATGGAAAAACTGACAGTGATGATTTCAAGAGCAGTACTATGGGCCTACATGTCATATACTAAATTCCATTCTTGTCCCCCCCATGTTTCACACCATGGCAAGAAGAGGAGGACACTTCTTAATCCAGCCATTACAGAGCTAAATATTGTCACCTAATATGCTCTCTCTTTGTTATTTCATCCTGTAAAAGAATTTTTGTGCTTAGGACATAAAATTTAAAAAGTGTTACCTGACATGGAAATACTAATTATCAGTAAATAGGCAAGACTGTCAGGACACACTACCGAAAGGTTCTCTGTTTACAAAAAATGTCCTTGCATTACAAGGTGCTGCAATGCATAATATGATCTCTTACAGCTGTATGGGACACATGCTGGGGAGACAGACTGCTGGTCTGACCCACTGCAGACATTTTTTTGTTCCTGCATTCACAGTCTGAAGAGTGAAAAATTAGGGTAGTGGGTTTTTGTCTAACAGAGAAAGAAGCTTGGAACTACCCTACCACGCAGTTCTGCAACTCACCACCCTTTCTCTTTTGTTTCTACAGATGAACGCACAGCAAGAGAATATGTTTTCCCTTGCAGTTCAGGTTAGTGTTAACAGGCTTCCAAGGTGGGAGAAGCTGGAACAGAGCAGAGGACTGGTGGTAAGCAAGCAAAGCATCCCACCTCTGCTCTGTATTTAATCCCATCATGTGATGTAGAGCCCTGTTGGATTACAAATTGAATTGGGATCTATTTACTAGTTGTGAGCACAGTTTCCAGCCCAGGTATTAATCTGAATGTAGACTAAGGTTTGAGCATACCATGGAAGGTTAAAAGGTTGTGGTTTTATTTCACTTCCATGCACTTCTTACATGTGCAGTCCTCACAGCATCCCAAATCTCAATGCAACTGGAAATGCCTATGTCAATGATAAAAAGATATTGCAACTCAACCCCTAAGATCTCTTAGTCCTTAGATAGCTTGCTTAAAATTCATCAGGCACTTTGCCTTTTCTTTTCTCTTTCTTTCCGCAGATATCTCAAAGAAGGTTTCCTACTAGTATGCTCTAGCACTGCGAACTGAGTTTTCAGCTTTCATAAGGAAAACTTCATTGCTCTGGCTCTCCTCCTCCCTGCTGTGTTGGAAACACCCTTTTCCTTTCATCTATGCCCTAAATGCCTATGGGAAGCCTGCCTTGACACACAGTAGTCTGGGATCCAGTGAAATAAAGCATGTAGAAGCTGGAAAAAGGTAGTGACTTGACAGTTGATGAAGATTTCACTGCCTGTAAAAGAGAAACATTGGGTACATCAAGGTTATATACTTTGCTTTTGGTCACCATAGTGTGACTCCCCAGGTCTCATCTCTGAGCTACCTTTTCAGTTTAGTTAACACAACAATTAGCCCGCAACCAAACTCCAAGCACAAAACACAAATGAACAAAAAAAGAAGCATTTTTAACCCTGATCTGGTTTACTACATGGCCGCATGAACCATCTTTCTGTGGTAAGTGAGCAGTAAGAACAGGCAAGGGAAGGCTAAGAAAATACTTTACCAGTTAATTTAGACAGAAAAAGATTGTGCAACAATGCCCTGTGAAGGGAGACCAAGAGACCAAAATAAAATCCACTCCAAATTCACTGCACCTTTAGACTCTGGCAACACCCAGTCCCATCATGTCAAGACATTAACCCAAATGACTAATCCTTACCTGTGGCACTACTTAAAAAAAGACAACAATCTGAGGAATTTCAGGATGCAACACATACAGCAGGAGAATAGAGTATGCAGATGGCTCATCAGGATATGCAGTGCCATTAGCAAGGTGGTCACATTAAAGGTGGGATGGTAGATAAGAAAAAATGGGTGCTAGTTTTATAGAGCTGATTACCAAAAGAGAAGTTACCAGGACAGTAATGTCATAAATATGAAGTAAGGCTGTGAAGTCAACAAGCCCAGAGCCAATGGAGACAAAGTGAACAAGGTGAGCTGTGAATTTAGGAAGTGATGATGCTTCTATAGAGGAAGTACCTTGAAGGGAACAAAAAAAAAAAAAAAGGGGAGAAAAAGGAACATAAAGTGAAGGAGGTCATGTGACCAGAGTTGTTTGAGGGATTCCTGTCTAGCAGCCCTTTGCCTGACCAACACAGCTTGCAAAAGGACAGTAAATATATTTGCCCATTCAGAGCGATCTGTCCATAAAGTGGGCAGAACCAGCCCTTCCACTCCTATTCATCGTTGTTCGTGAGGCTGTCCAGTAGAGACAGGAAAAAAAGGAAAATAGAAGTCTCACAGCAGTGCTTTACAAGCATTTAGGCAAGGTAGAAAACCTGAGGAGCCAGGTGGACAACTGATACTGATTCTGTGGACAACTGATACAAAAAAAAGGACAGGGCTGACTTCAAGTAAGCAAAAATTTTAAGGAACTGAACAGGCCTCCAAGAGTTGTTCCCCTAGCATTGCCCTTTCCCAAGACATTGTATGAGTAAATAAAGACTGTTTGATGGTGCTCTCTACCAAGTGAGCAAAGTGGGATCTGCAATCTCCCAGCTGCAGACCAGGTTCTTCCTCTGGATATTTGGGCTGGACTGAAAGAGCTTCAGATCAAGGTCCTCTGACCTGGTTGAACTTCAGATAGTGAGGTTATAAATAAAACCTGAAGCCTGTAACCCAGTGTGCTCATTGTGCCCATAAGCCAGGCTCTTCTGCTTCTAAATTGACATGTCAAAGGTTTTACAGTTTACGTGATCAGATGGCCATGAAATTAGATCTAAATAGCAGAAGGCCCACCAAGATTCCTCTGCTACTGATGATAGGATGTCTTGTCATCTCATACCCATGTGAAGTAGGTAAGCAAGGAAACCAAGTGTGTGAAATAAGAATACAAACAGATATTTCCAGTCTGTGGTTTCAAACCAGATCGATGTCGTTCAGCTGCAGATGAGAGAGGCTGGAGAAGCTGGCAAAGCAGAGTTGAAAAAGAGGTGCTGTGTGCAAGCTTCCTTAAGACAGGAGTGTACAGTACAAGTCAGTGAGGTCTTTGCCTCTTGGAGCAAACATTAGGAAACACAGTAAGTGGCTAGTCTGTTCTGAGTGGGCAATCTGATGCTTGCTCAGTTCTTCTGACTGTTGAAATGTGCTCGCTATCCTTGGTGACATCCATAGTTAATATCTTCCAGTACAAGAAAGGAACCTTTGCTATGTGTAAGCAAAGGTGGGGCAGATGGCCAGGAGACTTTCTCACCCCAGCTGCTATGTGGGTCTTGATTGCTCAGATGGTCTGGAGGCAACTGGGAAATTTCCTGCAAAGTTTTGTAGCTTCAGCTTGTGAAAAAAAGAAGGGCCAGAAGAGCACAGTACAGGAGGCAAACAGGCAATCTGGCAACCAGCATCTCAGACAGCAAGGGAATTTTCTGCCAAGAGAAGCTGTTAATAGTGGGAAGTAGGCCCCTTAAAAAGAGGAGGACTGTAAGCACACAAGATGGCCCCAAATGGATTCTGACCTTGTTAGGGCACTGTTATAAAAAATAAATGGCCTACTTAAAATCTATACATGAAGAAGGTAGTTTTCACTGCAAGAAAAAGGGTTTTCCTTCTGAGGTACCTGAAGATCATGGTCTTACTTCCAGACTGAACTGAGTAAATGAGTATGAGAAAGGGAAAGAAGACAAGTGCAGTTTCACAGGCTAGATGTTCATTTATATGCCTGTACTATATGAATCTGTACGACACAATATGCAGGCTCATCCTTATGTTAAGTGCTGTTCCCTCACCTTTGTATAAGATTCATTTGATACCACTGCCTTCCTGATAAATTGGAAAAAAAAAAAAAACTCAGAAGGTGCACTTTTCCTCCAGGGCCACAGAGTGTCACCATCGCTCCGTGGCTTGTCCTGCAAGACGCTGTTACTCCAGACAAAAGATTCCTTTTCTAAAATGGATTGGAATGGGGGAAAAACAAAAAGAAAAGAGAAAAGAAAGAGAAAAGAAAGAGAAAAGAGAAGAGGAGAGGAGAGGAGAGGAGAGGAGAGGAGAGGAGAGGAGAGGAGAGGAGAGGAGAGGAGAGGAGAGG
>JAWWTY010000001.1:29907375-29973619 GCA_035222235.1 Margarornis squamiger
GGGGGGCGTGTCGGGCGGCGGCGGCGGCGGCGGAGCGGGGGCTGCGGAGCGGCGGCACGGCGGGCACGGCGGGCACCGCGGGCACGGCACGGCGGGGCGGGGCGGCCGCAGGTGAGACGGGGCGCGGGGCGCGGAGAGTTCGGCGGAGCCGGCGCGGGATGGAACTTGACAGTCGGCGGCGGTGCAGCCATTGTCTGCCCGGCCCGGCCCCGGGCAGCCCCCGCCCGGCCGGCCCCGGGCATCCCGCGGCGCATCCCGCCCCGTGCGGGAACTTTGCTGGAGGAGTTGCCGGCGGCCTGGGTGCCGCCAGCCCCCCGCCTGCCTGCCCTGCCTGCCCTGCCTGTCCTCGGGGGGCACCAGGTGGGGCGGGGGTCCCGCAGGGCGCCAGCGCCTGCTGCTGCTGGTGGTGCTGCTGGTGGTGCTGGTGGTGCTGCTGGTGCTGGTGGTGCTGGTGGTGGCAGAGCATCCCGGGGCACAGCCAGCCCGTCCCGGCGGCTCCGAAGGGGCTGTGGGAACGCGCAGGAACAGCGCGGGGTGCGCCGTAGCCCGGGTTGCTAACCCTTGTCCCCCAGACCTTGCTTGTTCGACCACTTAGTTCCCCAGAGGTGAAGTAGCGCAAAACCAGTTAGAAGGCTGGAAAATTTTCGGCAGGCAGCAGTCGTGTGCCGGGGGGGGATGGATGGGGTGAACGAACAAGTGAAAACTTTTCTCCCTCCTGCTAAGTGTTCGGTGACTGGAGTAGGTGCTTGGCCTGACTCTTCTCTGCTCTTGTGCTTGAAAAAAGGTCGGGAAGGCGGAGATGGGCCACCTGTGGTGTTCTCGGTGTGTGCTGCCATCAGCAGTGCGGGTGAGGCTCAGAATTGCCCCATGTCCTCAGGCTTGTACTGCTGCCTGAGCCAGTTTTCTCCCTTCTCTTCCCTTCTGCTGTGCCATCGTCCCTGCTATGGTATAATGGGCCTTTGTATCCTTCCCTGTCTGCCTTTTAGGGGTGCAGTTCTAGCTGTTGTTCAAAGGTTAGTTTCAAGTAATGGCCACATTGTTATTACGACTTTTTTTGTTTGTTCGTTTGGAGAACACATGGTTTAATAATTTTTAGTAGGTTATCCATCTCATGGAGCAGCTAGATGAGTCCAGTGATGTGATAGCCCAATGATCGCTAGATTTTTGTAAGAGGAAGGTGCTGGAAGATGCACTTGGAGGAGGGGAGAGGGTGTAATTCTGCAACTTTGTGTGGGAATACCCTCTGTTTGGATCGGATTACACTAATATGGAGCTTGCATCCTTAGATGAACTTGCTTGGGGAAATGCTGTGCCTTTTCACATTTGTATTTGATAACTGGATAACTGCTTGCTGTGAGTGATTTAAAATTCTTACTGCCCTTCTGCAAAGGGAGAGTATGCTTCTCTGTCCCTGTCTCCAAAAGGCCTTCTCCCTACACAGGCACCAAAATTTTTCCATGCCTCTTGTACCAGAGGTGTTTCAGTAAGATTCTGTTTGTTCTAGGACCTGATTTCAGTAAGATCTAGATCAATATGGAATTTTCAAAAATGCTGGAAATCTTAGGAATCAGTGGTGCTGCTTACTGAGCAAACACAGGTTGGTGGAGCAGAGCACCAAGCTAGAAGCCTGTTGCAGCTGTTGAGGGTAAGGTTGAACATTAGTTACACTTTCCTCTCACTGGCACTTGTGGCATCATAAGTAAGGTAATTCACCTCACTGCTCTGGTGGAAAATGATGTTCAGGGTATCTTTTCTGCAAAGTTAATAAGTTGATCTAACAAGCACCAGAAGGGAGGTGAATGCTGGGAGGAATCTGAATGGGGCGGTTGAGGGTGGGCAAGGGAACATAAATTGTCTCCTAATGGCAAGTGAGCTACTAGAGGACTTGGTGTAATGTGTGGAGCTTCACTTGTGTTTTAACTCCATTCAGAGTATTTTGTTTATCCACCAGTTTCCTTCTTTCAAGGAGTCTGCATTCTCTGCCTTCTCAGTTTGTTCATTTTCAGGCTTCATTTAATTTTTGTGGTGTTGTGCTCTGGGGAAGACCTTTAAGGCAGTTGCTTATCCAGAGCTTTTGTATTCTAGATAGGTTTATTGACTAACAGTTTCTAGATGTAGTAGAATTGTGCCTGAAGACACTAGTGACCAGTTATGGAGAGTATGTCTCAGCTGAGGAGAAGATGACTTCAGGGCAGAATTACTGATGACCACTGCTGAAGCAGTGCAGAATGCCAGTCTTGGATTAACAGGGAGATGCCTGGGCAGGACTTGAGGGCAGGAGTAAAGATGTATGTGGAAGACAGGACTGGAGCAGCAGTCCTCTGTTTGCCAATTAAAGAATTTTCCAGATTTTGAAGAGCAGGTTTGAAACAGCAATTCCTTGATTTAGCCACCCATCCTGTGCAGTGTTAATGCTGTTGCCCTACTTTAAAGTCATCTGCTGCCCTTAACACTATTTCAGAATTTAGAAATTTGTCAGGTTGAGACTATTGATGCATCTCCTTTTCTGCTTCACTGGTCTGTTTTTTTATACACCAGGAGAATGTTTGGTGAAGGCTCTGAAGCTCAAAATCTCTGAATTTAAAAAGGGCTAGATAAAGGGGCTGTGCTGGTGCTCTGGGCTTCTGGAAGCTCATTTAGAGGTGTCTCATTTAGAGGTCTCTCAGATATGCTACAGAGGAGCCAGCTGGTGTTTTGGAAATAAATAGGCTGTCAGTCACAATAAGACTATTAGAAACTTTTTAAAAAATCTTACATGGAATTATATCCCTATAAAAAGTAAAGAGGTTTTTTTTCCCCACTGAAATTCTGTTGAATAATCGCTTTTGTTTCCTTTTTTGACTCTAGCCGTTCCTGCCACTACTCCTTGTGCAGCTCATGTTTCTTGCTGCAGAAAACTCCCAGATCATCTCAGTGCATTGTTCTTCTAAGCACTCTCTTCAGTCTCACTTCTCTTCCTCTTGGCTGATGAAAGCCTTCTCCAGTCCTTTCTCAGTCCTGCAATTCACTGCAACTCATCCTTCTGCTGCTGGAAGGATCTCCCTGTTTCTGTATGATCTCTTCAGCAGCTTTTGCCTTAAAAGAGTTCCCAGTGAACACTTCATCCACTCTGCTTCTGACTTCATTCCTCCTGAAAGCAACTTGTCACCACAGATACCAACTTCTAGTCTAATATTCAAGTTAAGATCTGTCAGGAGCAACAGGTAGCTGGAAAGTCTGTGTGATCAGAGCAAGAAAGAAAGGATGGAGGGCTAGGGGCTAAGCTAGGAGAAGGAGGGACAGAGTTGGTATATCTGCAGTAGGGCAGTGGAGTTGAGGGACTGGAGGAAGAGAGGATCACAAGTTGTCAAAGTGCAGTGGAGGACTGGAAGCACTGTGGAATTTACCTCAGTTTGCTAGCCCCTCTTGAAGGAGAGGTGGTCAGGTCTCTAAAACAAATGATTGTCTGAATAAGCTGCAGCTGCTCCTTCACTGGCTTTTTAAGAGTTCAGGATGCTATAGCTTCCAATAGTAGCATGGCAATAAAAATATGAGAATGTGTGTATTACATCTCTGACTGTGGTCATAAAAGATTTAAACGGTGAGTATAATTTCTGGGTGATTTCAGAACCCAGACATCCCTGGTCCCTGTGATGTGGCAAAGCTGTGCGTGGAGCCTGGTATTGAGATATTCCAGTAAAAAGGCTGTGTAATGTAGTGAAATACAGTTTGGTTTTTTCTGTAGCCTGACTTGGTTTCCAACTCTTCTCAGTGTAGATCTGGAGTCCAGCTCAGCCTGAGCTCCTGGGATCCTGTCACCATGGAGACTGAAAGTGAGCAGAACTCCAACTCCACCAGTGGGAGCTCCAGTTCTGGAGGAAGCACCCGTCCTCAGATATCGCAGATGTCTCTCTATGAGCGACAGGCAGTACAGGTGAGACTCAGTTATGTTCTGGGATGGCAAGTGCCTCAGTGGAAGGTGGTGGTGAGTTATATCTGTTCCTCTGAGTTGTCATGTGTCCAGGTGGGAGCATGCTCAGAGGATTGTCATGTTTTCAGATTTAGAAATTCCTATGTTAGGCCTGAGTTCTTTATAGACTGAGTCTTCATGTTTCACAGGTTACTTCTTCAGTGTCCAGCTTCTTAGATTTAATCTCTACTGTGATCCAATAGTACATTTTAGCCTGCTGTTCTAAAGTCACTCAGTTTACCACCCCAGTTCCCTCCATACACATCCTGCATGGGAACACTTGTCTACCTGTGTGAGCATGCACATTCCCAGATTCCTGGAGTTTATTAGGCTCTTGCAAGTGTGATTCCCGCTGTCCTAGAATTCACCTGTGATTCAGTCTTACCAAATTTGTAACTGTACTGTGAATGTTGATGTGCTAATCTAGTGCATGCTTTTTTTCATGTGGTCTAGAGATGTTCTCATGGCTGTTACTTATTTCTTCATTGCTCTCTTCACATTTCAAGGGCACACAATTTTTGACAGTTGGGTTTTCCTCTTTATTTAGGCTCTGCAGGCACTCCAGAGACAGCCCAATGCAGCCCAGTACTTCCATCAGTTTATGCTCCAGCAGCAGTTTAACAGTGCCCAGCTTCACAGCCTGGCTGCTGTCCAGCAGGTGAGTTGCCAAGAGGCAGGAGAGGAGTTGGATTGTTCTCTGGGGAAGATCCAGAGGTTCTCTTCTTATACAGCGCCTTGTTCACTGGGCTCATCCTGATTCCCAATGAGACAACAAGTCCCTGAACACATTGTTTAGAGTGAATACAAACAGCTAGTAAACTGGAAGCCTGTTGCAAAGATTCATTTGTTTTTCAGGTACAGAGCAGGGGAAAATAAAATTTGACATCCCCATCAGAGCACTTGCATTTCAGAGGCCTATCCCCTGCACCTTTTTTAAATAGAAGATGGGTGGTTAAATAGCAGTGGTTGCAGCTGTGTTTAAAAACTGTATTAAAGGGGACAGTGGATAAACATGTTTGTCTTGGACTGAAATTTCAGGGGCTATCCTCTGAATTTTCTGTCTTGAAACTTACTAGCTCATGTTTTCTTCATCAGCAAGAAGGATCTGGGGTGGATTTTGTCCAGCCAGAAGGCTCTCTTTTTAATAGACACACATACAGATCAGTATGAATCAAGATACTTTATGATGTTTAACTATTGAATGCCTCTTTTTCTTTTTCAACTTTGTTCACCTACCAGACTTTATCATCAGTTGAAGATAGATTATGTGTGATGTGAATACAGTTTTGTTTGTGTAACAATATCTCTGTAGCTGAACTCCTCGACAGTTAGTCCAGGTTGTAGTTGTTCTTAAAATACCTACCTGCAGTCTTATACTATTGAAGGAACAGGAACTTCTCATCAGTTTTGCTCAAATCCTAGTTAGAAAATTAACTAAACGCATACAGGGGACTTCCCATGGGATCAGAGAGGGGGAAATAAAGAAATCAATATTTATATTCCTTCACAAACCTTATGTGCTCTAATCTGAAATTTGTTTCTTGGAGTGCTATCGTTGCATTGTTACTAAACTACCTAGTTAGCCCAGCAAATTGCTAATATTGCAGGCAATGTCTGGGTCTTAACAGTAGATTTCAGCATCAGGGTGAGGTTTGCAGTGTGTAGCACAAGCTGGGGAGCCATAGGGTGGAAGGACTTGAGGTCATACACTATCAGGTAAGGGACTAGGTGTTCTGATAAAGCCAAATAATTGAGTTGGATTGGAATGTTTGTTACAGGCACTCATTTCTCTGTCAATCTCTCTTGCAGGCTACAATTGCGGCCAGTAGACAGGCAAGCTCCCCCAACACTAGCACGTCTCAACAGACCACCACTACCCAGGCTTCTGTAAGTAAAACTGCTCCCACACACATATATTGAAGCCTACCTGCCACTCCCCACCTTGTTCTTTCTCCTCTTTCTCTTTAAGGATGGCAGTCAGCCACACAGCTTCTAAGAATGCTGGGAATCCACAAGATGCAAACAACTTTGAGGATTTGGGGTGCTGTCATTATTGGTGGGGGTTAAGGAGACCAGATGAGGTTTCTGGGTGGGAGAGGCCTCTTAGCTGGAAAGGTAGACATGGATCTCTGCTGAGACTTTGGGAATATGTTGTCATGGATTAGAAAAGGATCAGGACTTCTGAGAAGGAGTCATGACCTACTTGAAATGGCATGTCCTTTTGTCTTGAGCATAGTAGTACGTTGAATGAGAGAATGCCTGTTTTGAAGTGAGTATTGAGGAGCTTGGATTTGTTCACAGAGTAGATGAGTTGGTAGAATAGAAAAGGTTTTATGGGTTTTCTGGCTTTCCTTGAGAGGCTGGAGAAAATGATGTTATTTTTATTTTTTTTTTTGGATCTCTTATTGCAGTTGCATGCTAACAGTGATACTCAAGCTCAGCGTACAAATGAGGTTAGTATCCAGGGTTTTGGCTAGTTTAGATTGTGCAGCCTCTAAGATGAGGCCTCTAAGACAAAAACTTTCTTCTTCTTGGTCCCCTGTGGGATAGAGGAAAAAACAGTACAATGTCTGTTCTGGCTGTACCCCGCTGAATGAATTTGTACTTATTTCTTGGTCTCCATGTCTTCATATATGATTTGGAGCTTTTTTCTGTCCTAAGATCAACCTAGCCACCACATCAGCTGCTCAGCTGATCAGTCGGTCACAGAGTGTGAGCTCCCCCAGCGCCACAACCCTGACGCAGTCTGTGCTCCTTGGGAATACCACCTCACCGCCTCTCAACCAGTCACAGGCTCAGATGTATCTTCGGGTAAGAGATGTGCACGCTTGTGCATGCAAAATGTGTCATGTGACCATGAACCCCACTTACTAGCCACTTCAGTGCCTCACTGCTTGGGATTGCCAACACCTATGGACTAACTCTAGCTTTAAGGATGTTGCAGTGTATTTTAAAATCGTATGGGGAAGCTCTTGTCTCTGAAACTACAAGTTTGACTCTGGGCTCTGCTTTTGAGGGTAGATGAGCTTTGTATTGTGTGGCTCAGGTGAAAACGTTAACAACTGTTTCTGCTCTGTATAGATGTTAAAGATCCCATAGCACTTCTCGCTAGAGTGCAAGTATAAAATGTATGTCCTAGACTCCAATACAGCTCAGAAATAAACCTACTCTTCTGGTTCAATGCTGCAACAGATATGTGGTAAATTATTCTTCTACTGCTGCTGAACTCAGGGATGTAAGTCTAGAAACATAAATCAATGTGAACAAATAATCATCCCTCTAATTGCTTTGAAGCGCAGCTAAATAGAAGACACTAGTCTTGACTCTATAGTTACTCTGGGGCTTGGTTGCCTACTTAAAAAATATATTCTGTGTCTCAGTTGACTTCAGATACAGATTGTAATCCACTTCTTCTCAAGCAATCCTGATCTTGGATGTATGTCGCTTATCACCACTTCCCAACCAGTCCCTGATATACATCTGAAAATTCAATGATATCCCAGTGTTTTAGCCAGCCTCAGGCAGTCTGTGGGAGTTGGCCCCAGTCCCATGTTTGATAGAAGAGTGCTTTTTTCCATGAGGAAACTGTTCCCAGTTTCCTGCTCCCGGGGGTTATATTCAGGCTTACAGAGTAGTGAAGGTTGGTGGTTTTGTGACATTGCAGCCCAATGTTGGTTTGTAATCTGTTTGCTTGTGGTTCGTTGTCTTTCTTTCTCTCTTCCCCTCCATTTCTTCCATTCCACGTGACCTGATCCTCAACAGCCACAGCTGGGGAACCTGTTGCAGGTAAACCGGACCCTGGGCCGCAATGTGCCTCTTGCCTCCCAACTCATCCTGATGCCCAATGGGGCTGTGGCTGCTGTCCAGCAGGAGGTACCACCCACTCAGTCTCCTGGGGTCCATGCAGACACGGACCAGGTCAGTGACACCCCTGTCCCAGAGTCCTCCTTTCTCCCTGCTTTCTGTCACCTCACACTCTGTTTTTTGTCTCAAGCTGTCCCTCTACAGCAGATCAGCTCTAATCCCCAGCCAGTCCTTGTGCAGGCAGGAGATTCTGTTCTCTTTTGCCACCATGTTTTCATCTTTGCTTTTTGCCTCCAGAGATGGGATTAAATTCTGCTTAAAATTTATAATGTGAGCCACAGGTTGGATCCATCCCATCTTCACAGTTTCGTGATTGTACTTGTGCAAAAAGAACTGTTGAGTTCTGTGTGCAGTTCTCAGTCACTCTTCTGTTGAAAGTCTTTGCCAGAGGTAGTTTTCCTTCACCCAGTTGATTTGTTGTTGTAAAGATGCCAAAGACCAAACAGGCCATGAGGTCTTAGCTCCTATATTCATTTGTAAGTAATTCTCCAGGTCAGGGAGCTGCCATGGCTTTTCATTTACCTTGTCCTATCCCAGTCATTCCTGGGATTTCCAGTTACTTCATATTTTTCCTGTCCAGAGCATTTTCTTTGAGGAAAAGTCAGCCGTGACCAAACTTCGAAGGTAACATTGTATTTGGAGGAGGAGTAACTACAGAGGATGGCAGCACCAAATTACAGAGGAATTGGCAAAATTAGAAGGGGTGCTGGGCATGAGCAGATTTGTGGGAGTGCTGAGTGGAAAGCCCTGCACAGGGGCAGGAGGCAGGTGGTACAAATATTGAAAAGGAATGACTGGTTTTTAAAGGGGTATCTCAGTGCTTTTAGAGCCATGCTAAAGTGGGTTGTACTAATGCAGAAGTATGGCAGGCAGGTCTGAAAGCTGTCCCATGCCTTGGAAAAAGAGAGTGTCCTCACATCCTGTTCTCAAAGTGCCATGAGATCTTTAATTTCCATCAGAGGTGGAGCAGGGGGGAGTTCAGGAAAACGTACTTCCTGGGAAGAGCCATGCCTGAGCCTTCCCCTGCAGTGTTAGCCAGCTCCTCACGTGAGACTTGAGGCATCAGCTTAGCCTGCATGCCAGTAGAGTGTGTTGCTCACATGTTCTCTGTCAAACTCCCAGCAAGTAACATGTATAAAGCAAATGGATTCTGTTTTGTATGTGTGTTTCTAGGTGCAGAATTTGGCTGTGAGGAGCCAGCAGACCTCCACCACTAACACCCAGCTCCAAGGCTCTGCTCAGAAGGCAGCTCTGCCAGGAAGTTCCCAGGCTTCTGGCTTACCACAGGCCACCAGCACTGGCCAGACTGTGGCAGTGGCTCAGGCCTCCTCTGCCACTGCAGGCCAGTCCCTCAACCTGAGCCAGGGAGCAGCAGGCAGCAATGGAGTCTCCGGGGGTGTGGTGGCAAGTGGTGGGAGCCAGACCCCAATGGGATTGAGCCAGACCTCCTCAGCAGGTGCTGCTGGCAGTTGCCAAAGGAAGGGCACAGGAGTGGTTCAGCCATTACCAGTAGCAGCTGCCCAGGCCGTGACTGTCAGCCAGGGAAGCCAGACGGAGACGGAGAATGCGGCCACAAAGAAGGGTGAAACAGACAGCAGTGGACAGCAAACGGTGGGCATGAACCTGACCAGGACTGCTACACCAGCACCCAGCCAGACCTTGATAAGCTCAGGTAGGTGCACACCTGCTTTTTGTTTTCGAGACCACTGGGCTTTTGCAAGAATAACTTCTGAAAGTGTGATGGTGAGAGGTTTTCCAGCACATCTCCCAGCTTGTCTGCTCCCAGAGACCTCTTGTCTCGAGGGGTTATCCCTCCCTATTAGCATGAGAAGTTAGTTGATTTAGTCTCAAGTCCTCTGCCCATAAGCTGTCAGTCATTTTGGAGCTTAATGTCTCAAACCAGTGCAGTGGCTGCCTGCCTTGATTTTATTGTTCCCAGCTGCACTGTTGCTAACTTTTGTGCTCTGGTTTTTTTCACTCTGTGTTTGTATAGCAACATATACGCAGATCCAGCCACACTCACTGATCCAGCAGCAGCAGCAGATCCATTTGCAGAAGCAGGTGGTGATCCAGCAGCAGATAGCCATTCATCACCAGCAGCAGTTCCAGCACCGCCAATCCCAGCTCCTCCACACAGCCACCCATCTTCAGCTGGCCCAGCAGCAGCAACAGCAGCAAGCAGCATCTCTGACCCAACAGCAGCAGCAAGCTCAACCTCCGCAGCAGCAGGCTCCACCTCAGAACCAGCCGCAGGCTCAGACCCTTGTGGTGCAACCTATGCTGCAGTCCCAACCACAGCATTTGCAGCTCCAGCAGGACAGTCCTTGCCAGCCCGCCACCAAGTCACCTATTCCAATTCAGTCAAAATCTCTGGTCACCCCCATCAAACCACCTCAGCTTGGGCCTGCCAAAATGTCAGCGACGCAGCAGCCTCCGCCACACATTCCAGTGCAGGTAGTGGGCACTCGGCAGCAGGGCTCAGGCCAAGCCCAAGCACTGGGTTTGGCTCAGATTGCTGCAGCAGTGCCTACATCCAGGGGAATGCCGGCTGTAGTTCAGCCTGTTTCCCAAACCCATGCTTCTTCCCCATCATCATCTTCAGCTCCAGCATCCTCACAGGAAGCTCCCCCTCTCACCACAGGGGTGAATTTGGCACAAGTTCAAGGCACAGCCCACATGGTGAAGAGCCCAGCTTCCTCTCCAGTTGTGGCTCAGATGCCAGCAGCATTCTACATGCAGTCTGTCCAGTTGCCAGTAAGTGATACCATTGAGAAGGAGAATAGCATATGGATTCTCTTTGTTCATTCCTAGGACACCAATCGCAGTCCAGGCCCAGGTCAGTGGGATGGGATGGGTAAGGGGCTTGGGGAAAGGGATGTGTAGACTTTTTCTACTCTCAAAAACACTAATTCTAATCCAACCCCTGGAATTACTGACTACAAGCATTTCTCTTCCGCATTATCATTCAAAGGCTTGCACGAAGTAAATAGGTGAGACTCAGACCCTGCCCCAAATAGGGCAGGTGTCCACATCATATACTAAGTATCACATGTAACAGTGGGCTGGATTGACCTCGGCTGGCTGCTTGGAGACCACCAAGTTGCTCTTATGTCACTCCCCCTTCACAACAGGACAGGAAGAAAAAAATAAAGTGAAAAGCTTGTGGGTTAAGGACATGGAGATCACTTGCCAGTTACTGGCAAAACAAACTCAATTTAGGAAAATTAATTTAATTTACTGCCAATTAATCAGTGTAGGATAATTGAATATAAGAATAAATCTAAAAAACACCTAACCCCTTCTTCACAGCCTCAGACTTCACCTCCAGCTCTTCTACCTCCTCCCCCTGAGCAGTGCAGGAGGACAGAAAATGGGGTTATGGTCAGTTCTTAAGGTTTTGTCTTTTCGCCATGCTTTTCCCTTGCCATAGCATGGGATCCTTCCCATGGGATACAGTCCTTCACAAACTTCTTCAGTGTGGGCCTTTCCCATAGGCAGCTGCTTTCCATGAACTGCTCCAGCATGGATTCTTCTGGGTCACAGACCCCTTGGTGTATGATACCAGCCACTGACTCTAGGCCTCAAAGGGTCTCCTAGCAACAGGCTATGCAGAGGAAAACAAAGATAGCTCATGTTCCACAGGCCTCATCTGTGCTGTTGTGAATTGTCTGGCTAGGGCCTGCCTAAATCCTTGAGACAACAGCACTTTGCCAGCTCAGATCATAGAATCATAAATGATGTGAGTTGGAAAGGACCTTAAAGATCCAACCTGGCTGCTGTGGGCAGGGATGCCTTTGCTCAGAGCTCCATCCAGCCTGGCCTTGAACAGTTCCTCAGCCAGTTGCTGAGGTTGTTTCTAGACTCTGCTTCTTCAGGAAGGTGTCACAGGATTTGTCTGATAATTAGAGTGGGGGCCAATTCTGCTCATAAGAAAAACGTGTTCCCTGCTCTTTTGAATCTGCTTTGTTGAAACTGGTCTGATTCAGCCAAAAGCCTGTTTGGAAATGAATGCCATTCCGTTTTGTTCTTCTTGGAATAATCCTTTGAGGTTCACATAGTGTCTTGATATTATACCAATGTATCAACATGAATTGGGACACCAGGTCCTAATCCGTGGTATGGTAGTGAGTATTCTCAAGCTTTGTTCCATGCTACACAAATGCTCCTAAGTAGAGGTATGTACTGTGAAGGAGCTAGAGGCATCTCCAGAAGGAACCAGGCTGGAAATCAAGTATGATGAAGCAGGATACATCTTTCTTTTTGCCTTTAATCTCTCTTGTTCTTTGTTTTGGAGCTTTTCTGTCTGCTGACATGTTCCTCTTTATTTGTGCAGGGCAAATCTCAGACCTTAGCAGTAAAGCGCAAGGCAGAGTCAGAGGAGGAGAAGGAGGAGTCGCCCAGTGTCACTGCACTTCTGCCTGCCAGGTCTTCTCCTGTAACAGACAGCCCCAAAAACATGGAGGAGAAGAGTGGCCTTGGAGGTGAGGTACAAAGGAGAGCTCTGCTTGTGTGTGCTAATGATCAGATCTCGTATTCCATTTGAAGTAGGTGGAGCAAAGGTAACTGACTCTTTGCTGTTAACTTTCCAGATAATTCTGACACTGCTGCCATTGCAACCCCAAATACCACGTCAAGTGAAGGAGCCTCAGTTGCCCCCACCTCTGCTTCCACCCCAAACCTGGCAATGGTGTCACGTCAGATGGGAGACTCCAAACCCCCACAAGCCATCGTCAAGCCCCAGATCCTCACTCACATCATTGAAGGCTTTGTCATCCAGGAAGGAGCAGAGCCCTTTCCAGTAGGGATTTTTTGTTGTGGGGGAGGGAGCTATAGCAGCTTCTTGGGAGGGTAATGGTCTTCCATCTTTGCATAGGAGTATCTTTCCCCATATTCCAACTTAGCATTTCTAGCCTGAGACACAGACAATGAAGAGGAAGGGAGGGGAGGGAAGTGTTGTGGATGAAGCAAGGCGTTGAGAGGTGTCATTTAAGAGAACAAATTGGAAGGGGTAAAACAAATATTACAGCAAGTGTTTACTCCAGTAGTCTCCAAAGCAGTAATTTATGCAGGAATTGTAAGGAGGTTCTTCTCTCTGATTTTTTTAGTGAGGGAAAGATGCATTTTGAACATGCAGCTAGTGAAGTTGAAGCAAATAAGGGGCAATACAGTTATGTGGAATTTCAGGCTATTCAAGGCAGATAGTACTTAGGGATCTTTGAATGACCAGTCAAGCCTGTGAGTCAGGAAGGGCTAATAGCTTTGTTCAGCATCTGTCCTTCCCTATTAAGCAGAGCAATTCTTCTGAGCTGAATTTGGAGCTGCATATATCTTGCAGAGGGTGGTGAACACAGAGAATCCTTTACTCATGGGTCCAACTCATTTTCTTCCTATCCAGGTGGGTTGTTCTCAGCTGCTGAAAGAATCTGAGAAGCCACTGCAGGAAGAGGCTCCTTCTGGCCAGAATGAAAACCTGTCCAGCAATTCTCTGGGAGGGGACAGTGCTTCCATGGGTGAGTTTAAGCACCAGGAGGCCTAGCTAGTGTTAATGAAAGCTTCTGCTCCCTGATACTGTACTACTGACTTTATACATTATGGACTGGTATCTCTTCCTGCTAATTCTTAGAAACTCAAGCTATGGACTTAGAACATACTTTTCTTGAATACCAGAAGACAATATCTTTTGTTTTCATTTATATGATCAAACACATCCTGTGTCAGTAGTAAGCAGGAGAATCTGAACTGTACCTGTCTGTAATGACTGTGAAGGATGTGTGGACAGACCAGAGAGTGCAGCAATGGAGATTTCCCCCATAGCCTTGTGGGATGTGAGGGTTATGCTTTTTTTTTGCTTATTCTGTGAAATGGTACTGAGAAGAAGAAAAACCCTCCTCTGTTCAATATCCTGGAGTCCTAATTAGTGGAGCTTCTGTTTCTCTTTTCCCAGCTTCTTCCCCAAGCTAACTATTTTCTAGATTCATTAGAAAATAGTGCTTGGAATCTGTCTGCTTAGAAGAAGAGCAGTGGAATGGGGAGTCCTTGTGTGTGTGATCTGCTTTAGTTCACATCATCAACTTCTGTGTATCTCTGTATCTCACTAGAGCTTGATAAGAAGGCAAACTTGTTGAAGTGTGAATATTGTGGGAAGTATGCCCCAGCAACCCAGTTCCGTGGCTCCAAGAGGTTTTGTTCCATGACCTGTGCTAAAAGGTAATAATAGCAAGATGTAATTTTCCTTATCTCTGACTACACATTTTCTGGAACTGGGCATGTGCCCCTTATCCAAGTAATTTACAACACTTCTGATTCTCCCTCCATGGGATGTACTGGCCACAGAGATCCTTTAGGACTCTAAATGATTTGTAAATACTTCTAGGTCCAGAGAAGTGGATGTGGTGTTGAATAGAAGCAGGATTTCTGTCTTGCTCAGAAGATGAAGTGGGAAGGGGGAAGTACTGGGGCTGCAAAGAACCTCTTCAGAGAAACATATATTTGACTGACTAAGTAAATGCATACTGGTTGCTGTCTGATGCATTGGTACTAGACAAAGACACAAGGGAGCATTTGGGAAAAACATGGGGAGATGTTAGACTAGTCATTGCTGCTTCCTGTTGACAGCAGAGTGCTTGTTATGGGTCTTTTTTCCCTTAGGGGAATGACTTAATTGACCCTTCAGATGTTAGATCAAGACTCTGGTGTCCAAATATTGCTTGTGTCAGAAGTCTGGACTGGTTCCTTCCAAGGGGAAGTCTTAAAAGGAGGAGGAACAGAACTTGATGGTAAAGAGGAGTTTTATCCCCATCTAGAGCAAGGAGAAGTAGTAGGTTTAGATAGTTGCTGTTTCCTAACTGCTGCTCTGCTTCTGCTTATTTGAGGTACAATGTCAGCTGCAGCCATCAGTTTCGGCTGCAGAGAAAGAAAATGAAGGAATTCCAGGAAGCTAACTATGCTCGTGTGCGCCGACGGGGACCACGGCGCAGCAGCTCCGAAATTGCTCGAACAAAGATCCAGGGCAAGCGCCACAGGGTAAGGACATAGTCCTGTCAGGGCAGATCAGTGTAAAATTTGTGATTGTCTGGATGTACCACTTTGACACAGTGGATGTAGTCATACAGAATGTGCCAAGTGCACGTTGACACACTTGTTACATAAGGCACAGTGAGCTGTTCCAATCATTCATTGACTGCAGAAAGTGGATTTGTGTTTGTACTTGTTCTTTTCACTGTGTTCACTCCTGTGTGTCTCGAAGGTCTCAGTGAATGAGATCAGCTGACAGCCTCGGTAGAAAACAATCCACTTTGATTAGCAGTCTTCCACTGACTGGAATTGGATTATAGAAGAATGGAATGAGCCTCAGTGCTGATGTGAGGGAGCTCTTGTGTCAGCTGCCGCTGGACCAGCAGCCTGAGACAGTTGTTCCAGACTATTGGGAAAACCTCTGCTGTTCCTGATGTCTTATTTTCCACCTAGTAACTGCGATTTTCTTACAAAACACCTTTTGTTTTCTTTCTTTCCTGTGGGCTTGTAGGGCCAGGAAGACTCAAGTCGAGGCTCTGATAACTCCAGCTATGACGAAGCCTTGTCCCCTACATCTCCAGGACCCTTGTCAGTAAGGGCCAGTCATGGAGAGAGGGACCTGGCAAACTCTAGTATGGCCCCACCTACCCCAGATCTACACGGCATCAACCCAGTCTTCCTGTCCAGCAATCCTAGTCGTTGGAGTGTGGAGGAAGTGTACGAGTTCATTGCATCACTGCAAGGTGAATTTCAGGTCCTCTCCTGCACTCCTGTGATCCAGTAGCATGGGGAGATCTGTTAGCTCTCTCTCTGGAAAGAAAATGGTGTCAGTGGTGCCTAGTGCTATTGTACATGTTTCTGAATTGGAGTAGGTGATACAGATGGATTTTTAAGATGTATTTCTCAAGTAGCCTATGTGCTCAGGGAGACTGAGGACTAGAGTGGGGAGCAGGGTTGGTTAGATTCCTAGCTTGCTTTTCTATACCTGCCAGGGGTGCAAAGAGTAGGAGCAGGGGAGTGCTCAAGGCATGTATGTTTCTCACTGCTCTTTTTTCTTGTTTCACAGGGTGCCAGGAGATTGCTGAGGAGTTCCGGTCACAGGAAATTGATGGTCAGGCCCTGTTGCTTCTGAAGGAGGAACACCTCATGAGTGCCATGAACATCAAGCTGGGACCGGCTCTCAAGATCTGTGCCAAGATCAATGTCCTCAAGGAGACCTAACAGCTCTGAAGCCAGAGGTCTCACTTTTGCTCTGACCCCAGGGCAACTGCCAGTTTTGGAGCATCCCGCTGGGGTGAGGAAGAATGGGACAGGCCCCTGTGGTCTTGCATTCAAGAAGAATGAGAAGGAATTTAACTGATAGAAACTGCCATGCACAAGCCCATGTCTTGGTCTCTTAATGGTGCTATGAGGTTGAGGAAAACTGCCACCTGGGGCCTTTAAACAACTTTCCTTCCTGATTTTGAATATGACTCCCCTATATACCACATGAAGATGTGAAGGGGATCTCTTTCTGTCTTCGAAGACTTTTGAAAGGGAACTGTCCTCACCCCTTTTTGCCACAGCAGGTCTGCTACACATTAGTTTTGAGTATCACTGCCAGAACTTGAGGCATAAGAAGAGCTGGCCCCACATGGACATTGGGAGCACCTGTGCTTGGGGTTTTTTGAAGGGTAACTAGCAAATTCTGAGTGACAGAGGTGGACAAACAAGAATTTGAGCAAAAGGGGCTGCTACTTTTCCATTTTTAAAAATACCTATGCTGCTCCTGAACTGGGTTAATAGCCATTCCAGCACACATACCAAACTTGAAGGCCTGTGGCACTAGGAGCTGTCTTGTCTTCACTCTGCATGTCTACAGGAGACAGTGAAGCTAAAGTGTTGTGGCAGCGATTCGCTCCAGGTGCTCCTCTCAGAACCAGTCAGAGGATTTTTCCTGAGTACTCATGACAAAGTGATGGGAAAATCGAAGGGGAGGGGGATTGTCTTATATTGGGGAACCTTGCAGCACTAGGTTTGTCTTCCCATTGTGCTAGGGCATATTCTACAGATCCAAAGCAGTCTCCAGAAGCACCAAGGCTGTTCATGAAGTGGGCTGGGGTTTTTTTTTTCATGTGTGTTTTCTTACCAGTTTGTATTCTTTTTGTGTCTGTCTTCATTATCCTCAGGAGAGCTTAGGGACAAAGTTTAAACTGGCAGGATTGTACTGCCTGCCTCAGGCTTTTTTTTTTTTCTTTTTTTTTTCTTTTGGTTGGTGTTATAAAACAAATATTTCTCTTCCTCAGTTAAAAAAAACCGAACACACACCCTACAACAACTGAATACTAATTCTTTAATGTTACTTCTCATTTCTAAAGGGTAGAATTTATGTCATAGACTGAGCTCCTCCTGTTCAGCCCCTCTAGGTTTGGTTTTTGG
This sequence comes from Margarornis squamiger, assembly GCA_035222235.1. Classification (NCBI taxonomy): domain Eukaryota; kingdom Metazoa; phylum Chordata; class Aves; order Passeriformes; family Furnariidae; genus Margarornis; species Margarornis squamiger. Next base: position 29,924,621 of record JAWWTY010000001.1, read on the forward strand.
GGTTAAGGACCAGATGTGGTATTCTGAAGTTTTGTAACCAAATTGCCAAAGCTGAAAACCTGGGCAGAGTTCTTCTCTTCCAGAAGCACCTCTGCTTCACACAAACAGGCAAAAAACCTGAAGGAATTACACAAACTATGAAGAGGTAAGTGCCCTCTAGAGCCAAATAGCTGAAAGCAAGATGGTGTTATAAACCATGTATCAGCTTTTCTGTTTTCAAAAGTTTCACATGAAAATTTGAATGAAACATAAGACTGTTATGTGGAAAGCACCTACTGTTGCAGGAAAGCTGTATTGACATGGGAGAAGGCCTAATAGCATAGGTAGGAAAACATTAGAGATCTTTGGAATGGGCTCTTTATTGACCCCTGTTAGAAAAAGAGAGGAAGGAAGATGCTTGGTAGGTGGATAAAATGTGGCAGCAGGTTCCTTGCAGTCTTAAGTGTACTGTTGAATCTCACTTTCATTACATTCTTGTTCCTGGGAGAGAAGACTTCTGAGGCTTCATGAATGAAAATAGGCCCAAAGGAAGCTGCCCATGCTTGCTTGCAACCTGGTAACACTATTTGGTCTGATGTAACCTGGGGGCAGGGAAGGGGGAGGTTAGAATCAGCAATCAGCACAGGACCTGTGCCCTTAAACTATTTTACCCTTAGGAGGCTGGGTGTGATAAAACTCCTGTTTAGTTTGACCCTTGGCAGGGTAGGCAGGCAGGTAGCCTGCCAGTGCTACTAGCTACTTCTGAGGACTGGATTTTGTTTCAGTCAAATGGGAAGGCTTCACTTCTTCATTTCATGTTCAGTGTTCTTAATAAAAAGATGCTTGATGAGCCTTTGCAGGTCTGGCTGCTTTTTACCCCCCCTCCTGAACCTCAAAGTTAAACAGTCTTTGAGAAGTACAACCTTCATCACAAAGTTACTTTTCGTTTTTGTTCCTGCAGAAAAATAGAGCATAATCCATCCATCCATAACTACCTAAGCTTTTAAAGCTTCAGTTTTGAAAGATGTGCATAGCCTTCCTTCTTAAACCAGAGGAGAACTGGAGTGAAACAAGGTAGCAGCAAAAACCATGAACTAAACAGGAACAGATTCATTACTAGCATGAATAGTTCAGGCACAAGGCACCACACACTACAAACCTTGCAGGCTTGTAAGAAAGATGTTCTGGCACCAAAGCAAGCTCCTGTTACATCAGCACAACACTTCACAAGTTTTTTGGTCACTTTATTTTTGAAAGTTGTGTTTTGTACAAAAAAAATTACCTTAAACACCACCATGTAAAACAGTAACAACAGACTTCCTATTTTTCCCATGTTATGAGAAAGATTGAGACTGTAACAAAAGTCAAAGAAAGCAGGATTTGTTTGCCCACTCTAAACCCAGCAAAAAAGCAGGGCTACCCCTTTGCTCTGTGTCATTTTTCAGACAGCATTAAAAATACACAAATCTTGTCTGTACTCTGCTGTTAACAGTAGTGGCTTGCTTATTCACAGTCTCTACCCTCAAAACTGAGGGCAGTTCTCTTGCCAGTCTACAGTAGGGTACAATGGGATTGCTCAAGAGTGTAGCCTCTCAAATAAAAAGCAATTAAGAATCAAGGTGCCAAGTTCCTGAAGGTTCCCAGTAAGTCTACAACTCAGCTATACCTGCTTTTGACCAGGTCCCCAAGAGAAGGTCTCTAACTCCCAGACAGTGGCAGTATGTAAGTACCATCTGCACAGGGCAAGTACGTTAAGAGTGGCCTGCACCATGCTTAAGGGGACAGCAATTTATGAAAGCTGACCATGTAAGGGCAAGAGTCCCCTATGCAGTTTTTAATTTGTTACCATTCTTATCCTGGCCTTCTGTAGTTCCTATTATATAAAAATAAATTCTGATAGCTTCACAGGAAAACTCTCTGCCAAACAAGGAACTTCTGGAGAGCGTAAAATCACAATGCTGACAGTGACTGAACTGTGTGGGCAGTCACCTTGGGAAGCTTGTACCAGAACTCAAGTAGCAGCTAGCTGTCTCATTTTGTCTTGATGTCAGTTTCAGTTTCAGCAAATGTTCCTTTTCCTTAGCAGCACATCGTTTCTTTTTGCTTCTCAATGATTGAGAAGACTGAGACAATATTTTGACTGAACTGAAGTCATGAGACTGTATTTAACTCCTATATCTTTTTAGCATTGCCCCTCTCCAGACAGAGAGGCTGGCATACATCTTTTTATAGCTGTTGAAGGAAACTGGTGCATACTTCTCAATACTTTGCCATTAGTAAAACAAAAGACTGCAGAGGTGCTAATGCCTCTTCAACCCCCAGAGTCTGGCACAGAGCACTCTGTGCCAGTTATGCCGGCAGAAACTGTAACAGTGCAGAAGCTAGAAAAGCTGAAAATGCATTTAAAGAAAAGTAATTCCAGTGTCTTACAGATCCTGTAAACCCTAGGGAAAAAATAAAACGAAACAAAATATCCCTTTTACAGTGTCAGTCAGCTGTTTAACCCATGGCCTTTTTTCCTTCCCCTTTCTGTACCCATCCATGGCCCTTTTTTCCTCTCAGTGATTCATCTCCTATTCCTGCTCAGTGCTGAACACTCATATTAGTTTCTTGCTGTCCTTACTCAACTCTCAGCACTTCTGCCTCAGCTCTGCTGCATTTTTAAAAACCTAAAACATTATATCCATAAGACATGCCATCAGGGACCAATGCTGTTCATATCCAGAGGCATCCATGGGACTTGACACACTGGAGATAGCGGAAGCAGTGTAAAGAAAATCAGAAGTGAGAGGAGAACTGGCTGGGAGACACCCGGCTAAACAAGCACTGGGGAGATGGGGAGAAAAGAACTTGGTGTGGAAAGCCTGTCACATTGGTAGCAAGTGGTCATCCCGTTCTTCTGACTCCTCGCCCAGCTGGTCATCCCCCACACCACGGTACGCGGCTGGCGCATTTCGAGGCTTGGACCGGCAGACAAAGTCACAGCCATCCTACAAGCACAGGACACGGCACCAGCATCAGATGATGTGCAACTGACTCAACATCCAAAGCAAAGCAGCTCCCCTGACTTCTCTTTTGCTAAGGGATTATGCCATCCCTCTGCTACCTAGGACATCCCCAAAACCTTGTCTTGACATAAAAACATCCTAGTCGGTCTTGAAAGCTCTGGGCATATGCATTAACAGCAACATCAGGCCAAGGGGAGCATGAAGGATAAATGGCACTGCCTACGATGACCAAGGAAGAATTTCAGGGAGGTCGGACATGAGCATTTCACAGACCCCAGGTGAACATTTCTATCTGGAAAGCAATAACCCCTAATAAGCATGTGTTCTAGTTTGTTATGTACCAGTTGCAGGGTAGTGGTGGGGAACTGGTCTTGGCAAGGATTCAAAAATAGAATACTCCAGAAAAACAAAACACATATTCTCGTCTGCTTCAAGGTATGTCACCCTGGCTGTAGGTCTACCCAAGAGACATAGTCTGCCATGTTCTCCTAATATAGGGACCACGCTGGGATTATATAGGGATTTTCACTCACCGCCACCAGGTTGCCCAGATCTTGCCAGAAGGCAAAGTGAGGAAACTGCTCCATGCCCTTTGCTCCCACTACAAGGCGCTGATAGAGGAACCCACCAATGATGTAGACTGCAATCAGTGAGGCAAACCTGGAAAGCAGAATTAAAAACAAAAAAAAAATAAAAAAATCAAAGCTGAGGAAATCCTATGGACAATCTCTTTCAAGCCAGCTACCTGCCTCATATTGCCCTTAGAGCAAGTAGCTGAGCACCACTCAGGAGCAGAACTATAAACAGAAAACAGACAAAAAAAGGTCCCTAAATTATCGATCTCCTAGTATAAATCTTTTAGCAGCATTATGTGAAGCAGTGCCTCTAAGCAGAAACACAGAAAATGAGTCAAGACTCCTGGTCTGAATTCCAAGCTCTAGCAAAGAGCCATTATACATTTTCAGGAAGTGGAATCTTCCATGTTTAAGTGCATTTGTCTGTAAGCTACGAAGGAGACTGTTTACATGGAACAGAGCAGCCCTGCATCATACTTTGAACAAGGGCTTTTGTCCATAAAGCTCAGAGGCATAGTAACATCTAATGGTGGCTGTGGGTAGGTATACTACAATTAGTTAGTCTACTGTAACATTTACTATGTTTCTAAATAGCACTGGAGATTGCAGCGTAGGCACAAACTGCTCTTCCAATGACTCACGTGATTAGTAGAATGGAGCCAACGCTGAGGTGGGAATTCTCAGCTGGACAAGCCACGCTGCTATCCATCTCAAAGAGGTAGAAACACTCCTGCTCCTTTTCCCGCTCTTCTGAAATAATGCTGAATGAACTCTGCAATTTGGGAAAAGTTAAGTCATGCGAAAACATGCCCAGGCACGTTGAACCTCATCAGCAGACAGTTTTATCACTGTTGGTGCAGCTAGGCAACGGATGCTGGAGGACACCTTGCTGCCCCCTCAAAGCCCTTTTGCTTACAAACAACTACTTGTCTGGCAGCCTCCTGATCCTCCCCCACCTCGTGCCACTCACCGCTGTAACTCCCCGCTTGCAAGAAATCATTATCACAGCTCGTCTCTTCTCACCACTGCAGTGACTGCCATATGAATCACCTCCTTTATAAATCAGCATGATCCAGTCACCTGCCAGGAGAGAAACATGCAGGCTGCAAATCCAGATCAGGAAGCAAAAGGCAGCTACTGAGTAACAAAAGTGTGGAGTGGAATCTTACTTCCATTGAAGACCTGGGTTTCATTGATTCTTCCTATCACGGTGGTCTTTCCATTCTGTCTATCTGTTTGTACCAGGCCACCATAATCGTGTGCGGTGCTGTTGACCTCTCTGCACACCCTGAACTGGTAAACATAGTTTTCTGTTTTGCCTTTCTCCACAGTCACATTAAACCTGCAACAGGGAGAGGACAGAAGAGACAGCCTGTTGGATTACAAAGAACAATGCTCAGAGCAGCAAGCACATCAGACCTGGAAGAGTCAAGAGTCCATAGACAAGGGGGCCCATTCTGCAGTCTGACCCCAAAACCTCCCCTCTTCCTGGCCCCACGGGCAGGCACTGCGCAGCCCCAGGGCCTGCAGGGTGTTGTACTGTACCTCATGTGGCTCAGGGGCTCCAGTTTCTTCAGCAGGGCTCTCTCCATTTGTGACTCACTGCTTTCATCACCAATCACATCACAGCTCCTCTCTTCAGACTGCTCAGCCCACGATACAGCCAGGGCCATAAAGACCAGCAGCAAGGCAGAGGTATGGCAATGTGATGACATCCTGGACACAAGCCACAGAGAACACGAGGATTAACTGTTTCAGCCTCCTGCAAACTAACTTCAGGGTCATGGAGTCAATGATTAGCCACTTCCTCAGTCCTGACTGCAAAAAGGAGAAGTTGAAATCCAGAAACAACTCACAGTTCCCGAGAGACACTGAATCTGAATCTCCTGCGTGGCCAAAGGCCACTGGGCCCATTTTGGACTCTTTTCAGAGTTTTCCCTTGGGACCACAAAAAGTTTTGCTGCTGAGCACCCTAATTAGCTGCCAGAGTCCAGCAGGCCAAACACTGAAGTAAGTTTCAGGCATAAATGACTGTTTGTTATTGCATTGCACTGAGAAGCCAGTCAGCAGAAATTTATTTATCAGGCCTCTAATCAATCCTCTTCGCAGCTCTCATGTGAAGAGCTTGCAGGAAAAAGCCACTGTGATTATTCAGGCTCTGTTTCTTCAAGTGCCTTAATCTTAATAATTATCTTTCTAGTACTACTTTAGCTGAGAATGTGAAAGTGTTTAATAATGCTAAGCTGCAACTTCACAGAAGTTTTCTTGCGTTCACACAAGGAAAGGAGGAGGGTGAGCAGCCTATGTGAGATCCAACCAACGAGGCTGTAATGAAGAAGATAATCAAATCTAAAAGAAGTGTCTTTCAGGTTCATGCTAAAAATCACAGACGAGACACTCAGTGATCCCACCAGCCAGTCGGAGCTCTGCAACAGATTCCCCTCCGCATCTCCTCCCGCAGGATTCCGGCAAAGCTGCAGCTGCTGGCGGCTCAGTGGGACAATCGCCTGGCCGCAGCCGGACAGAGATCCCATCCCGTCCGACCGACCCTCCCGATCCCCCGCACACCGAGACAGCGCCCAGCCGCCGGGCCACGGGGCCAGGCTGGGGCCGCCGAGGCCACGGGATCGCCCGGGATGGATTGGAAGGGACCAGCCGGGGGGTCGTTTGGTCCAGCCTTGTGTCCCGGGCGGGCCTGGGGTGCCCGCGGTGCGAGGGGCAGCGCTCAGCCCGGCGGGCAGCCCGCCCCAGTGAGCGGGCCGTGACCCGCCCCTCCCGAGGCCCACAGCGGGAGGCGCTCCCTGTCCCTGCCCCCCGCCAGCAGCACGGGACGCGGCTCCTCCCGCCACCCTCCCGCGCCGCGACAGCCAACCCGGCCCGCTCCGCTCCGCCCCGGCCCCGCGCACCCACCTGCGGCAGCCCCGCGCTCCGCCCGCCGCGCACGGGGAACAGAGACCCCCCCGCGGCTCACGGGCATCCCATGCCGGGCGGCCCCGGCCTCCTCCTGCTCCTGTTCCTGCAGGTCCGGCTCCTGCCCCGCGTCCCGCCCGCCCCGCCGGCCGGCCGGAAGGAGCGCGGCGGAACTGCCGCTGCCCAATGGGCGCCCGGCACCGGCCGGCACCGCCCACGGAGCGAGGCCACGCCCACTTCCGCACCGGCAGCCAATGGGCGCGCAGGGACGGAGCGGAGGCCCCGCCCACCATCGCCTTCCCTCCAATGAGCGACGAGAGGCGGAAAGGCCGGGCCTCCCGCCGGGAGCGCGATGCCCGGGAGCGTTCATCCCTGTGCTGGGAACCCCATCCCCGGGAGCGCCCATCCCTGTCCCGGGAGCGCCATCCCCGGGAGCGTTCATCCCTGTGCTGGGAACGCCATCCCCGGGAGCGCCCATCCCTGTCCCGGGAGCGTTCATCCCTGTGCTGGGAACGCCATCCCCGGGAGCGCCCATCTCTGTCCCGGGAGCGTTCATCCCTGTCCCCGGGAGCGCCATCCCCGCGGAGCGTTCATCCCGGTGCGGGGAGCGCCCATCCCTGTCCCCGGGAGCACCCATGCCGGTGCTGGGAACGCCATCCCTCTCCCCGGGAGCGTTCATCCCGGTGCCAGGAGCGCCATCCCTGTCCGGGGAGCGCCATCCCTATCTCGGGAGCGCCATCCCTATCTCGGGAGCGCCATCCCCGCGGAGCGCCCATCCCTGTCCCCGGGAGCGCCCATCCCTGCGGAGCGCCGGGCGGCGGGGGGCAGCGGGAAGCTCTCCCAGGGGGTGCGGGCGGCCGGGCTCCCCGGCTGGCAGTCACCTCCCCCTAGTGCTGTGCCACTGGCCCGGCTGGAAGTCGTGCTCTCCCGTCCTCTGTCCCCCCGGGCAGGGGTTCGGAGCGGCAGCGGGCAGGGGACCGCATCAGCAGCACCGAAAGCCTTCCCGGCCACACCGGTCCCCCCCGCTCCCGCTGCCCGAGGCGGTGGCGCTCCAGCAGTGCCCTTGGGCTTTGCCACCCGCACCAGGTGCCTCCAGAGAGGGGTCTAGACCAGGTCACAAAACTGCTTCGTAGCCTCGGTCCTTCGGATTTTGTCCCCACTTCGTATCTCTTTGGTAGACTCTCTCCAGTATGTCCATGTCCTGTTATACTTTGGAGTAAAGGTGTCTCTCCTGTTATACTTTGGAGTAAAGGTGTCTCTCCTGTTATACTTTGGAGTAAAGGTGTCTCTCCCAGCCAGTTTTGCCACTGCAGAGAAATTCCAGGTCCAGCTGATAGTGCATCAGGGTGGTGGGCTTGAGCATCTTGGGTGTGATTAGTAAAGCTTTACATTATTTGAGACGGGCCCATTTAAAGGGCATTTCTCTCCTTAAGTCATGCTCCCACTGCAGTGGTAGGAGAGTCCACTTTCCAGGAGTCTGTTGCTGGAAGGGACAGATGTTCCTTGTCAGAGTTCTGAGGCTTTTGCATCTTTTAGTTAAGAAAGAAATGCCACTCTTAGTGAACTTGGCAACATGCTAGAGAAGCCACTTGTTTGAGATAAGTTTGGGAGGTTTCCCCATAGTACACTGCTTCAGCAGCGAAGAACTGGAGAAGGAGCATTGTTGGCTCCTGGAGAACTGATTGATTTAGTCCTGCTGTGATTCCACTAGGAGTATGGCACAGCTGCAGAAGTCAGATTTGTTTATTCACACTTAGCTATTAACTGTGCGTTGCCTGCACACCTCCTATGGTGTGGTTGCTCCCTCTCTACTTCCTGTTGAAACTAGGAATTCGGCTTCCTGCTGATATTTGAGAAAAAATGGTAAACTGCATCAAAACAAAGCTCTTAATTCTTTCCCATCAGTCTTTACTTCAATTCTTCACAAATAGCACTGTCTTTCTGGTCACTCTGGCCCTGCAGGCAGCCCACAGAGCATTGGTCTGGGCACTTAGGCTATGTCTGAATGCTGTTGACTTCTTTTCAGCCACATAGATTATATTCCCAGCTAAACTCTCCTTGTGTGTATAGTAAATTCTCCCTCTCTGGGCTTGAGAGCTCTCTTTAGACTTCTCTATTCATTCAAAGCATTCAGGAGAGACGTTCTTCCCCTTCCTGCTGTCTTCTGCTTTCGCCTTCCTTTCAACCACCGACTCCCTATATCTTGCTGTCTACAGGCCTTACCCAGGATTGGAAGGAATCCTGTGCATGCTGTAGGCCACCCTTAGAGGCAAGTGGAGAAATCTACAGAAATATCTAATTCATGCCTTCCTAGACGCGTGCACTGTAATGAATTGGCCACAACACTCTATATCAAACTAAGCATCCTCCATGCAATCATTTCTCAAATTTAGAGCATGTCACCAGGACACATACAATTATCCCTGTTGGGAGCAGCAGTCATCTCGACTACTTTTTTGAGAATGCCCAAAGAATTCTGGTAAATTACCTGTACTCTACTGTGCTGAAGATGTGCAGCCTCAGCCTGGCAAACATCCTCATTCTGAGCATGAAATGGAAGGGATCAGAATCTGGCTTAAAACAAAAATCAGCCAGCCATGCAGCTAAAAGGTTTCTCAAGATGCTAGAAGCATCAGTACTCCCCACCACAGAATCAAAGAATCTTTTAGGTTGGGAAAGACACTTAAGATCATTGAGTTCAACCATTAACCTTACACGGCCAAGCCCACCATTAAACCATGTCCATAAGCTCCACATCTGCATTTTTTAAAAATACTTTCAGGGATGCTGACTCAACTGCTTCCATGGGCAGGTGTCCCAGTGCTTGATAATCCTTTTGGTGAAGAAATTTTTCCTAATATCCAATCTAAACATTCCCCAGTGCAACTTGAACTACTCTCATCAGTGATCACTACTTCAAAAGAAAAGTACCCTTTCTTGTTATTGCTGACCACAGAGTCACAAAATGATTGCGTTGGGAAGGGATCTCTCAAGGTCCTCTGGTCTAAGCCCCTGCTCAAGTCAGGCCATCTACAGCCTGGCCCACCTACAGCCCTGGACTGTGTCCAGACAACTCGCCATTGAGGGAGACACCACAACCTCTCTGTCCAACCTCTATCAGTGTTCAATCACCCTCACAGTAAAAGAGTGTTTCCTGACATTCAGGGGGAACACGTTCTGTGTTTCAGTTTGTGCCCGTTGCTTACTGTCCTGTCACTAAGCACCACTGAAAAGAGTTTGACTCTTTTTGTACCCTCCCTTCAGGTATTTATATACATTAATTAGATCCTCCCCAGGACATCTCTTCTCCAGGCTAAACAGTCTCAGATATCTCAGTCTTTCCTCATAAAAGAGATGCTCCAGTCCATCATCTTTGTGGCCCTTTGCTAGACTCTCTCCAAAACATCCATATCTGTCTCATACTGCTGGTGTTAAGATGTTGACTCAGAAAGTCTAGAGGGATGCCAGCTCTCAGTGCCTGCCTTGTGTCTCAAGCGCATTCACACTGATATTTGTAGACAGAGTTGCCAGCAAGTGTCCAGAGCTCATAAAGCTTCCTTCTCAAACCCATGCTGTCCACCTCTACTTCCCTTTTGACAGCTGTTGGGCTGCCAGTTTGTCACAGTCATTGTTTGTCTCACTTTTCATCTTGTGCTCATGCTATCAACCTTACCTTGTGCTCTCACGATCCACCTGCTTCTGTCCTTGAGAGGAAGCTCCTCAGAGCAGCACACATCCTCCTAATTACTGCATCAGTGTAACCACACCCTCTTGCATTGGCAATAATTAGAATACCTGTGTGCTTAACCACTAGCAGTTATTCTTAGGACATCCTTCATCAGGTTAGAAAATAGAAGTTGCTGCAGTTCCACTGCTTTCTATTCTGCTGCAGATTTGGTTATCTTGAGCAGCTGGAGATGGAGGTTGCAACTTCACATTTCTTGTCTTTTGAATATAGCCTCAGGTTTCCTGTTTCACAGGCATAGAGCCCTGTTGTTCAACAGCCTGATCGAAACATCTTGTTGTGTGTGCTCTTTGCTTTGGCATGGAGGGAAGCAGAGAAGAAACTTCTGCAGCTGATGGGAATGAGGAGGTAATATATACTTCTGTCAAATTCTCTCAGGCTCCTCTGCCAAGGGCCAAAGCTTCACAGGAGAAAAGAGGTAAGGAAGCTGGGTGAGGTAGATCAACAAAAGGTTTTACTTTGAGTGAAAGCAAGATCTAACAAAAACATTGTGGGCTGGCCACTGATTCTGAGTGCCAGCTTAGGGTGCTGTTGCTTTGGTTCTAAAATTACTGTGAATATTTTGATGTGATAAAAGCTGATGGGTTAGAGACCTAGCGCTGTTCTCCTCCCTCTCTCTGTCAGACCTCTTTCAGTGTCTTCTCCTGGGCATTCAACTCAGTCATCCTTTTCTTCACAAGAGATTTAAAGTTGTCTGCTTGTCAGCAATAAGAGAGTATGAGCAGTAGTTATTTGAAGGGTAGGCAAGATGTGAATACAGATAAATTAGAGGCATATGCTAATCAGAGATCAGAGATCGAGAAGGCATGATATCATGCAGCCTCTCTCCCCTGGGGCTGTGCAGGATTCTTTTGTAATAGATTTTTTTTTCCTGTTTTCTGTGTTTTAGTTTTACATACCTCCCAGTGAGCAAAGTTTTAGCTTTTGCCTTGAGACAGTTCTGCAGGGCATTTTACTATCAAGAAGATTTTCTTAGTGCTCTCCTTAATTTTTTTCTTTCCTTATTTCGTCTCCGTTACCTCTGACAGACCTTGCCAATGTCACACTGAGCAACTCCTCTGTCTGCTTAGTTGAGAAATGCCACCTTAGAAGAGTGAGATTTTTCTTTGATGGTCATTCTTTCTAAGTGTCTCTGTCATGCAAAACGTTAGAGGGGTTGGAGTTAGGTGATCTCAAGGTCCTTTTCAACCCAAACCATTGTATGATTCTATGAAATGCCTGTGTATTTCAGATGAGTTGTGTTGTATTGGCTGCAACACTAATGGTTCACCTTAAATCTTTTCAGAGCTGTTACAGCAAAGGAGGCTCTCACTATGGGATACAAGATTTCTATGCCCTGATCAGAATAATTGCATGTACCTGTGGTGGTTACTGCTGCCTGCTCACTTGCTGCACTATGGAAACAAAGCCAGCACTGGAACCCCCAGTTTCTCTCTAGTACTCACACTTGATCTGCTTGGAAGGCAGTCTTACTTATGCATGTGTTTTTATCGGAAACAATGTTTTCCTCCACATCAGAATACACAGTGATGTCCCTTCATTGCCTGCCATTTGTGTTTATTCCCATCCTGTTGGAGGTGGGCATTGCCCGATGCCCTCTTGAGATGTTTGCATTTTTCTTTTTTAATATTCCTCTTCTCCACATTCTTTTATGTACCCTCATCTTTTTGAGCTAAAGTAAGAAAGCCTAAAATAAGGAAGCTGATCTTTGAACATACTTTCTATGCCTATTATTTGATTATTTCTCAGCTCTCTTCAGCATGCAAGGGGTCCCTAAGAGCTCCGTTTAAGTACCCTTCTTTAGAATATGTTCAACTCTGTCCCTGCCTCCATCACTTTTGAGAGATACACTCTCAGGTATTTCTTCTCTGTTCGAATGCACCCCCTTGCTGACTTTGTAGTCATCCCTGTGGCGCAGTAGCACGGGTTTATAGATCAGTTCTCTGATTAAACGAATGGGTTTTGGCTCTCACGAACTCCTCAGAAACGAAGAGTTACCCTGGTTGGGTCTTCCGTCTTCTATTTGGCCTCGGGTGAGTCTTAGATATGCTGCAATACCTAAACGTCAGTCCAGCAGTCACTTAAGACAAAGTCACTTAAGTTAGCCTGTGTGATGTGTTTGTCATTTCCTTTTTTTTCTGCAATTCGTCTGAAACAATAGAGAGTGAACTGCTCTATTCATTACCAGAAAGCACCAGCCCGGGTGCCCGGTGCTGACATTTAAGGATTAACTGTTTCACAGACTGTCATCCCGTCTGCCTCGTCCTGGCAGGAGTTTTCCCTAAAATCAGTAACAGTGATCTGAAGGATGCAGGCGATAGCTTCTTGGGAGAGGCAAGAGAGGAGGGAAAACAGAAGTGGAAATCCTCAGAAATATGATCTCAGAACCAAGCGATATATTTCAACAGATATTTATCCCCTTTTACTTAGTTTTTAGTTGTAATCTGCAGAGAAGAATCTCCACCCTATCCCTTATCCTCAGGCTGCCCCATTCTCTTGAGGCTTATTCTGATGACAAAACCAGAGTCACCAGAGATTAAAACATGACCTTACAAGAGGAATAGAGAGCAGAGTCAAGTTCCAGATGCAGTCCAAGTCCTTCAACTTTCCCATTGTCTCCTTGTGTGAAGCCAAGGAGTAGGTTGTTACTGAAATGTCTTTCTGTCTAACTGAAAGGGGGTGAGTTTGGGGGGTTTTCTAATAATGATTTTACAAAATAAGAAATGCTGTAATTTTTTAACTATAATTGGGGCAGGTAGAAGATCGTACAAGCTTCAGGAAACATGACAAAGCCTTTATCTTAAATAAGATCTTTCTACTGAAAGAATGATTCTTACAACAAAGCTCCCTCATGCTCTCCCTTGTTACCTTAGAAACTTCTTCTGGCCAATACCACAGGTCTAAATATATTGCTAAAAATGAGAAACTGGCCTTAACATTAGTGAGCCTAAAAACTGCTCAAGATCAAAATAAATTATTTTTTATCAATTTACTGATTTGGTCTACTTTCTGCATTTGGACAAAGATTCCAGTGTTTAAAGGACACATTCTTCGTTTTAAGTGAAGTCCCTTCCCCTTCTGTTTTAGCACTGTCTTTCTTTGTCTTTCCCACAATATTCTCGATATGTGATGTGCGTTTATTTTCAGCCTCCACCGAGAGATCAGATATGTTTCTTTGGGTCTTGTGACATGACCAAGAGAGAAGCACATCAAATTTCATGAGATCCACTGAGGAGTTTGCTGCTGGATTTGGGTAGAAGGCTCTAGAGCACCACAAGAGCAGGATGTAAGACATAAGTTAGCTGCGCATTTACTGCTTCTTAGAAAGTCCTGTAGCCTGTGCAGCTATCGTACTGAGACAAATAAAGCAAGCAAACCAAACTCCCCTGGAACTCATCTGTGGCAGTCAGTGTTACCCTCTCCTCAGCCAGGGAGAGAGGAGATTTTAGTGGTGGGGTTTCAAATGTTTTATGGAAACTGAATGCCTCTCAGGTCAAACACAGCTGCAGGAGATGACAACAGGAAAGTAACACGTAGCCTCAAGGCTGGGCATGAGCAGATCTCTCTATGTCAATCTTGACCAGCCCTTTGAAAGGAAGCTGTGCTGGGCTACAGTGGAGGCTGTCCCAAGGACTCACCCTCTGCCACTGGCAGCAAGTGAACACCAGGTGGTGGTGGTGAAATAGTGGAGGGACAGACATCTCAAGGTCTTCAGTCAAGGCTGTCTCTCCCATCCTGTCACCCCACCATGCAAGAGGCAGATGAGAACATAGAATGGAATTGGGAGTATCCTGGAAAGATGTAACATGACCATGAGTCTAAGTCTGTGAAGAGAATGCTGAGATTAAACCTGTTACTGTTGCTGAAAGAGCTGGGGGGAAAAGCTTTGTGTTTCTATTTATGTTTAAGCTGGAACACGGTGACTGTAGAAACAGAGCTCTGTGTTTCCACCCTGAGCTTCAATGCTGAGGCAGCAGTGGGTTTTTTGGGAGGCTCCTGCTACCATGATGTACCACATGGTGCCTCGGGGGCTCCAGCTGACTTGTGGCAGGTGCTTCCTCTCCTGGAGTCAGCCGCCACAAGAGCTGGACCAGCTGTCTCTGTGTCCAGGAAGGGGCAGAGCTGTGGCTGACCTGGAGGCGGGTACCTCCTAGGAAGCTCAGGCAGGGACCAATGGCCCCAAGCCCGGCTGAAATGGGGCCCTGGACTGGTGGGCAGGGGCATGGGGAGGCCCCAGATAGGGTGGGCAGGGACATTGATGTCAGCCATGTGCAGAGTGTAGACAGACAGTGATGCTCTAAATAGTTTAGCTGCTTCTGGAAATGCCCTGGACACAAGCAAACTGTGTAAAACCGTGGTCAGTTTTCATGTGACTCTTTTACTGTGATTCTTTTTCTGTTTTACAGCTCCCCGTGTGTGGTCAGCAATTGTGCTGGGCTTGGCTGTAGGCTTTGGGATACTGAGCACCTCCCTAGCGATTGTGTTGATTTGGAAGATGAGTAAGTGCACAAAGGGTTGCTGAGAATGAGCAACCAACAGCAAAGAATTAGAGACTCATCTAAGCACAAGAGCTCCATTATATGGTGTTAAACCAGAAGCTATTCTAGGTTTCTACCAGCCTTATGTACCCACTGCTTAGAATATTTTGAAGAATATATTCCTTGTGCAGACCCCAGGCAAGCCATTTCAGATCTTGTGGCAAAGGACAGTGAAACGTATTGTAAAGTTTTTGTAGACTTGCCAGCTGTAATTATAGTGGTAAACTGTAGAACAAATATGTAAAGTCTGTAACACTTTTGCATGCATGCAGAAGGTGCTAGACCATGTGGAAGAGCCTACTGTTACCTGCTTAAAATCCATTCACCCAATGTGTGGCATAATCATGCTTTACCCACAGAGTGTAATCTGCATTCAGAAAGCCAATTTTAGTTACTGGGTGTCTGAGTAGTTCAGTGGAAAGCTGGTGTTGGTGTGCTTGCACCAGCATCAGTGCACATGACTATTGTAAGAAGATTTGGAAATTACATAGAGAATCTGTGTTCATGCATAGTTATTTTCAGATACTTATCCTGATTTGTGTTCTCTGCAGTCCAACTATCCAGAAGAGTTGCTTTTCAGTAGGCCTTTGATGACTTGTCTTGCTGTTTGTTAGTGGTAGAGAAAAACTAGTATTTTGACTTCTTTACAGGTGACTCCTACCCACACTGCCCTGAAGAGTGGGTGGCCTACAGAGGGAGCTGCTACTCCTTTTCTAAGCAGAAGAAGGACTGGAATTCCAGCCAGGAATCCTGCTGGTCACAGGGAGCTCACCTCCTGGTGATCAGTGATACCTGGGAAATGGTAATGTTTTTCTTAGTCTTTGAGAATCTCCCATTTCCTTGCAGATACCTAAGTGACTGACATTCAAGCAGTTCAGTCACTCCAGCAATATTTTTGCTTTAGACGAGAGGAAGGATTTATGACTCTGATGTTGCAGTGCACTGTCAGTTTCAGTATACATCTTAGAAGTTTGCAGGAAGCAGAGAAGCAGAGGGGAGAAGGGAGGATTGAGGATCGCTGTCAGCTACTCAGACTCATCCTATGAAGAATGTTAGGAGACAGCCCTCTCCACTGCTCCTCTCCACCTCCCCTCCTAACCTCAATGAGGCTGATATGAATGATTACTGGAAATGACCGTGGCACTCTGCAGTCATGTAGTCATTGCTCACAAAGCAGTATGTCCCGAATCTGAAGGAATGCTTCCCTTTCAAAAGCAATGCTTCTCCTTCCTGCAACTGCTCCAGCTCCTCCTGCTCAGTGACCCATGCCATTCTCTCTGTTCATGGACAGATATTTCTCAGTCTGTTTTCAATGCTTACTTCCTCTCTCTGCCAAAATACCTCAGTTGTGCTGGTGAAAGGAGGAACCATCTGTTCCCCTGCAGGTGCTCACTGCAGGTGCTCACTGCGGGCAGGGCATGAATGGTCACTGAAGAAATGGGTAGTGCTGATTACTGGGGCGCTGAGGCACATCTGCTTAAGTAGAGCAGAAGCCCTTCATCTGGTTTTGTGCAAGCCAGGGCTTATTAGCTTGGGTCCAATGAACGTGGACAGCTTCCAGTCCCTGGACAGAAGTTGCATTGTATGATGTTCTGTGGGGGCTTACAAAGCCAGGTCTCTGCTTGACTGGGAGTATGTACCAGGCACTTACATTTGCTTAGACAAATCCTGACTCCTTAAGAAATAGGCATCTTCTCCAGATTACCCATTACTCTACATAAAGAAAGACTCCCTGGTCTGGCTGCTTTCTTACTACCATCTCTGCTGCTAGAGTGTTACCCATTATCCCTGCTCAGATTTACCCATCTAACAAGACCTTCCTAGCTATTCATGCTTTATGCTGCAGACTGTGATTGCCCAGCCTCTGTGTCCCAAGGAAACACAGTCACCTTCAAACCACAAGCAACACTCAAACAGTTTCCATGACTTTACCAAGCTAGTTTTGTTAATGCTTCTCTGTGAAGACATCTTCTCTGAAGCTTTGTTATGGCAGCAGGAGATAAGGATGGAGCTCAGCCATACCACTGAAAAGTTGCTGTTCTTTGGTTTCGTTGCAAAGGTGGACAAGACAAACTTATCTCTCTTGGCTCTGTCTTTTATTTTTTATTTATTTTTTTTTTTTTTTTTTTTGAGAGGTGGTGGGAGGGGAAGGGAATTTACTTCAGAGTTAGGTTTCTGTTGCAGGCTTCACCTTTTAACAATAAACAAGAGTGAAAATTTAGCCAAAAGGAAATGAACATTGCAAACACATATGAGGAAAGTTTGTATAAAATTTAAGGAGCTTTGGTCCTGGGTTTGTTACACGTGTCTGTCAGTGCCTGCACTTCCTGCCCCGCCCTCCCCTGATTTTACTTGTAGTTGCTAATACTTTGTATTAGCTTGCTAGCTAGCTCTATGATAGAACATTAATATTAATACTAACAACAAACATTCCTACATAGAGCTGTGTGTGAGAAACTCCAGAAGACTGGGGTGCAGTTCATAGAATCATAGAACATGCTGAGTTGAAAGGGGTCTGTCAGGGTCATCAAGTCCAGCTCTTGCCTCTGCACAGGACAGCCTGAATAATCTCACCATGTACCTGAGAGTGTTGTCCAAATACTTCTTGAACTCGGGCAGTCTTGGTGCTGTGACTGCTTCCCTGGGGAGCCTGTTCCAGTGCCCAACCACCCTCTGAGTGAAAAACATTTTCCTGATATCTGAGCTAAAACTCCCCTGACTCAGCTTCGTGTGGTTTCCTCAAGTCCTGTCACTGGTCATGAGAGAGAAGAGAGCTGTACCATCCCCTCCACTTCCCTTCATGAGGATGTTGAAGACCCCAATGAGGTCTCCCCTCAGTCTCCTCCAGGCAGAACAAACCAAGTGATCTCAGATGGCTTTCTCCCCAGACCCTTCAACATCTTCGTGGCCCTCCGCTATATGCTCTCTAATACCTTAATGTCTTTTTTATATTATGGTGCCCAAAACTGCACACAATATTCAAGGTGAGGCCACACCAGTGCACAACAGAGCGAGACAATCCCCTCCCTTGACCAGCTGGCAATGCTTTGCTAGATGCACCCCAGGACACGTTGGCCCTCCTGGCAGCCAGGGCTGACTCATATTCAACTTCATATTCAACAACAGTTGGTTCACATGTATTGCCCTGAGAAATGCTCTTTGAAGAATCTCCCCAGGGCACTGAAAGCATGCTTACTGCCTTGTGAGTGCACACATAGTTCTTATTCTGGGCATGATTTGCAAGGCTGATCTTCCTGAATAGAAGGTCTGGGTAAGCAGTATTGTCAGCCTCTTAAGGAACAATTAGGCAAGGGGATGTATCTTGGTTTCTGTTCTCTTTACTTATCTTTACCACCATTCTCTACCTGGCTTTCATTTGTCGTTAATCATTTGGTAATTCATCACCATTTCTAGGATCTATTCAAGCGTGTTCAAGCAGAATGTTTCTGGATTGGACTGAGGAACAGCACAAGCTCTGGATGGATTTGGGAAGATGGCTCTGTATTTAATTACACCAAGTAAGTTTCTTTCCGTTTTAAAAACAACAGTGCCAATTCAGATTGCCTGGTGTTTCTCAACACCCAGAGTTTCTATTCCAGTTCTCAGGACTTTTCTTCCTGGGCAGATTTTCTTCCTCCTGTCACCTGTACTGCACTAAACTCAACAGGGTCTACTTTTTACTGCCCTGCACCTTGTAAAGGCATGTACGTGGGAAAAGCAGGTCTAATGTTAGTATCTCACACTCTAGTTCCCTCCAGCTGCTCAGACCAAGGACTTTATTTACCTGCACTACCCACACAGATGCTCAGACAGGAAAGCTTATGGCTTTACTGGGTTTAGCCACCTTGCACCAATTCTGTCAAGTGCTGGGGTCACTGGGTGTGAGGACCCAGCCCTTTGCTGCTGCACTGGTGCCAACCCAAATCAGAACATTAATTTCACCTCAGTCTTTACCTGGACAAAAGTCAGCATTTCGTATTAGGGAAAACATTTATGATTTGGTCCATTGACTTGCCTGGCCTTTCCTTTTTATGGCAGCTAAGTCAAAGAGTTAGTTTCTAACACCTCTCCAGCAAGGAAACTCACCCAGGGTCTCACTGTCAATAGGTCAGTACTCTAGGCACTTGACTTAGTTCCCTGCTTGAATCCAGCTTTCTGTTCTTAGAGACTCCTGGGAGGTGATCATCTTTCCATGAAACTCTCACCAGCACTGCCATTCTCGTGCTGGTGGATATCACTGCCACTGCAGGACACTGTTTCTGTGTTTCTTTCTGATTTAGGTTCCACAATGACAAAATTACTTAGTTGTGGCAGGTAGATGGGTTCTTTGGTGTACATTTTATTTTCTAAGAACTGCCTTTCGGAGGTTGGGTTCTTTCACTTCCTCTGGGCTACACCCTTCAAAATCAGATATTTTTTTTCTTTCTCAACTCCAGGAGAGCATCTCAGCATTTTCTCTCAGTCTCCCCTCTGTTCCATGTCTCTTGCAGGGTCCTCTCTAACAGCCCTGTGCAGCACTGTGCTGTCCTGATGAGAGGTCAGTTTCATGCCTCCAGCTGCGGATTTTCTGCTCCATGGATATGTGAGAAATCTCTTAGATAAATCCCACATGCATTTTCATCTCATAACGATCTCACCAGTGGTATGAGTTGATCATCGTCCTGCAAACCAAAGCTTCACACAAGAGCAAGGACTTGCCTTTTCCACACCATCACAAAAGTGTTTTTACAAGAACAGGTTTGTTGCCGATAAGTGTGAGTTATCCTCTGCCACAGATCTGTTCTCAGCCCACATATGTTGCATTACCACTGTTTGCGACCAGATGAGATCCAGGACATATTCCTGGCCTGGTCTTTGCCTTATTTCTTCTATAAGGGCAAACAAAGGTTTTGTCACAACATGTGTCTTCAGGTCTTTGAGGATGAGTTAGCCATTTTCCTTTTGAGCATCAGATTTAATTTCCATGCCCTGCATTTCCATCGTCTGATATCAGAATGACTGGGAAAATGAAGCCTGCTGTTCATTGACAAAAACACATGAACAGATTTCTCCCGGTGGCAGCCTCTCCTTTTTCATACCAGTGCTATGAATGGGAGAGAAGAGGGTGAAATGAAACTACAGCTTCTGTAAATCCAGCAGTGAAAATAAACATCTAGTACTGCACTGGACCAAAAGTGTGTACCTATGCCATTACTTCTCTCTCGGAACTAGTTGCATGTATTATAGGTTAACTTTAACCAAACTAGTCGAGAGGCAGGAGTCAAAGGAATACAGCTAATTGTGTATAATACAGTTATTTGTCTGTAATTTTTGAATCAACTGGGTACATGTTTTCCTCCCCACCTCTGCATTTTCATACTGCAGAGAGAGGAAGCAGTGGGCAAATCCTTGACAAAACGAACTTCCAGTTCAAACTGAGCAGAGAGAGGCTCCGAGTTTGAAGAGCATAAACACACAGTAAATATTAAGGGTTGCACAGTAGGCTGCATTTCCATACAGATGGAAAACTTACACACAGAGATTTTGTTCCAGCAAAGGAAAAAAATGTTATTACTTTACAATCTATCCTCTTTATCCTAATTTATTTATACTATATTTACTATTACCAATTTATCCTTAGCCTGGAATTGCAGTCAGAGAAATAACTCTGACAAGACTGGCTGATGGTGGGTGGTTCTGACACAAAATGTCTGCAGTTACCCAGTCTAAGGGTTTGACTGACATACAGACTGCTGAGCCTGTATGAACGGTCTCTGAAGCACACACAGCAAATGTGGCCTGCTCTGAACATCCACCTCACTGTGCAGACATGACACGATGCACAGAAGTGTTTCCATGGGGATTTCCCAAATAGCAAGCCTTAAGCTTTGTTAAGCAGCCAGTTCATGGTAGATGTTCCAAGATGTGTGTTTGTTCTGGAAAAGATAGGCTGGCAAAATGGGCTGAGAGGAACCTTGTGAGGTCCAGCAAGGAGAATGTCAAAGTCCAGCAGCTGAGAAGAAACACCTCCATGCATCAGTACACACTGGGGGTGACCCAGCTTGAAATAAGTTTTGCAGAAAAGGACCTGGGGATCCTGGTGAACGCCAGGATGAACATAACCAGGAGTCTGCTTTTGCTGCAAAGGAGGAAAATAGTGTCCTGGGCTGCATTAGATAAAATAGTGCCAACAGGTTGAGGCACGTGATCATTCCCCTCTACTAAGCACTGTGGAGGCCACACAGGGAGCACTGTGTGCAGTTCTGAGTTCCTCAGTACAAGAGAGACATGGACATACTGGAGAGCCCAATGGAGGCCCACAAAGGTGATGAAAGGACTGGAGCATGTCTCCAGCGTCTATGAGGAGAAGCTGAGACAGCAGGGACAGTTTATTCTAAAGCGGAAAAGACTGAGGGGAGATATTATTCATAGATTCATAGAAGTATAACAACCAGCTTTAGCATTTCGATTCAGACTATATACAGTATACATTTGCTTCGTATTTTTATTCTAATTTGCAAGAAACCCTTATCAACTACCAGAGGTATTATCTTCCATCTACTTAACAGGATGTAATGCGTGAAGGTGTAAAGGCAGATGAAGACAAAAACACAGATCTTACCATAATCAGCTAAGTGGTTGTCTGCTGAGCCTCACAGAGAGTTCACTGAGCTGAGACTCTTAAGGTGGGAATGTTTTCAGCAAGGGTGGGTCTGCTTTTCAGTAAGCATGCCTGCTCCAGTCAGACCTGGGGAAACTGCAGGATAGTAGGAGGCAAAAACTCTGACTTTTCATCTTGGATTGTCTGGGTAACTTTGGATGAGTCATTTTCTCTGTGCTAGAGTCAATTCAACTATCAAAACATAGTTGTCCCTGACTCCTAGAAATAGTACCGAAGACTTTTCCTGCTTTGTCAAAATGTTGGCAGTATCTACAGAAGGAAACCTAATAGTTACTTTACCAGAGAATCCCAGTGAAGAAACAGCTTCTTATATTATCCTCATGTGTGTAGGTGAGGTGAACATGTCTCCGAGTTTACCATGTGAATGGTTCAACAGCTTTGCCTTCCATAGGATTTGACAGTGCAGGGCATATTATAATTTATTATATAATAACAAAATGTTATTTTAATTTAGTAATATGTTAATCTTTAACTCTTCAAACACAGCCTCTCAATCTTATCCCAAAAAGATGCTCAGGAAATGCAAAATAAATAAATTCATTAGGTTGTCTTAAAAGTTGAGCATTCTTTGAAGGAAAAGGATTTTTATGTGTGGATTTTACTTTTAACGAAGCATGTAGTGCCTCTCTGGTTTCAAATGTTTGCAACACTAAAGCTATTTGAAGCAAATATATTCATTTCCATGAAATGCAGTTGAACAAATATCTTTGGCAGAGCTTTTAATCTTCTGTCTAGAGCATGCTGATATAGCTGATTGATATGTACTAATTTTCTTGGAAGTAAGTTCTTTTTGTATGAACTCTGTAAGCAGTCATGAACGAATACTGGAGGAACATGGCTAACAGACCGAGTTAAGTTACAATCCTTATGCTCCATGTCATTTTTGAGGCTGCACTTGAACGCTGTCAGGTGTCCTGACCCCCAGTTCAAGACAAATGTGAAGGAACTTCAGGTGGTCCAAAGGAGGACTGTCAAAGTGGTCAGAGCATGGAGCACATGACCGACAGGGTGTGACAAGGTAGGGAAGACTTGTTTAGTCTGACCAAGAGGAGGGTATAGTGATTAAATAACTGCCTAAAAATACTAGAAGTTACAAGGACATCAGAACATGAATTTTCCTGTTAGGAGAAGAAGATATAATGTGAGGCAATGGCTGTGACGGCAGCGTTGGGAGTTCAGGCTGGACATGAGGAATGATGTCTTCACCAGAGATTAGTGCGACACTGGAACACATCACTGGGGAAATAGTAGGCTCTCGATCCTTGAAAGTTTTCAATATGTGATTTGACAAAGTCACGGCAGACAGCATTGGCAGCAGTCCTGTTATAAGTGAAAGGACGGACTATATAACTTCCAGAGCTCCCTTACAACCAGCACTTCTGTGATGCTATCAATGAATGGAACAAGATTCTTGGTTTAGATACAGGATACTTAATGCTCTTTTTGTAAAGTTGGGGCACCTCTGAGCTGTGCCAAAGGACAGAACTTCAGATTCACTGATAGAAATCTCAGAAAGACAATACTAAACCATACTCTACCCATGGATAGGCCAACACCTTGTGGTAGATTTCTTGAGGATGTAAACACTTAAAGTCTAGCCAAAAAAGTCTAGAAAGCCTGTTTGCCTTCTTAGCTGTACTCACAGCAAGTAGAAATGCCAGGACAGTGGGAAAATTCACTGCCACTGCCTTGTCTGTACCGCCTCCTGCAAAGCTGAATCACATGGAAGATGCACAGACCCTTCAAATTAGGCTGCTGGGGTCCAAGATGCTATTGGGAATGGGATGAAGGTCAAGCTGCTTGAGGGCAGTTCAGTATCTGTGCATGTTAAGTTACCTACTGGGATTCTCAAGCCCTTGAAAACTTGTTCCGCTCAAAGGACTGAGAGCATTTTTCTTCAGATTTTGGCCACAAGAGCACATATTTGACCAAGGTCCTAATGATTGGGAGCTGGCTTGGGAGTGTTGTGACCTGTTTGGCTATTTGACAAAAGGGGTAGACTGAGCTTGCTCTGCCACCTGCGGTTCTGCACCTTGTTCCCGTAGGGTTTATGTTCAGTCATTTCAGCTCCTGACCTAATCAAACCAATATTAATTGTAATCTTCAAAAAGGCTTTGATCACCCAATGTACAAATCCTCTTCTCTGTAGGTGAGGCAGACTTTACTGGGTTGCATTTATTTTGGGTAGGCAAAGCAACCTTTATGCATCAGATGGAGAAGGAAGAGCACAAATCTGGGCTGTCTTTTGTGCAGTACCTGAGGAAATTGGACATGCACTACTATCCTCTTATTTCCTGCGCAGGTCACTGCAGGGCAGAATGAAGTCTGTAATGAAAGTTTGTTATTGCCTTGCACTTGGATTTCTTAACTCCAGAGTTCCTGAGCTTGACAAAATCTTGATGATGATAGGAGGAGAAGTGAAAAACAAACAGAAAATCATTTTATCCTGTACACATTTTAATCTGAAAATTATGCTTTACATCCTCTAACACAGACCTTCATTCTTCTGAGTTTGCATTAAGGCTGTAAGACAGATATTCTACTGCCACTTACAAGGCTAATAATTAGCAGAGCTATTGATCTTCCTACTGCAGACCAAGGTAAAGACAGTAAAGACAATGGTAAAAAAAACCCACATGTCCCTCTATGATACAACATTGCTCATCACAGTGCATTACTTGGATTTTCACATAAGGAAACCAGGACAGCTCCATCAAACAACAGTAACTTTATCTAGACGTGCCAATAACTTGACCTGGAACAAGAACCAGTAGAGGGAAAGTAAGACCCGGGCCACATACGTTCTGCTGTGTGGGGGTGGCTGCTGCTCTGGAGAACTGGTTAATGTGTTACATGCTGTTAATGGGTTGAACTTTTGGCAGCTCCCCATCATGTCACTGTCCCTGTTTCTGTCAGGGTGAAGGCCAGATTATCTTAAATGACTTGATTTTCCCGGCGCTCTCCAGCCCCTTTTCCCGGCATTAGCTTTGATGGGACCAGGAATGGAGAGCACAAGGGAATAGAGCGGATGGCGTGGGAGGGTTTTTACAGTTTACATTCCCTGTTTTCAGAACCTGCCCGTAAATGGGAGTTAGGCATACCCATTCTTGTTTCCCAAATCCTGGCTCAGTCTCCTGCTCCCACTTTGAAGGAAATCAAACAGCACTTGCTCCTCCAGCAGCCCTCCATGACTAGTGCCATGTCCAGCTCCATACAGGGAGCCCTGCCAGAAGTGGAGGTCCCTTGCCCTTATCCTCCGCTGTTTCTTTCTCCAGCTACCACCTTTCCTCCTCCATGGCCTGCTGCCCTGCCCCAAAAGAGACACAGCTCCAGCCTGCCAAGAACTCTCCCCTCCCTCTCTCCCCCAGCACCTGGCCTTCTGCCCGGACTCAGAGCTGCAAGTTCCAGCTCCTCCTTACTGCCTCTCCCTGTTTCCGGATCAGCCCTGGCCCCCAGCCCTTATCTCCTCCAGCCCCTGGGCTGTTTGCAGAGAAGACTATAAAGGGGTTGACTGGGAGAGCAGAGAGGGAGTAAAAGCAGCACCAAACCACACTGGGTGTCTGCTTGGCTCACCAGGTCCTGCTCTGCACCATGGGGAAGAACAGGCTGCTCATCAAACCAAGCATCTTCCTTCTTCTCCTCTTCTTCCTTCCAGGAGACACCTCGCCCATCACAGAGCCGTAAGCTATGCAGGGGGGTCTCTGAGCCGACAGCAGACCTGGGTTTTATTCCAGTGTCTGTTCCTTTGTTCCTTAATTTCTGTCTGATTTCTTTTATCCAGGAATAAAGATGCCAGGGCTGGGTAAGGGGCCTTCTACAAACAGAAACTCTAGTGCTTCAGAGGGACCCAAAACAAACTGTGGAACTGAGATATCAGTAAAACTTCAGGGGAAAAAAAAAAGAAAGGAAGCGGGAAAGATCTATGAGAATACCTTTTACTGTTTCAGTGAATTGACAGGATTTCAACAAAATTTTCTGCACAAAATCAGTTCTTTTGAAAGGCAACTTTTTATAACTGTTTATACAATGAATTCTTTTGGAGAGATAAACTGTTTGAAGGGACAGTGAAGTTTCATTTTGGGTACCCTACTCCCTAGATATCCTACAAATGTTCATTTTGAGTACCTTACTCCCAAGTTGAAATTCTCATGTGTTGGGAGTGGTTTTCTTGATTGATAATGAGAAGAAAACAAACAAATAACAGATCTGGCATGCTCAGAGATGGCTTTATATTTTAATTAATGTTTTTCAGCTCAGCTAATGGAATGAAAATTCTTTTCTCACTCAGCATTATGTGGCACTGTAAAGCTGTGACTGTTTAGGTCTGTGAGGATATGTTATGCCACATCCCTTCTTCACCCCCTTTTGCCCTGTTTGTATGTGAAAGGAGTGTGTGTTGTGTGCATATGTCAACATGCATGGTAGGAGCAGCATATGAGGGATCCTGACATCCCAAAGACTTTCTCCTTTGGCTTTTTGGCAATGTCTTTTCCTCCCACACAAAGCATAGGGCACCTCACCCATCACAGAGCTGTAAGCCGTGCAGGGGGTTTCTGGGCAAGGCTGTGCTGCTGTGCTTTCATCAAATGCAGGGGAAACAGACAGCAGGATTGGTGTCAGAGAGACCAGGGCTTTCTCACTGCAGACCAAGTGATGGACATAAAAGCACCAGAGCCTCTTTGCTGCTAAAGGGAATGCTCAGCCTTACTGCCGAGGTGTTGAGGGCTCTTCTCCCAACTGCTCACTGCTCTGGGCATTGCACCCCTGAGGCCAATTCTTGCCCACTAAGAAGCTGGCATTAGGGAGATCAGATTTGATTTCCAGATGCAATGCCAGGCACTGAAACACCACTGGCAAGTTGCTCTGCTGGGAAGGGAGGGAGTTTGCGTAGGACTGAGCAGCGATCCTCTGTTGAGCTGAGACAAAGGGGCTTGCTTCCCTGAAAATCTGAAATTTGTGCAGTGTTACTGCTTAAGATCTGGCACCACACAGTGGCAGTTTTGAATCTCTGTAGGGAATGAGAGTAGTGCTACAGACACTTTGAAGTGTGTGGTCAATGTCGTTTATTCACTGGGTATCATCACTTGTGCATCTCCTGAATCCTACCAAGTGTCTAGCAAAGGTGACAATTGACTTTCCCACACCCCAGCTTTATTCAGGGTCCCAGGAAGAAGTGCTGCTGTTGTTCCAGAACCTAGAAAAACATATCCCTCCCACATGTTTGCATTGAGGATTTCCTGCGGTATTTTACATTTGAGACGGGCCTCTCTGCTTTCCTGGGATGTTACAGACATGCTGGAAATCTTGTTATAGTCCTAGAAAATGCACCTCTCTCCCTGTACAGTAAAGGTTACAGTCATCAGATGGGTTTATTTGTTTTTCATGTACAGCTTCTCCTACCTGTTCCTGCTCCTCTGACCTATCTGTCTTCTCTGTTCCTAGGCAGTATTTGGTGCTACTGCCCTTTCTGATACACACGGATTCTCGTGAGAAAGTCTGTGTTCAGCTGACCCACCTGAATGAGTCTGTGACTCTGAGTGCCACACTCGAGTATCAAGGGGAGAACAGGAGCTTGATTGATGACGTGGTGTCAGAGAAAGACATATTCACCTGCATCCCTTTCTCTGTGAGTATTTCATCCTTGTGGGATGAACCTTTATGCCAGGGACAAACTGTAAAGGCTCTGAGAAGTAATGACCAGAGTAATACTGGGGTGTTATGTCTTGGCTAAAGGTATATATATGCATGCACATCCTCAAAACCCTCTCACTGCTAAGGTCTCCTTATTATGCTACCTCACTGTGAGATTCTGAATGCTGGAAAGCCACCCTTTCTCTAGGAGAGAAGGAGGCCAGGAGAAAGAAGTGGTTTTAGTATTGACACTCCTGATGGCTGTTTGTTGAAATGACTCTCCACATCATCCTTCAACAGCCACAGTTTGTCAATTGAGTGCCTTCAAATTGTGGCAGAGCTTTTGGACCTCACATACTTCTTGCCTGATGTACACTGAATTAATGTAGGAACATAGAGCTGGGATTGTCTGGATCTAAAAAAGACAGCAAATCCGAAAATTCATAGCTTAGTGTAATCAATAGCCCCAGGGTCTGTAAAATGTTGTAGGCAACTAGGAAAGCTGGTCATTTAGCTCAGACCATGGATTACATCTTTGGCCTGAAGACTGAAGGACTGGTCTTCAGGACACTGAAAAGATTGGCATTTGTGTCTTGGCTGAAGATTGACTTTGTCACTTGTGAGAGTGAGATATAGAGGTCTGGCATGTCTGGCTTGCAAAAGGAATTGTTCTGCAAGGACTAGGGACATTATCTGAAAGAGTTCCACTCCTCTTGTGAACATAAAAGCAAAAGGGTGGAAGGGTTTTGATCAGGGCAAGTAAGAATTTCTTAAAATTGGGTGGTGGAGCTGGGAGTTCCTTTGCTGAACAATACTTGCACAATTACTACACAGTAGGGGGAATGAGTAGAAAAATGGGACAAATAAAGATCAGTCTCTTGTTCCTGATTGTAGTTCCTCTCTACTCTGTGTTGGGTCCATCAGGATTATATTAGATCTCTTATTTTATGAAAGCCAGTTCAGTTCAGGAAGCCTTCAAAAGTGGTCCATAACATAGTAGTCTTCTTACTCTCCAGCTTCCAAAATCAAACAGCCCTTTACCAGGTGCATTTCTCAGTGTGACAGTGAAAGGGCCCACACTGCAGTTCCAGAACCGCAAGATGGTGCTGGTCCAGAATTCTGACAGCTTGGTCTTCATCCAGACAGACAAGCCCATCTACAAGCCTGGACAGACAGGTAACAGGAAAGGGGTGAAACAAAAATTTGTGTTTGAAACAAAAATTTATACTAGAACTGTTGGATTGTGCTGGCCAGATGCCAATTGCTTTCAGTGGGGATCAGAACTGCAACCTCATGGCTGAGGTTTATGTTTTATTGCTCCACATAGAAACAATCTGGGGAAATCTTAAAATGCATGCACATATCTAGGACACCTGCACACATTGCCTCTTTTTGGGGCTCTGTTGTTGTGGTCCATGCAGTCAGGGTCCACGTTAAAATCAAAGAAAGACTAGATATTTGTTGTATAGAGAACAGGGCCAAAATTCAGAGAGTCATGAAACAGCTTTCAAAGCAGCAGCTGATTTTATTCAAAGACGACAGAAAGAATTATGTAATCCATTTATTTCTTCTGGGTCATTGATCTCTTAAATTTGACCTGGATAGAAACAAATGTCCTAAAAGAAATATTGAATTCTCTCTCTATCCAGAGCCAACACAAACTTGCAGCCAAGTGCTGAAGTAATTTGCTTGCATTTATCCTTGCTAGGAAGTCAGTCTAGTTATAACAAAATTAGAAGACCCATGTGAATTCCAGCATAAAAAAATGTGTTCTTGCAAGGCAGACAAAGGCAACTTAAATTTAACTTTGGTCCCAGTTAGTGAGATTCTGATGCCCATAGTCAGTAACATGTTCACACTGCCATGGATTTGTTTTTAACATCCTTTTGTTTATGTACCCATCTTAGATGGTAACCTCA
Organism: Margarornis squamiger; assembly: GCA_035222235.1. NCBI lineage: Eukaryota > Metazoa > Chordata > Aves > Passeriformes > Furnariidae > Margarornis > Margarornis squamiger. The sequence goes on from JAWWTY010000001.1 coordinate 29,953,587, forward strand.
TAGCACGACTCAGCATTCTAGTGAATGGGCTTTCTTTAGAAGAGAAGAGCTCTGTTCTCTGTTATAACATTTCTTTTTGCAACTGATGTTTACTGTTTGGTGACTGCACTGTGGAAACTCACTGTCTGCCTTTCTCTACCAGTCCTGTTCAGAATAGTTTCTCTGGATGAAGACTTCCATCCCTTGAATGAAGTGGTATGATACTTCCTTTTTCTACTTATTTGGTCTTAAGTCAAATGTGAGAAAAGGGATGAAAGATGTATCTTTTGAGGAGAGCTCTCAGTACACTGAGATAGCTGTGAAATTTTTGGCTCACCTCGGATCTTTTTAATGGACTCTGTTGTCAAATTTCTGGGTAAGGCTACCTTCTGCCTTCTTGGAAAGGTTTGACAAACTGCAAATGAACAGTGCTGGTGTAAACAGTGAGCAAACCTGCCATTATCACCTGCTCTTATTAATATTGCAGATCATCCAGAGTTAGTAATTAGTAATTTCAGCTGTCTTTTCTGCCTGAGAAAAAGAATTGCCTCTCCCATCCACCCCAGCCCAATGTACCTCAAAATGGTCTGTTGTTTCATACCAGAAACTTTTTTCCTTATCCTACTGGATGAACAGCTTTTACCCTGAGACAGGTCATAGCCCTAGTCATTTGACTGTGTTGCTTGCACTCTGTATAAACATATTCTTTCCTTTCTTCTCTTTCTAGTTTCCACTGGTGTATATTGAGGTATGTACAAACATTTAATTTGTTTTCACATCTATTGCACCTCAACCTGGGCAGAGTAAACAGTTGTCTCAAGAAGATTCTTATTCATTTTCTGTATTAAGCAAGTCCATCACATTGATTGAAATATACAGCACTTTAACTCATATGCTGGCTACCATGTACCTGGGCCCAGCTTACAGCTCCTCTGTCATCCAGCTCTGGACTCCACACGCAACTCTGCTTGTGCCCCTTACTCCTGCCCTGCAGCCTCCTGGGGCTGGCACTCCCCTCACTGCTTTTGCTAGGTCTTGTTGCAGTCTCCCATTGTTCTCACCATCTCCTTGTGATCACATTTTCTGTAGGACCCAAAGAGAAACCGTCTGTACCAGTGGAGACAGGTAGAGTTACAGATGGGATTTATACAGCTGTTCTTCAACCTCACCTCTGAACCTATGCAAGGCACCTACACAGTGGCTGCACAGAAGACTTCTGGGAAGACAATTCGTCATTCCTTCTCTGTGGAGGAATACGGTAACTATCACTGCAGTTTCAAGTTCTGAACAGCTAGTCCCATAGGACATGAAAGCTTAATTAAACAGGGTGGCAGATCTGACCAGGATGTTCAGCATGGCTGGAAAATTGTCTTTGTGTCCTCTTCCTCCCTAGAATCATTTCTTTATAAGGAGAAGACTAAAGAATTTCAGTGACATACCTCCACTCCTCCCTAAGCTGCTGTTCTGAACACCCACCTCAGAAAGGCTTCTGTCAGGAGGAGCAGTTCTTGAATCAGTCCTTTCAGAGGTGCTTTAAGGCCACAGCCTCATCTCCAGCTGGCTGCATACCTGTCAAGTGTCATGCTATAAGTCTGGGTTTAGGCTGAGGCTGCCTGTAAATTAAGACCTTGCCTTTCCTCCCCTACAAGCTAAGCCCATAGCTTGCATCATGCCTTGGTGCCTTAGCCTCTCTCTGGTGCTCTCATTCCTATGGCAGTTCCATCTGCTTGACTGAAAAATGGTATCCCAGTACACACTGGCACATGATTGCAAGCAACACAGCTTCCAGCAAGCCAGCTGAAGCCCTTGTTGCATGGCCTGACATGATTTGGCTCATACAGCAGAGAGGTGTCCTGGAAGATGAGTCTTGAAGTCCTTTGACCCCTTACAACTGCAAGACTGTTCTGTGTCCTGTGCCCTGAACCCCTCCCAGTACTCCCAAGACAGTCACCTTCCATTTCCCCTCCTGTGGCTGGGTTTGGATGGGATGTCACCCTGTGCTATGTCACTGGGGAAGCTATGAGGTCTTCCTATTTTGCAAATTGGTAAGATCTACATGCTTTGGAAATGCAGAGACCAGGCTGCAGCCCCAGCTCTGTGCATTTGTGGGAAATATGTATTGACGTACCTCTCTATTTTACTGCATCCTACTGCTATGGGACTGACAATCCACGTGTTCTCTAAAAAAACTGCTGTATTGTAATAGCTGGTGTAATAATCTTGTCTTCTTACCTGGTACAGTGGTTGACAGACTGGTTTTCGCTGACTTCAGTGGGATGTACAGGTGACAGAAGCCTCTAAAATCTGACCATTTAGATGCGAAAGGGTTTCAGGGTATTTGTAAGAACAGTCTTTGAGCAGCATTCATGAGTCATTCTTATGTTATTCTGCACCACATAGACTGTTTTTCTTTGGTTCTGCTGCAGTGCTGCCAAAATTTGAAGTAATAGTGAAAATGCCCAAGGTGATCACCATTCTTGATGAGAAGCTGGAGGTGACAGTTTGTGGACTGTGAGTGTCATTCTTTCAAGTTCTCCTTGGTTTCAGTTTTTTTCTTCAGCTGGTGTTGAAAGTTCAGTTAGGAGCTTGAGATATAAGACTTTATTATATTTCTGAATCCTTTTGTGGTCCCAGGGCCAAACAGAAGGCAACAGTTCTTATTTTTTGCACTTTGTATGTAACACGTAGAAACATATTGTTGTTCTGGTTTGTTTGTTTGTTTGTTTGTTTTGTGAGAGTGTTTCTTTCATATTTTTTTGGTCAGAGGGTTTCATACCAGCTACAGTACTAGGGAAGATGTCTTCAGTTTAGTTTACGCAGGAATGTTTTAATTCTGTCTTCTGCTTATTAGTGTGAAGAGGAAACTCTAAGGGATGCAGCTACCCTCTTTCCTTTAGGCCACCCCATTTGATTCCACATAGCAATATTCCACAGACCCCATAGGGAGACCCATGGCTTGGACCGAAGAATGAGTCAAAAGACCCAGTGCTCTTACATACACAAACCAGTTCCACCAGAATTGTGTGGTGGGGTAGATACTTTCAACATGTTCTCCAAAATAAGGGGGACTTTTAACTAAATCAGCATTAGCATAAATGAATTCTGAAGACTTAATTGTTATTCCCAGGGATGCAAACAGGAGTATAAGACTCAGTGTTTCTACCTCTCTTACCAAACTTAATCCTACCAAGTTACCAAGTTTCTTTCTGCTTTTTATTTCCTGTGATGACTCTCTTTATCCTGGAGGCAGTTCTAAGAAAGTGTCCTGGAACCATTGGTGATGAGCTTTTAAGTCTTCTCCATCCCTCTGTTTTCCTTTCAATCTTCCCTGTTGGTAGATACACATTTGGGAAGCCTGTTCCTGGTCTTGTGAACTTCCGTGTCTGCCGGAATTTTGAACATGCAAACACTGCCTGCTATGGTGAAGAGTCTAAAGCTGTGTGCGAGGAGTTTTCTGGACAGGTGAGTCATGATTACACTTGTGGGTAGAGTGATAGGAGAAAGTGTGGTTTATTGGGCATGTCTTGCTCTGAGTATGTACAAACATAGTGTGAGGAGTGTGGTGAGGCACTGGCACAGGTTGCCCAGAGAGGTTATGGATGCCCCATCCCTGGAAGTGTCCAGGCTAATCTGAATGGGGCTTTGAGCAACCTGGTCTAGTGGGAGGTGTCCCTTCCCATGGCAGGTGAGTTGGAACTTACATGACCTTAAAGGTCCATTCCAATCTAAACCATCCTGTGATACTATGATACTATGAAGATCCATGTATTTTAAGGAAGCCTTAAAGGAAGAAGGAGAAAAGATTGGGTGCAAGAGGAAACGTGAAAGGTAAATATATGGGGAAGGTTTGTACAGTAGGAATGGTGTGTGTAAAGACCAGAAGCTGATGGAGAATGAAGTCGTGGAAGAAATAACAGAAAGGTCAGAGGGAGTGTAAAGAGTATAAGAGAAAAGTGAGATAGAAAAGCCATGACTGGTGAGAGCAGAGTTGGGGTGGGCTTACACTGGAGACTGTGTGGGACCATAAGCTGGTCTTAGATGAGGAAAAGAGCAGAAACCAGGGGAGGGGATGATGCATTTTGAGCTAGAAGAAAATGAATATGGGTTTAGCAGTAGTGGTTAAGACAAACTGGAAAAAAGTCCGTTTTTTTCACCTTTCACACTGATAAGCCTACAAGAGCAAAACTGGATGGTGTTTGGAGCACACACAGGTACAACAGTACTAGGTTAATTGACAGAAGATGGGGTAATAGAAACTGTGGAAATATGACAGGACAAGGAAGCAAGCAGAAGACATTCTTGTGGTCCTTGGGCTCTGCTACAGTATGATGTCCACAACTGTCTGTGCTACTTCTGTTGTTACCCATGTTAAAAGAAACTATGAACACTGAGGTGCAACCCCTGTTCCAGGCATCTCTTCTGTGGAGACTTGCCTTGTATATGAAGATGCTGAAGAGAGGTGGCAAGCTTTGGAAATAATTTTCCAGCTGTCGTCTGCTTTCAACACATACTCAGGCTTTGGTTTATGTATCACTCATATGGCTTATGCATTTTAAATCAGAAGCTGCATATTCTAAGGTACCTGATACCTGACAAATATTTCTTGTGTGGCAGGCACTTGACTAATTTGCTATGCTTTTGTACCAAATGTTTGCAACTTCAAACTTCACAAACACATGCACAAAAATCTTCTAGTTTGTTAGATCTTTGTTCAGATGTTGCTGCAGGAACTTAAAAATGCTTTTTACCAAGTTATTTTCATCTTTTTTCAGTTTTGATAAAAACAACAGAGGGAAATTATCTGTGAGATTCAGAGCAATGAACAGTGATGGATTCGCTAAGTTGAATAAACATTGTATAAATGACAATATAATACTCTTTTTTGTTTCCCTCCAACAGACAGACAACTATGGCTGCATTTCTGAAATGGTAAAGACCAAGTTATTCCAGCTCAAGAGAGGTGGATATGAGAATAAGCTCCATGTGAAGGCTAAGATTAAAGAGGAGGATACAGGTATGAATCATCTGGATGAAAGAGCCATGTAATAAGCCTAGGAGAGACCAGCAGAGGGGCCAAATAGGAATGAGGGAGAAAAAGAGACACTTGCTTTTCTGGAATCCTAAAGTTTTCCTATCTGTAGTCCAGGGTCATCAGCAAAACAGTTTGTCCAGGAAAGAAGGATTGGCCTAAAGTAAAAGTAGTTCTGATCAGGCAGAGGCAAATTGGTTCTTCATGCTTCTTTCTGCAGGAGTGGAGTTGACTGGGTCAAGCTTCTCTGAGATCACAAGCACCATTAGCAGAATCTCCTTTGAGCATTCAGACTCCTACTACAAACGTGGAATCCCCTTCTTTGGGCAGGTAGGGAACTATGAGAATGGAATGCCATGAGTTCTAAGCAATGATGCTGCTGAACCTCCTGGACAGGGATATGCCTGACCTCAGAAAAGATGCTGGAGCTCAGTGCTGCTAATCCCTGGGGGTCTCCTTTCCTCAGCAGGCTCTCAAACTGGGGACCAGCAGCTGAGAGCACAGCCCTCATTCTGATCACCCCTCTGTCCTTGTGCTTGGGCTGCTCCAGTCCAGTAAAATTTTCCAGTCATGTGTTAAATAGGACGCTGCAGAGGCGTGAGTGCACGCCACTCTCCATGTCCCCTCCTCTGACCCAGAGGAGGAGATAAGAATGAGACAAAGAAAAAATATTCAGAAAGTTTGCAGTTCTCTCTGAAATATATAGGTGTAAAGTGCTGTGGAGGCTTCCTTGTCTCACATGGACCCAATGTCTTTAGCTTGGTGGTCTATCAGTCAGTTCAGGTGGCAGCCATTCCTCTCCTGTACTGTTTTTGCTCCTCCAGGTGAAACTAGTGGATGGGACTGGTGCTCCAATCGCCAATGAAACTGTGAGGATTTCTTTACAAGGAGGACAGGAAGAAAACTATACAACAAATGAAGAGGGCCTGGCACAGTTTGCCCTAAACACTTCCATGCTGTCCTTTAATACTGTTGGAATTAGGGTAAGTCCTGCAGACAGAGGAGGTCCTGAAGTGACCCACAGAGCTGGAAGGGGAGTACCTCTGAAGTTTCTCCTATATATGCAAAAAAAAAAAAAAAAAAAAAAAAAAAAAATCAGATTATTGTTCCTTGTTGTTTGTGTTGACCTTGGCACCAGTTTGGGGGAAATAGTCATACAACAAACTGAGTTGCTATGTCACAATCACACTTATCTTGTAAGTATTTAATTTCTGCTTGGCAATAGCAATGTAGGCTTAGAAGGTACATCAAGAGATCATAATAGTCCATTCTGCTCCAAGGGGTCATCAGCCCTACCTAGACAAATCTGTTTCAAGGGTGGGTCTATCTCCTGTGATAGAGTGCTGCTAGTGATTTGCTGTCATTTTACTTATATTATTTCTCCAGTATCTCATCTTAATATCCTTTGTGGTCAGTTAAGGCAAGCTGCATATCTCAGAGTTTAATTTAGAATTTCAAGTTTCTAAGTAGAACACCTAATTTTTTCTTTTTTTTTTTTTTTTAAATTTTTTCTGCTGTAAAAGGAGTACGAACTATTCACATAAATTTGCTCCTAGGTGCAGAATTTGTTTGTCTGGGAAAAATAAGTGCTTCTGAACATTATTTTGTTGTTGGAAAATGCAATATGTGTCTGATATGCACATTTCATAATATCTCCCCCTGGACTATGGCAGAATATTTATGTCTAGAATTATATTTGCTCTTCTCCTTACAATTCTCTTGTCACAAATTAGAACCATTAAAATTTATCCAGGAGTTACTACTAGATGCTTGAAGTTTTCAGACTTTTGCAAGGCAAGAATTCCAAAATATAATGAGAAAAATAAGGAAATAAGGGCATGTGAGGCACAGGAAGTGTTGAAGTAGTGCCCTTCTAAATATGGAATACCTTCCCCTTGCTCTCATTTTTAAGAGAACCTGGACTCTTTCGGCTCTTGAATTTCTATTCAATTTAGATTTTGAATTATTAGGTGGAGATTTTCCTCCTTTTCTATAATATCCACAGCTTAATCTCGGCACTGGTAACATCTGAACTGAACATCACTATCCCTTTTTTAGTGCAAATAATAAGGAAAGGTATGAAAATCAGCTTGTTTTCTCTTTAAGCTAGGAGAATATTAGAGCTGGCAACGTATTAGTGTAAAAAGCCCTTGAGGTGATACTGATAGTAAACAAAAATCTGATATGATTCAGCTTGTTTGACACAAACTCCAGCTTCTCTGGGAGTGAGATCATTCCCAATGGTATGATAAGGATACCACCACCCTGTCTTGCTCTTTCCAAACTCATGTGTGGGGGTTTTTTATTATTTTTTAGATTTCTTTGTTGCTTCAATGCAAAAAAATAGCAAACCTTTAATATTAGGCCATGGTTTTTGTTCCAGTTCAGCCACTTGTGTTTGAGGACCTATGTGTGCATTTTCTCGTTTTCCAGGCAGTTCATAAAACACATCCCTACTGCTATGACCGTTCCTGGGTCGTTCCATATTATGCAGACGCCTTTCTCCAACTAAAGCGCTTTTACTCTCCTAGTAATAGCTTCCTCAAAATTGAGCCCAAGCCTGAGGCATTAAGCTGTGGCTCCTCCACAGAGATCCGGGTGCATTATATCTTTACTCCAGAGGCCATAGCAGAGCAGAAGGAAATCACCTTTTACTACCTGGTAAGTTTGCACTGCCATACAGTAAGGTTGCCACTAGCAATTGTAGGGGGGCTGGAAATGCAAATTGTGGGTTTTGTCAGCATGCTTTAAACACTCTCGTTATTCTTCTTATGTTCTTTCCTAACAAAAAGGAGGGTCTGATTTAGGAGCAAAAGAGTAAGGATGTCCCTATGCCCCATGGGTGAGCACTGGGATTCTGCTACAGGGAGGCAGAGAGCAACTGAGTGGGGTGTGAGCAGCAGACATACAGCTTGCTTGCTCTCCTCCCAGGCTCCCCCACTTCAAGGGTTGGCACATGCATAACCTCAGTCACAACAAAATGTCTCTTTCCATTCAGGTGATGGCCAAGGGAAACATTAAGCACGCAGGCACCCACATTCTGGATTTGGACCAGGAAAGTGGTGAGTTCCTCTCCCCTGCTAAATTGTCACTGTTGTGGGAGGCTAGGGAACTATGGCAGACATGCACTCTGCTTCCATGTAAAAGCAGGGATCCACATCTCCTTGTCTCCTAATATCTGGGAAGAGTATGACTTTTATTTTCTCTGCCTTTATTTAGACTTTGCACAGATTTGCTCTAATCCCCTGTGCCTGCTGTCTTTCTTCTGACACTGCATTTTCTGGGGCTCCAGTATTCCTAGGAGACACAGTCTGTTTTAGAAGCTGAAGCAAAATTTATCATACTTATGCACCAGAAAACAGGCCTTTCAGTCAGACAGTGAGACTTATGCATCTCTGTCAGCACCAATTCATCCCACTTGGATGCCTGGAGTTTCATAATGGCTGGGATGAAGTTCAGCATAAAGTCAAACCTAGAATTTTGGCTGCTCCAAGAAAAGGTTTCCTGCATCTTAACTTTTTGCTCTTGCTTTGTTTGCTAGCCAATGGTGTCTTCTTACTACAGCTGCCTCTACAAGCTGATATTGCTCCACAGGCCCAAGTGCTCATCTACACGACTGCCCCCAACAGGGAGGTGATCGCTGATTCAGCCAAGTTCTCCATAGAATTGTGTTTCAACAATAAGGTAAGGGGTCCACTTCTTGAGGAAGCAGCTATCAGACTGCAGTGTGATCAAGTTTACTTATGTAGATTTAGCCTGGCTAAGTTAATTTCCTTAGATTTACTAACAGTGGACAAGCAACATACCAATTGTTGTAGGCAGCATCACTGCTTACTGGTTTGTCCTAGCCTGGAGGAGATCAGCTGTTGGAAAAGAAATGCTAACAGGGATTACATTGATAAACCTCCTTTTAGTAACTACTCAGAACCACTGATCCCACAGGTGGTCCTGGCTAAGAAGAAAGTGGAGATGCATGTATTATTCATACTGGAACACATCTATTTAACTCCTTTTCATATAAACTCATTCTGTCAATGAGGTGGCTGCTTATGGAGCCACAGAGCAAAAATAAAACACACATAGCCCTAATCCAGTGGGCAAAGCTCATACTCACCATATCTTTCAACTCCTGTATAGCTCATCCTGTCATTTTAATTTTTGTGGTAAGTAAATGGAGATAAATCTTGTCTGAACCTTCCAAGCAATGCACAGTGATGCTTCAATAGCAATGGTGAGACTGAAAAAGTGTAGAAAAATAAAGCCTTCTCTCTGTGAGCATATGGACCATTTTTCTGTTACAGCCCCATATATTCCCTATGCAGAAGAACAGATTGATGTAAGAGCAGTCCTGAGACCAACCTGAAAAGTTCCCATTGGAACTTAAGAATACTAGACATTGCTGAAGACAGTCCCTTGTCCTGCTAAAACCCAAGCTAAATAAGGTCTTGAGACTGGTATAACTAAAGAAGCTTGGCCACCTGAATTTTGTTCATATACTAAGTGTCATACTATGGGCTGCATTAAGATCTGCATGCAAGCCAAGTGCCAAATTATTTACATGATTAGATACTGCTTTCCTCTCTGAAAGCATGCTGAATATAAAGCTGCTGTCACACTGGGTAGGACAGACTTAGGGCTATCCCTATACTAAAGAGTTTTCCTAGTAACAAGCTTGCTACAGTTCTTTTTCTGCCATTTTCTGAAGAATATTGTTTTTGAAGTCTCAAGAGTCCACCCTGGGAGAGGTGGAGGGTGTCAGCAGAAGGCATGCTGTGTTCTGGTTGGGACATGAGGGACACTGGTGGCTGATGCTGTTTTCTTAGGCAACACATTTAGTCTGAGGATGCTTTGATCATTGCGTGTTCAGGGATGATTTGTACTGTTGAGGAAGGAGAAGATTTATGCAGGTCAGCCATCTGATTGCAAAATCATGTGATACAGTGGTAACAACAACTTTTGCTAGCAAGAACTTCCAGGGCAGAGGTAGGTAGGTAGGGTGTTGTTAGAGCTGTGGGTCTGGTTTTGATGAAGACACAGAAATCTGGCAGGCCTCAGATAACAAGCCAGCACTTCAGAATCATTACCAGGCAGTAGGTACTGCAATATTGCTCCAGGGCATCACTGCTTCTCGTGTTATCAAAGAATCTGCTAAGCAAGGTCTTTGCAAACTGGTTTTCTCTCCACATACAACATCTGGGTGCAGTACAGAGACTGGTCATGGTTCAAGACCATGCTCCACTGCCTGAACACTTCTAGCCACTATGTGGGATTGTCTCCTCACATTCACATTGACCATAAACCCAAAACTGCCTTAAGAGTTATATGAGCAATTGTGATGCTTGAAGTTGCCAAGAGTGCTGTGACTGCAGTAAGGGGACAGTAGCACAGAGGGACTGTAAGGAGAGGTGTGCATGCATGTGGGGGCTTTGTAAGGTTAGAACTGAATGCACTCGACTAGAAGGAAAAGTCCTGCAAGAGTAGGACATCCATGACATAGCTTTTCCTGTGGTTGTAGGTGGACTTAAGCTTCTCTCCTCCAGAAGGCCTGCCTTCCTCTGATGCTCACTTGCTGTTCAGAGCCTCCCCGAACTCCCTCTGTGCTGTCCGTGCTGTGGACAAGAGTGTTCTCCTCATGAAGACAGAAGCTGAACTATCACCTGCCTCTGTAAGTTCTTAGTCTGTGGAACAAGTCAAAACCTGGCAAGTGCAGCCCAGCACTGGAATAGAAACAGGGAACCATCCCCCTTGTCAGAGCTGACACAGGAAGGCTCCCCTGTGCTGTTGCACTTGTCTTCCTCCAGTGGGCAAAAATATGAGAACTGGGCAGCAGTTGTTTCTTAGGGGTTTTGTGCAGCTGTAGGGAAGGCAAATAAGCTCTTTTAAGGGCCCTGCTTGTCTTGGCCAAAGGTAAGCACTGTTATGGATTTGATGACAATTTTTCAGTTGGTCTCTCCATCCATGGATTAATTTTCTTGGAGTAGCATCTGGAACTGTCAAAGAGTTTATTCCTCTTTAGCTAAGTAGAAAATTATAATCTCTGAGTAGAGACAAAGTACTATGGGTGGTTTGGCCAGTGTAATTTTTTACATATTTGAGCAATAATACCCAGAGTAATATGCAGTCCATAACAAAAGAGGCAGTATCTTCAAATTTGCATCCCTTTTTTGATTCCCAAACTCCTATTGCTCCCACAGGGGGGACCATGGCAATGTGGATGTCTGTGTTGGTGATGTGACTGTTATGGTGCTTGCATCCAACTTCCTCAGTTGTGTTTTGTTATAATGGATATTAAAAATGCCAAATACTTGGTCTTTTTCTGCCTAGGTGTATAATTTGCTGCCAGTGAAGAAATTGCATGGCTATCAGTATGGTCCAAACATGCTCCTTGAGGATCCCCTGGACAATTGTATTTCTTTGAAGCCAATAGTTGTGGATGGGATCACCTATGCCCCAGTAATGGGGATGAATGAAGAGGACACTTATAGCATCTTAAAGGTATAGACCTCTTGCATGTTTAGGGAGTGGAATGGAAGAATGACTGAGAATGCCTAAGCCTTCTGTGGCATCATGTGAATCTGAATGATCTGACACTAATTTTTCTTCCAGAGGCACATTCAGTGAAAGTCATAAGCTTTACATGTCTTGCCAGCTTTGCTCTGCACTTGGTGGAAAAGGGATCATCTCAAAGTTTTCTTCTTATGGGAAAAACTTTGAGGTTGACTTGAAGTGAGTTTGTAACTGAGGGTAAATAATTCTGTGCCATTACAGTTACCTCAAATAAATCAATATGCCCTGGAGCTGCATTGTAGCCACAGACATTTCTTTCCAGAGAGAAAACTCGATATCTACTCCCTGGCTTATCCTGACCCCTAGGCTGGAATTGGACTGGAACCTGTGTCCTAAAATCAGAGGGGGATATATCCTTTGGTCTCTCTGAGCCACCCAGGTGCTCAGACCCAAGGTTGTGGGTGTTGTCTCAAGGTCCAATCCACACACAGTAACAGCTTTTCAATTTTGAGGCAGTTGGGTCTGCTGTGTAAACCTCAACAGGATTCAGTAATAAAAAAACATGCTTGGTTTCTCTCCCATAGGAAATGGGCCTAAAGGTTTTCACAAATACCAAGGTGAGGAAACCTTGGTACTGCAGCTCTGATAATTACAACTACCCCCTGGAACAAGCAGTCGGCCTTGCAGGACCTTCACCTATGGCAGGAGCACCTATGTATGCAATGAGGACAAGCGGTAAAGCAACTGGGTTTTGTTATCACTTCTGTTCTGAACAGAGAGCCTGTTTGTATTTTGGGGTGAATACTTAAACAAGAGCTGGGTTAGCCATTTTCAGGCTCTTTTTATAGACTCAGCCCATTTTATGTATGGTCAAAACCATGAAGCAAATGACAAACTTTTCAGTGACAAATTGGTAGATCTTAGGAGCTTAGAATGATAAGAGTTGTGTGGTGGAAGTCCAGTCTGAAATGGACCCATCCTATTTCTAAGGGCTATGTCAGCTCTAACACTGTAACTGTCTGGGCAACAAAATTGGCCTTATCATCCTTCAGAGTCTCATATTATGGGAAATATCTTATAAATCATAAGTTATTCTATCTCGATAGCTGATTCAGGGAGTTTTCCCTTGGCAAAAGAACCTGTGCTTTTGCACGTGTCCAGTTTGAAAATAATTTCAACTTCTAACACATGTTGCTAAGATTCAAGATAGATACTTTTTAATCATCGTAAACTGAAATAGGCAGCAGTAAGAAGACTGAAATACCACAGTAGACAAAGACAAGCGAGCCATCTGTCACTTTTGCTAGAAGCTAAGTGATATACCTCTGATAGTGTCTTTAAATTATGCCCTGAGACCTTCTCAGGTTCTGGAGGTGCCTGTTGCACAAATAGTATGAATACTTCTTAGCTACAGAATTGTTAACGAAATGCAGAATTTAATTTAGCCAAAGTAAAGATGACCAGATTAAGAACTTTTCTTCTTTATCTGCTTGGATGCATTTTTCTTTCTGTTTGTAAAAGCCAGGCAAATCATGTCCCACCCACCCCATCTGTATTTTCCAGCTGTTCAAAACTGAAGTAACACAATTTTTTTACTAATTTTCATCCCAAACACAGAATGTTTTATTTGGAATAATCTTTGCATGTGAAAACTTTTTTCTAGTCAAAATGTCCTTTTTACCCTTCCCAAATTCCAGCCGTATGTTTTTATTTTGTGCATCTTCATCCCTGTTCTTGAGGCAACCATAGCTTTGGCAGGAAGATGGTTTTCTGAGTCACAATGACCCTACAAAAAACACTGTAACAGAGGAATATTCCATTTCTAGCTGACTTGATAGAATGGACAAGACTGTCACAGCAAGGTTGTACTTGAAAGGGAAAAGATCATGTGCACAGGAGGTCCTAAATAGGTTTTTGCTCTAAATCAATTTTTTTTAACCTTGTAAAGTGCTGCCCTGCAAACCTTTAGGTCCTCTGGAAACCAGCAGGAAATAATGGAAGGCTAGGTCTTCTTGCTAATAAGCCCTGACCCTGAAACATCACTGCTGTTGGTACTGGTGCTCACTACAAACACAACAAGAATCTGCTGGTGTTTGCCAGAGATTGACACTTTCTCAGATGGAACCATGATACTGTCACAGGTCTCTGCTTGTTTGAAATTACCAGTAGTTGATTTGTTTTCCCTCTCATCACATCCAGGCATTCTGTCGGATATAAATTATGAGACACCAAGCACTCCTGAAGCAGTGACAGAGACAGTCCGAAAGTATTTCCCAGAAACGTGGATTTGGAGTTTAGTACCTATAAGGTGAGTACCTTGGGCAAGTTCATTCCTTTTTAATAAAACTGAATTTATAAGGTGAAAACATGAATCTCAAAGTATTTGCCATGCCTTTTCAATATCAGAAAGTCCTTCATTGTTTGCAGAGATCACTTGACAATCCTCTGAGATGAAATTACTTTCACCCATGGTTAGGTTTGTCCAAAGAGTGCACTGGAAGAAGATGTGGTATGGTCCTACAGTAGCAAACATACTGTGCCCCATCAGTCTCACAGACAAAACTATTCTGTAAGCCAAAAGGGGTACAGCTCATCAACAAAATGCCATAAAAATCATCCCTCTGTCCTTGCTTCTGTCCCTCACCAGCTCTGAGGGAAATGCTGATCTAGATGTGACCATCCCTGACACCATCACCGAGTGGAAGGCCAATGCATTCTGCACGTCAGCAGACACAGGCTTTGGCCTGTCCCCAACAGTGTCCCTCAGGGCCTTCCAGCCCTTCTTTGTCGAGCTCACCATGCCCTATTCTGTAGTGCGAGGGGAATCCTTCACGCTGAAAGCCACTGTTTTCAACTATCTGACTGCCTGCATCAGGGTAAGGGAGGTTAAAATCCTTCTCTGTACTTGTGTACCTTCTTGTGCACCTCTTGTTTTCACCTAGCCTTCTTACTTTATCTCTCAGTAGCCCTAGACTCTTTGCCCCTGAAATTCTTACGTTATTTCTCCTATATACTCCAAATGTAGACCCACAGTTTCAGTTATCTGCTCCTTTGCTACTGAAGAAATAGCTATTTCTATGGCTTCCTGGCTCCCTCTCTCTAATGATCACCCTTCCCTGATTGCACCTCTCTCTACAACTGGCAGGTCAGTGTGACTCTGGCTCAGTCTACTCATTTCCTGGCTATTCCAGTGGAAAAGGATGAAGTATCTCACTGTCTCTGTGAGAATGGGAGGAAAACTGTGGCTTGGCTGGTGACGCCCAGATCTCTAGGTAAAGGTCTCAGGGTACTGAAAACTGCAGGAAGGGTTTCTCTGCGCTGTTCTTCCTGTTCAGTATTGGGTGTAAAAGCAACACATTTTCCTGGAAAGCCCTTCAATTGAGTGCATCTGATCTGGGGTTATTTGGGAGACACTAGCAGATTCCTAGTGTCCAAGGCTGTGTTTGGCACCACATGCAGTACCATCAAACCTTATGGCCCTTGGACAGCATCTCCTGAAGCCAGAGACATTGCTGGACAGCAGATGTGCTCTGTTACCTCCATTCCTCATGGAGATTAGACATCTTCCCCATGGGATCTTCACACTTTGTTTTCACTTTTGTTATTAAGTATTGTGGTCGCAGCTGTGGGGTAGCAGAGTGCTGGGCAGCAGTGGGGCTGGTCATTCTCAGCACTGCCCTAGGTTCTGCAAGAATCACCAAAGTAAACTCACATTTTAATGACAGAGCAACGCTGCTGTATCAGGATGTCTTCTGGTGTAGAGAGCTATGTTTTTGTGGGACAGAATAAGGGCCTAGCTGTGACAAAAATCCCCATTCATGAGCCTGCATGTTGAAACTCGTGGAATTGGCAGTGACTCCCATTGCCTGGCTCTGCCTGGCAGGACTGACTGACTCCTGTTTCCTCCAGGGCAGGTGGAGTTCTCGGTGAGCACTGAGGCCCTACAGAACCAGCAGCCCTGTGGCAACTACATCGTGGAGACCCCTGAGAAAGGACGGAAGGACACAGTCATCAAACAGCTGCTGGTGGAGGTGTGTGGGCTGAGGGAAGGGAGGAGTGAGCTTTGCTGTGGGTAACAGTGGATGCTGGGATGCAATTGGACAGGATGCTAGATAGTCTCATCTAGGCTCTCTTTCTCATTAAAGATTGCACAAGATGACCTTTTGAGAACCCTTCTAATCTGGCCTGGTCTGTGATTTTATGAGATCACTGTGCAGCATGGCAATATAATGGTCTTATATCATCTTTGACAGGGATGCATAAAGACTGCAGCTTAATAATGTGCGTTGTGTCTCCCAGTGCACTAAACTTTCCCTGTCTCCTACAGTAACAGACTCCTACTCCAATCCATCCTTCCCTTTAGCTCCTACCTATCATATCCTATTTCAATACACCCTTTTTATAGCCTCTCTCCTTCTTTTGAGACACCCCCAATAAGCATGGGCCAGTCAGCACATGCTGCCTCTCAGCTAGTTGAGTGACCAAGCAAACTGCCTCTTTAGCTGAGTGTTTTGAAATTCTGATTTGATAACATAGTCTGGCATGAGGATAAAGGTGGGGGATTCACAAGCACCTATGGAAATTCAATGACTGTAAAGAAAACCCCTGAAAACTCCAGTTATTATAAAAGTCCATGAAAACAAGTTAAAATTTTACAGCTTATCCATTCCCTGTGGCAAGAAGAGTTGCTGATGTGTTATGGTACACAAGGAAATTATGGGGCAATATTGGATACCCTTTATAGGAAGTTGTTAGTTTATTATATACTGAGTGTGGTAATCTAGCAGGTAGATTCTATGGCCTCAGCTTTTCTCTTTATCATACAATTCCCTAATGTTTGCTCACTATGTTTTGTGCTACCAGTAGTGTCATCAGATATTACAGTGTACAACATCATCCCTTTCTATTATTGACATGCACAATTTTTTTCCCCCTAAAGCATCTGCAGCATCATGATAAGTAGCACTGCAGACATCTCTTCAGGACAGCTCTCTGTAGTGCTGCAGTCCTTTTGTTACAAGGATATTAAGTGTCTCTCACTGTGTACAATAGTTATAGGTCATCTATATGAGAGTCCCTCAGTGTTCTCTTCTCCTTTTCATGTCCTTCCTCCGTATACAACACCAGTTACTTAGGATTGTATTTTTTTTATTTGCTGAGATTATTACTTCAGAGCTCTGTATTTCAGGGAATGTTTGTGACTGCTTCTCCTTCTTCAGTTCCCTCACTTTTCTTTTAATTTTTCCCTCTGTCCTTGTTAAAGATTCCTGCATGCCTGTAGTTCCTGTCTCACTAACTTCTCACCTCTCTTGTTTTCCTTCATCCCACCCAAGCCTGAAGGAATTGAGAAGGAAACAACCCAGAACTCTGTGCTCTGTGTAAAAGGTAAAGCCCACTCTTCCCACCATCTCCATTTGTTCCTGTGTGGTTTGATGGGTGGGATGTGCCTGGAGGAGGCCTGCATCTATCATGTTCCAGATAGTCTGATATTTTTGTGTAATCAAAACTTCAGGTGGGAGTCTGAGATATAAGGAAAAAAGAGTCCTAAAGAATGGACCATCCTGCTTAAGCATCACAGTGAGCTAGGACAGATTTAGGATGAATGTTTGCAACCCTGTTCTCTTGAGTGCTGACATTGGAGTTACAAATACTGTCTATTGTTTTCTAGTGCACTCAGGAAAAAGCTGTAGACACATGATCTGTGGTGACTAAAAGTGCTTGGGAGTGGTTTCATGCAGAGATTGAGTTATAGCCAGGAAAACAAGAAGTTACTGATATCAGGGCGTTTTTAATAGGAAATGTTCCAGTTGTTTCACTGAGGCTCACTCCCATTAGCCATTTCTTGGAACTGCACTGAAGCTGTTTGGGTCTTGTTTCTTTCTCAGGGGTGCCTGTGAAAGAGAAGTTTTCCCTGTTTCTACCCACAAATGTTGTACAAGACTCAGGCAGAGCATATTTCTCAGTGTTGGGTGAGTCAACAGTCTGGCAGAACAACCATGTGCTTTTTCTGCCTGTTTATGTTGGCCTCCTACCTCACAGCTTTTTCCCTTGGTTTCTAGAACTGCTCACTCTTGCCTTTAATCTCCTCTGTCTTGAGCACTTTCCCTTCCAGTTATGCTCTTCCTTTTCCCCTTTCTGCATGCCCTGTTTCTCAGTGTTCTTGTAATGCCCTAACCTTTCTCTCATTTCCTTCTTTTCCTTTACTGTTCTGCGTTTTGTTGCAGGATCTTTATCAATCCACGTGGCCTTTTGTTCTTCTCTGATATCTCCTGCTTCTATCATTTAGCTTCCTCTGTTTCTGATAGCCAGCCCTAAGTATTTTTAACACTCCTTTGGTATCTCCTGCTGCCCAGGTGACATCATGGGCACTGCCATGCAGAACCTGCACCAGCTCCTCCAGATGCCATTTGGCTGTGGGGAGCAGAACATGGTCCTGTTTGCACCCAACATTTATGTCCTGAACTATCTGAACAAGACAGGGCAGCTGAATGAGGAGGTCAAATCCAAGGCCATTGGATACTTAGTGAGCGGTAAGCTGGGACATGGCTTTTGCTTCTACTTTGGCTTTCTTCCAGACCCTGCCTGAGGTGTTGTGCCAAATGCTGTTCAGATGTGGTAAGAGAGCTTCTCTCATACATAGATGGGCTCTGCTGTATGCCTGAAAAGACTCTTTGCTGCTTTTCCTTTGATTGTTTTCTGCTGCTTAAACATTATGGTACCTGATCATTGCACCCATTTTTCTCATCGGGTGACAATGCAGTGCAGAGTTGTCAGGTGACCTGCTACAGTGACTTGTTGATTGTCATTAATATGTCCTGCCTTCCTTCTGAAGAGATGCAGGTGTTGCTTTTCCTCATGTGGCACAAGCAATGCATGGATATGGGGATATGCCAGTACTTCATATTGGCTACAATAGCACTGACCTACTCCTCTCTCATTTGCCTTTGCTGATACAGCTGTTTTTCTGTTTCCCCATCCCTCAGCAGACTCTTTCCAGCATCTGAATCTTGCTTTAACTCTCCACTGCAGGTTATCAGAGGCAGCTGAACTACAAACACACAGATGGCTCTTACAGTACCTTTGGACCACGTTATGGTCAACCGGGGAATACCTGGTGAGATTTCAATGTCACCTATGCCTTCCCTATATGCTTCTCTTTCTTACTCACACATTTATAATAAATCCTGCCTGACAGTAAATAGGAAATAGCAGACTATGAGCAATCAGGAACTTAATTATTCTTCCATGTAATTTTGAGTACTACTGTTATGCAGGTATTTAACTAATTGGCATGCATTTCCCTACATTTTACAAAGAGATTTTTTTAAGGTACAGATGAACAATCATGGTTCTTCAAACTGTAGCCTCAACACAAAGGGATCACAGGGTTTTATGAGCCAAATGGGGGACAAATATCAAGGTGGGAAGAAGTTTTTTCACAGAGTATTTTGAGGCGAGGATATAGAACACATGAAATCTGACTAATTAGCCCACAGTTCTCCAGCCCTTCTTGCTTATCTCCAGAGAGATGATGTGCACATGGGCCCTGTCACTTGAGATGGGCAACAGGATTCCTCAGGCCCTTTCTCTTTCTCCCTTTCAGGCTCACAGCCTTTGTACTTAAGTCCTTTGCCCAGGCTCGGCATCACATCTTCATAGATGAGAAGCACATCCAGGATGCTTTGGTCTGGCTGTCCTACAAACAGAAGGAGAATGGCTGTTTCCAGAGTTCTGGGACACTCCTGAACAATGCTATGAAGGTGATGTGTCTGCCTGGTTGTTGCCTTGAGGCTTCAACTTGACAAGAAGTCAGATTGGCCCAGATGAGCTCCTTGAGCATACAGGCAGTTGGGATATGGCCATGTCAATGGCAAACACTAGGGAGGCAGCCATGTGCCCTTCTGTATGACTGCCAACCTGCACTTATCAGTGGAATTGATACCTCCACATCAGCTGCAAGAGGAAGGGGGAAATCTAAGGCTCTACAATACAGGGTAGCCTGTGCCTACTGGAGTGGGAGAAAAGACGGAAGATAAGAAGCTAGGTGGGGTCAGCATCTAACTTTGTGTTTCCCTGCAGGGTGGAGTGGACAATGAGATCTCGCTGACTGCCTACATCACTATTGCATTGCTGGAGATTCCTCTGCCTGTAACTGTATGTGGCTACATCCTAATTTGAATCATTTGTGTTGTGTTAGCCAGTGATGGCACAGTATGACCAAATTTGTTCCAGACTGGAAAAATTATTTGGTTATTGAGCCCTGTGATATGAGAATTATGTGCTGTCAAATTTGTTATTTCTGGAAAACATCGTACACTCTTGTTTTTCGACCTCATTCTGGCAGACCCATACTGAAAGTTCAGTGTTATGATGTGTTGTTAGTAATGAAAAAAACCTCATTTCTTCCAAACCTCCTTATCACTGGTTATCTCTCCCCAGCTCTCAGTGGTACGGAATGCTCTGTTCTGCCTGGAAACAGCAGCCGATCAGAAAGAAAACCACGTGTACACCAAGGCAC
>JAWWTY010000001.1:29988297-30057819 GCA_035222235.1 Margarornis squamiger
GTGCCTTGGTGTACACGTGGTTTTCTTTCTGATCGGCTGCTGTTTCCAGGCAGAACAGAGCATTCCGTACCACTGAGTGCTGGGAGGAGAGAGAGATTCAGCTGGAGCAGCCTGAGATCCCACCTAGGCCCATCTTAGAACAGCAGGAATCTGATGGTAACTACGGACCCTTGGCATCCCCACTTTCTGCACTAACAAATATTGTACCATTGTGTATCTCTTCCCTTCCAGGTCCAATAATCCCTAGAACAAACGGGCAGTCAACAGCTGTTCTTCATTTGTATGAACTTTCCTTTAATATATCTTGTTAATGGTTTTCCTAGTTTGATTTAAAGACTGAGTAGCAGGGCTCAGATCCTTCTGCCTTGAAAAGAATTACTTCCTTTCTGCAGATGTACTGAATAGTTGCTTTCCTCCTCCAGCTGTCACACTGAGACTCTTATGTGCTTTCTCCCTCTGCTCTGTCCTTTTCTTTTTATTCTTTAGTTTCCCTTTTCTAGGGCCCTCTGAAAAAATTCAATTTTGCTGGAAGCTGGTAGTGTAGATTCTTGTTTGACAAGAAACTATCTCTGCATAGGAAAGAATATTTTTTTGCATTTTCTGGAATATTTTTTGTGACATGTTAACATCAACAATGTATGTCTTTTTGAAGCCAGAATCTCAGGTATCGTTTAAGAGTGCAATCTAATATGTAACTCCTTTTCACAGTATTAAATAATGGACTAACAGATGCTGTGACTACGTGATCTTTCAGCAAGACACATGACTATTCCTCATTTGTGATGGAAAATTTGCTATAAAATTGAAACACCACTGCAGGGAGAGCGTGTCATGATCTGAATCCTAACAGCACATTTACAGCTTAATCAATGGTCTAGAAGGAAAAGACTTATTTTTCAGTGGCTTTGTACTTTGCCTTCACTGGATGTCTATTGGAAGATGAAATCTTTTGTGATCATTTTTGGAGATGCAATTCAGGTTTTTCTGAGAAATCAAAGAATAAAACCAAAATTGATTGTGTTTATGCCTCATCTAAGGTTTCCCATGCTTGCTACTATTTGTAAGGTAAGTGCTGGGGAGGAGTTCAGCCTAATGACAGGATGTGGCACTAGACACACATGCTCAGGACATTGCTAACAAGATTTTTATGAAGATTTAATATAGCTTATTTAACTTATAGAAATACTCTGTATGATTGCCAATATCCTGAGCAACTTAAGGGCTGTGTTAAACTTAGCAGTTCATGCACCTTAACTTGAAATGCATTCATATCTCACTCAAATTCTGACAAACACCTTCCTTCGCACTCAGAGGCAGTTTTAGACTCAGACAGGGAGTTGAAAAACATCCTTGTTATCCAAAACAGTTCTGCCTGAGAGCTTGGCTTCTAAACACAAGGCATACCAAAGAGAGAATATTTTCCCAGTGAAGTTAATGCCATCCTTGTCACCCTACCAACAAAATAATGTCTTCTGTTAGTGCTTGATACACAGGAAAAAACTTGAAATACAAAACAACCTCTAATACATTTGGAGTAGAGGGATTACAGCCACCTGGCAGACACTCTGGATCAGCAGTCCACCCACTGCAATTTGTACACCAGTTTTACCTGCACCACAGCCTTGTCTCAAAGTGAGGGGATCAGAATGACCAAACCCATATTGTTCTTAAATAGGCCTCAGGCTTTTCACAGAGTGACATTATGGTATTCCCTATAGGTATACCTTATTCTTCAAACATTAAGGATGGGGATTTCCCATAAAACAATCTAGAAGAGGCACAGAAAATAGGAATGAGTCCCTGAATATGCCACCCGTTTTTTGCAGACCTATGCTGCTGTGTCTGCACAATACGCCCAAAAGTGGTTCAACAGGAAACAAAAGGAGATTTTTCTAGGTGCAGAAAAACCTATTTGGCTCACTTCAGAGAGTTAAATATTATTTAACTCACTGTTAATCCAAGATGTACAGAGAAAATTCATTATTTTCCACAAAAGAACTCAGAAAAATGTTAAGTGAAATGTTTACATGGGAAACAGGATTGGATAGGGGAGGAAAATGGAGGAAAAGTGTTAGTTCAGTATAGGCTTAAACAGAAAGACTATTCAGACAGGATTTCTTCTTTCAAAAGGTAAAGGGACCTGAGAATCTTGGGGTAGGGGGAGGAATGCTAGCTGGATAGGTTAGTACCATTTGTGGCTCGGGTTGGGGTGTGGACACATACGGTTACAGGCAGAGGGATCTCCAGCAATGCAATAGTGATATAGGCTGTCAGTGTGATCTCATCATTCACTCCACCCTGCAGGGAAACACAAAAGCAGTTGTTGATGCCACACAGCACCACTGGCTTCTCCCTTCATCTACATAAATATCTACATTCTGCAAAGACAAATCCTTCCTGCTCTCCTTCTCATGGTAAGTCCTTCAGAGGATGCTGTTGACTTCTTCCTGCTGCTGGGATAGCTCCCCACTCCCTCCCAACCCCCAAGTGCTGAAATAGCTCTGTTGATCCCAGAGCGAGTTATGGTCAAGCTCCAGCCTGACAAAAGCCCATGTGGAGCCAACCAGGCAGACACATTACCTTCATAGCATTGTTCAGGAGTGTCCCAGAACTGCGGAAACAGCCATTCTCCTTCTGCTTTTGAGTAAGCCAGACCAAAGCATCTTGGATGTGCTTCTCGTCTATGAAGATGTGAGGCCGGGCCTGGGCAAAGGACTTGAGGACAAATGCTGTGAGCCTGAAAGTGATAGAGGGAACCAAGACACCCTGAGCCGGCCCTGTATCCATCAGGGGTCACAGGGACTACATGGGCATTACTCTTCCAAAGGAAATCAGTAAAGGCTACAGGACTTGATCACAGTGGGCTGGTTGGAAACTGTGAGATAGCAACTCAATGAGATAAGGACCAATGCTAAATGGAGCCTGCTATTCATAGCCCTGAAGACTGCGGGTAGTTGGGCAGTGGCGCTCTGGGGATTCATCAGCATCTTCTCCCAACAGGAACTAACTATGTCGTCTTGCAGGTCACCCACACCTGAGCTGAAGAAGGGTGTCAGAGGAGGTAAGTAGCTATCAGTGCAGCATTGCAAACCTAAAAGGCACCTCCCTTAACATCCTCCCTTGCACCATTATGATTATTCTATGATGCCATGATTATAACTTCATCTGCAACTCCATTTCAACCTCCACAATGACAAAGCACAAGACAACACTGAGGAAAGGAAGGGCATGAAAAGAAGTGATGAAAAATCAGTGGTACTGAAGTCTTACCAGGTATTTCCAACTTGCCCATAACGTGGCCCAAAGGTACTATAAGAACCATCCCAGTGTTTGTACTTCAATTGCCTTTGGTATCCTGAAATGGAGAGTGAAAAAATATTTCAGTTGCCACACTACTTTTAAAGGAACCACACAAAAGAAATCTAGCAAACATGGGACATAGTGTTCCCCTTAATTAATGGTGCAAGTGTGAGCTATGCTGCTCAGTACTACAATGAAAGTTCAGGCAAACCTACAGCTGTGAGTATCTTCATTTTTGTGCTTTTCCTCTCTCCTAAAACACCTGGAAACTCAGTGTGCGTGATTATTCCTGTTCTCTGCCCTAGACTTGATGAGGAGAGGTAAATGCATCCTAGGCTTGAGAGAAATGGGAGAATGGTTCCATAAGGAGAACTGATAAAAAATGTGAGCCCTACACAGGACAGGGATGCAGAAAACAGGGTAATTTCCACTGAGGAAGTGCAATTTTCCTGCAAGAATAGCTCCGGTAAAACAGTCCCTTTCTAGTCAGCATATACTCACGGTGTGCATATGTACGGATGTTATGTCTGTCAACGTGCCCTTGCTGTGTCCAAATTCTGCCCTTGTCAAAGGTGAGCAATACTTTCAAGATCTACATAAGCAGCTGCCATGATTAATGGTTATGGTATGATTTATGTATTTCACGTAACCCTTTTCTTATGGAGAGAAATCTTGAGTTACTGCCAGTCCTTGACTTTTTCTGTGTTCCTGTTTGGATGCTGCTGTCTCTCACCCTGTACCTCCACTTGGAACATAGGATGCTTTCTTATAGATACTGTATTATACACACTTAACCCACCAATATCATGTTCCTTTCTAGAGACTGCCTCCATCAGATCATATATGCCAATATGTAAGGACAAATAATGTCCTTACCCAGTTGCCAGGGGAAGGGATGAACAGAAAAGCAAATGCCATGTCCCATCTCACCGCTCACTAAGTATCCAATGGCCTTGGATTTGACCTCCTCACTCAGCTGCCCCGTCTTGTTCAGATAGTCCAGAACGTAGATGTTGGGTGCAAATAGGACCATGTTCTGCTCCCCACAGCCAAATGGCATCTGGAGGAGCTGGTGCAGGTTCTGCATGGCAGTGCCCATGATGTCCCCTGGGGAATGGGACAATATACGGTGTAAATTAGCTATTACACTGAGCACAGCCTGAAATGACAGTGTTTCCACGTAGCATGTGACATTTTAAGGATACTTCACTCACCTAGCACTGAGAAATATGCTCTGGCTGAGCCATCCACCACAGTTTCTGGGAGAACCAAAGAGACTTTCTCTGATATTGAATTTTCTGGGATAAAAAAACCCAAATTAATTTGGTTACAATTCCAGATATAGCTATATGCATGCGTAGCAGCTATCTCCTGAGCAGGGTTTTTCTGTCTTTGACAAATCTATTCATCTGTAATTTTGCTGATGAAGTTTCCCATCCTGCAAATTTTGTGTTGGGCCTTCAATACCCTCACACACAGATTGTCATGAACATCTACATGACAATATCACCTGGCCTTGACTGAGAAATACAATTTCCAGCCTATTTTTCTGGCCTCTTCTGCTTTGCTGGGCAGGCCTGGCTTACTGCAGAGTTTGCTTTGTGATTTTACACCTGTTGAACTAAAGGCATTAGCAATAACCTTATTAAATCCCAAATATTCTCTCCCTGTAGGGACCTGGTTAGTCTCATTTCCTAAGAGATAAGCTTCTGACTCTGTAATTGTAGACACTATTACATCCCCAGCATTCCTCCTCCAGGAAGGACTGGTTTCACTGACAGTTGGACATACATCTAGTTTGTTCAATTCTATCAGATGCCTACACTTTTCTTCTCAGAGTGGAACATTCACAAACCTTTTCTTCTCTCTTTGTCTTTAGTCTCCACCACACCAAAGAAAGTCTTAGAGATCAAATGGCTCTTACCAGATGCACAGAGCACAGAGTTGTACGTAGTTTCCACTTCAGTCCCTTCCGGCTTGGGGAAAAGGGCAAGAAGAAAAAGCAAAGAAATGAAAAACAGCAACAAAGAAAAGGAAGACATATCAAAAGGGAAACTAAAAGGGACGTTTTGGAAATTTCTTACAAAGTTTTCTCCTCCATGTGCTAAAAACTGAGGATAATTGAGGACTATAGCGTACTGACTAATTACAAGTATGAAATGTAGTGCATCTTCTTTCCTTTCTTATTATTGAGAGAGGCTCTGCAGCTTCACAGGTTATGATGCTGATAGCATGCAAGGTGCTGTTACCAACACTGCTAACAGTGCCACAGGACCCTGTCTTCCAAGGTGCTACCCACCATGGCCCAGTCTAGCTGCTGGCTGGGTGCCTGGGACACCAGTAGGATACCTATGCAAGAGCTTTCACAGGTGGTAACTAGAGCACTCCAATGCCCCCACACATCTTAGAACAACAAACACTTAAATCTGTGGCATAGTCAACTGGCAATTCTGTCCTGCTGTTTCAAAAACTCCCAGCCTAGTTTTTGAAGTCAGAAAAGAATCCCTCTTTTCTGTTGAGACAGACGAAAACATTTTGCCAAAAACTCAGGAATCAAATGTTGACTAGAAAAATGGTTTTTGTCAGAATTTATTTTAGGGAGATCCATGCATCAATTTTTAACCTTCAAATAGGAGAGTTCCCATTGCCTCATTACCAGTTTCCAGCTTTTTCCAGCTGAAAATTTTTTCCAGCATGTAAACAATGGCATTATTTTCTTTACCTTCTCACACAATTAAAATCATTGTCTGTCTTCAGTTTGAAAAGACAGAAAAGTATTAAAAGAGTAGCAAAACAAAAGAAAAATCTTTTTGGATAGACTCTGACAGAACCAAATGCTTCTGTTTGAAAAGGCACCTTCTCATTTGTTTTGGTATGTCATTCTGATATGCAACTAAATGAGAAATCCATGTGTTTTTTTGTTTGTTTGTTTGTTTGTTTGTTTTTTAATTTTGAACATTTCAACAGGAAATTAAAACATACATTGTAATTATTTGATTTTCCTTTCCAGATGAGGAATTACTAGGTAAAAAAACATCCTGTTTCCCGAAGAGCTCTCAGCGAGGCTTGGTTCCTGAAGGGGCAAGTGGATGCCCCAGGGCTCTGGGATGCACTGCCTGCTGTAGGCAATATTGTCATCCATATGTTCGTGACAATGCAGCTTCAGTCCAAGCACGTTACACTGTATCCACCCCTGCTAATTAATTGTTCAGCCTTGGATGCTAATCTCCGACTCCATCCAGTCAGGGCTTCCTTTAGATTAATTACCACATTACAAAAACAGGATAGAATGAGCAATCTCTCAGACACCCTGACAGAAGTATCTTTAATGCTTGTTCAGTAATTTTCATTTCCCTGCCGTCTGGGGGAAAAGACTTTGCAGTGCTGACCTTCTAGTATCTTCAAAGAAAAAAAATGAACAGTCTTTTTTTCTGAAAGCATAGATGAAATTAGGAAATTTTCCTGAAATATTAAACAGTTATTCATATATTATACATATAAATCCATTTGTAAGTAATTAAAAAATAAAAGTGCCTCTCAGATAGGATTGTTGTTCCATCATTACATTTAGGTTAGCAAAATATTTTCTAAAGTTACATGAATCCTAGCTCTGCCTTGCTGAAAACTGGAATGTGAGGAGGAGTTATTATGTATATTTCACTGTAGAACAAGCTAGTACTCTGTTTGCTAATAACATCCCAGAGAGTCTTATACTGTGGATTAATTTTATGACTGGCAATTTATCATGTGAAAAGCTGTGTTTTTATCATTGCAAAATACTGCTTAAGAAAAAAGTGTACAAAAGAATGAAAAATAAAAGGTTAGTTACACTGTTTTGAACATTCTTAAGAATGTAATAAAACCAATTCAAAACAGTGATGGCAGTTTTGTTTAGAAATATTTGTATATTCCAAATTCCAGAGCCATATTCTGGCTAGTGTTCCATTTACTACCTATCCCTGTGATTTATTACACACAAAACCAAGGAGTTCTCATTTATCTCTGATATGATGTGTCTTGGAAAAACCTGTCATTATTGCCTGCCTTATTATTTCTGTCCCACTGTGTAAATGTAAAACCCTGCTTGTACCCCGAGATGGCAACATTATGAATTACGTGCTCTATTGGCCTGTGTTAGATTTATCAATGTTTCTTTTATAAAAGCTTGCAGAATAAGAGCCCCACAAGGCATTAATGCTGCTGTCATGGCTAAAACAGAAAATTTTATCATACAGCAACTGCTGTTGTTGTTATTGCTACTTTCCTGTGCCCCCAAAATTAGCAGCCCACATACCTCCACCAGCAGCTGTCTGATGACCGTGTCCTTCCGCCCTTTCTCAGGGGTCTCCACAACCACATTTCTGCAGGGCTCCTGGCTCTGTAGGGCCTCAGTGCTCACCGAGAACTCCACCTGCCCTGGAGGAAACAGCGGTCAGTCAGCCCTGCCAGGCACAGCCAGGGAAATGTGGGTTTGTGTTTGTGCTGGGCACTCTCTGATGCACTACAAAGAAGCTCTTCCAAGAGGAGAACTAAATTTGAGATAGCATTTTATCTTGATCCAGCTGCAGCCTTCCAGACGACCTCCTTTGTGATGGCCATCCAAGTAGGTGTTAGTCCATCAGCAAAAAGAGTAGTGATGGGACAGGTCTTGTAAATCAAATGGTCTTGTTCTGAGAGGCTTCAGAGAAAGCGAGCTTTGATTAAAAAATTTCACACCCAGTCACTTTAAGCCAAGACAGTCTTAGCTCCACATCTGAAAAGCCTGAGTGTTTTCTGTGCATTAAGGGAATTTGTGATTTCTGTTTAGATGCTAGGAAAGCAATGGCTTGTAACACATGGCTTGTTTAGGATCTGGAAACACTACACCCAGTGTAGTGTGTCAGCCTCAGGGTTGGACTTGTCCCTTCTGAAATAGAGAAGATCCTTCCAAGTAGGTTTGGAGTCACCTAGCTCCTCACACCAAAGATCTGATGTCATACACAAATACCTGACCTCAGTATCTTCTTGTTGTCCAGCCTCTTACCTAGAGATCTTGGTGTTACTGCCCAAGCCACAGTTATTCTTTCATTCACGCAGATGCAGTAGGAGTCTTTCTGTTTCTCTGCTGGTACAGCCAGGAACTGAGTAGATTCAGCCAGAGACACACTGACCTGCCGGTTGTACAGAGAGGTGTCATGAAGTTTGGATTTGCAGAGAAACTGGAGTTACTGGCGACAATGCAGTACACGGAGATGGGTAGTGGAACTGTTTATACTGTGGGACTGAGAACCTTACGGATATTGCAGAGCAAGAACTGCCTGACAAAGGGGAAAGTGATGTGTAGAACTGTAAGAGATAGGGGAGATAAGTGTAGAGAACAGGATCTTTGGAAAGGACATAAATTCTGGGAAAACGAATAGCACAGACCAGTTGTGCCATGAATTAAAGATTCCCCTCATAGTCAGTTAGGTGAAGAGATAAAACACTAGCAATGAGAAAGCTAGTAAGGGAAGAAGGAAAAGTGGAATAAGGAACCTGAAAACAGCAAACAAAAAAGGAAAGGCAGGGAAATAAATGAGACTGCATTGGAAGGACTGGATCAAGCTCCTCCTTGTCTCAGCTTCATTCCTTTAAGAATAAAAATCTGTATTTATGAAAAACTGAGCAAAGAGGGTTGAAATTTTGTACTAATCACTTTCCAAATTCATTCTTGTCTTTTTAATTGGTGAAATAAAGCAGATATGAATAGCGAAGCTATCTAGCTCTGCTCAGTGTCTTAGGGACAGATGCAGCAAATCACGGGAAGTCTGCATATTCCACCAAATCTGCTGTGATATTTTGTGAGACGAGACTAAAGGCTGAACACAGGTAACCACCCAGTGAACCTGGAGTTTCCACGTGGGTATGCAATGAGGCTGTGGTCTGTGAATAGATGAAGTCTCATATTTCTACAGGACAATGATATAAATTTGTAATGACAAGGCTGGGGGTCTCAGCAGCAGAGCTTTAGGTTCTGAATCTAATCCAGCTTTCAAAACTTTGGCAGGAAAACACACTCCATTTCCTTGAATACCAGAAGGATTCCTACATATATACACCTACATGAAATTATAGTTAGAGATCAGTCATCTGGCTTGGGAAACCATGCTCTAAGTGACCCACTGTAGTCTTCCATAAGCTGTTAGACTGAGCAAAGTTGTGAATGTCTCTTACCCTGATGCAGGCAGTCAGATAGTTGAAAACAGTGGCTTTCAGCGTGAAGGATTCCCCCCTCACTACAGAGTAGGGCATGGTGAGCTCGACAAAGAAGGGCTGGAAGGCCCTGAGGGACACTGTTGGGGACAGGCCAAAGCCTGTGTCTGCTGACGTGCAGAATGCATTGGCCTTCCACTCGGTGATGGTGTCAGGGATGGTCACATCTAGATCAGCATTTCCCTCAGAGCTGGTGAGGGACAGAGAACAAGATTTTAGTTGTATTCTAGTGATCATCCATGTTCTTCTCAGCCTACTGTACAACATCTGCTCACAGCAAACTCCTGACCAGCTGTGTTATGGGCACTGGCTTTTGCATGTTCCCCCCAAACATCCTATACTTAGTGACCTTATAAAAATCCCTCTATCTACTAGAAATACCCCTCTCACTGAAATATCAATAATTCCATTGAGGCTCTAACCTATGCCAAGATTTTGGCCTAGTGACCACACTCTACATTCCCTTAGACACTTACTTCACTGTAACTATGTCCCAGATCCATGTCTCAGGGAAGTACTTCCGGACAGTCTCCATAGTATTGCCATTAACCATACCTTCTGCCATGTCATATTCCAAATCATCAATCAGATTCATTGCAGTGACTAGGGAATTTTTCAACGACAAGGAAAAAGGAAAAGATGTGTCAAACCCCAATCTAATTCAGAAAGATACTTTCCTTCCAAGTAGTGGTTATTTTTAGGTAAAATTTTAAAATTGAAAGAACAGCTTTGAAATCTTGGCTACTGGAAACAAATGCATTGCTCTGTTGACATCTCAGTTTTAATTTTTCCTAATGTTGCTGCTCTTCTTACAGAGATTGGATGGAGTTGAGCACTCCTCCCCCGCTAACAGCAAACACTGCAGTGCCAAAACAACCATGTATGATGATGTTATTGACAGTATATTTCTATTACAATACAGAACCAAACATGAAACTTACTGTCTCCAGATATTACTTTGGCAGATAGTTTAATAGTGTGTTTGAAGAATTGATTTATACATGACCAGAAACAGAAGCCCCACTTATCCCTTCATCTAGGATTTTTTCAGATGAATATGAGTCTTTATATATCTGATTGTTAGCAAATAAACAGGAAAATGCTTTCTCACAGTGTTGCATACTGTTGTGGCTTATTGAAAAGCTTTTCCATAAGCTTTAGAAGATTTTACATCTTCTCAAAGCAGACACCTGTCTCGGGCCATACTCTCCAGCCTCTTATAGTAACGTGAGTGGGAGAGCTGGAAACAGAACCAAATTTCTCAGCCTCCAGTGATAAAATATCGACCATTTGTCTTGGTCCACTTTTGTAATAGTTGTTCTTCTAGGTATTGTTAGAATGTGGCCTGGAAGTAGATGCTCCTCATTTTAGGTTTCCATAGCTGGCCTCAGGTCTGATGGAGAAAAAAAGCCACTACTTTGTGTTGAAAGACTATTTGAGTGCCCACAAGATCCCTGCAGTAGGGGCTGACATGGGAGTCACCAAGCACACACAGTTTTAACCTGACCAACTGGGAAGTGCAGACAGAGGTGGATCAGTTTTGTATTTCAGGACTGAGTCCAGAAGGGATTGATCCTGAATTATGTCAGCATATCTGAACAGAATCAGATTTGCCTGGTGTAATTAATATTCAAAGATATAAAGGGAAAGAAAGAATCAGGGTTGTAAATTTTAGGAAGTTGTGTGTGGGGTGAAATCAAAAAGGTACTAGAACCACTGTAACTCCTTTCCATCATGTGTCCTGGGTAATGCTGGCAGACTTCAGGCTTATGGATCTTGCTGCTAGTGAAGACTTTTAAGCCCAGTTCCTAGCAAACAAAGAGAAAGAAGAACAAAAAAATATGAAAAAAACCCATCTGAAAATAAACTTTATTTAGTATGTCAAGCGTAGATGTACTTAAATCTGGTATTGATAAGAATAACAAAGGCTATATAAACTACATAAAGGTATATAAACTCCAGGTAGACAGGTTCAACCCAAATGTTGAGTCTCTGCCATGTTATGCTCATACTAAGGCTAAATCCTGGCATGATCAGATGGAAAACTAAGGCCATAGGTCTACCTTGGGCACAGCTGCCTGGGTGAAAATGACATGTGTGAAACACACTGGATTGAGGGGACCCAAAAACAGGACACTTTAGATGGATACGTGGATTTGTGGGTTATCAAAGTAGCTGACACTTTATTAAAAATCAGTTTAAACCAGAGAGAGAAAACATGAATGAATGAGGAAGAGTTCCTAATATTATGGTACTAGAAGTAATTTCTCAGGACTGTCTCCTTACTCAAGCCCATTTGTAGGTATCTCTACTAGCAATGAGGAGATCTTTCAAAGTTTAAATGGCTCAGAGAAACACTCAGGTACCAGTGATGGGCTAAGTAGATCAGGGCCTGAGCTTGGTTATTTTCTTGCATACAAAAGTTAGCAGGTTTACAGGAAATGAGCCTTTTTTATTTCTTTTTTTTTTTCTTTTTTTTTTTTCCCTTTTTTTTTTTTCCCTTTTTTTTTTTTTCATTAAGAAGCCCTTCAGGACAGGTGAGAAGAGGAGAGGAGACTGAATTCCAAAAAGGAACAAAAAGAAAAATGAAAGACTCGTGCTTACTTTGAGAATGTCATAGGCATCACCTTCACCATCAGGAGAAATGGGTACGTAGACAAATCCATTTAATAACATATTGTCAAGTGACACACAAGGGTTTACATTGTCTTCTTCTAGGTAGTAGTCTTTGAAGCTATAACCCCGGATTTCTTTCAGTGGAAGAAGATCATACACCTAAGTAAATTCAAAAAAAAACAGGGGAAAATGTGGCAGGTCAGCACTTACAGGGACAGACACTACCTAACAGCTCGTCGATAATTGTCAGCTTCTAAAAACAAGTACAGTGAATGCACCTATAAAAATACACAGCTCCATGTTTATAGTGGTGCTAATAAGTGTTTGGTTGGTTCTTGTACTTGCTCATTACCAGAGGTAACCAAGACTTACAGAGTTGGGAGAGAGCTCATTTTCAGGCTTCATAAGGAGAACGCTCTTGTCCACAGCACGTAGGGCACACAGGGACCTTGGAGCGGCATGGAGTTTCAGGTGTGTGTTGGAGGCAGGAAGACCTTCCTTAGGTACAAAATTCAGTCTCACCTGCAAATACAAAAGGAAGTTCAAGCAGCCACTTTTCCAGATACTGTTACTTGATATTGTACTGATGCTTCCAGCCTTGTGAATTGAGCTCTGCTAGTGTCTTGCAATACTTCTAATATTTACTCAGCTTTGAACAGTGTAATTAATAATAAAGAGTGATTATCTTTTTTATTCTGTCTTGCCCCACTTTTTATAGTTACTGCTTTGTAACTTATTCTGGTCACCAATCCTCAGTCAATACCTCATCAGATTATTTAATGAGCCCGTTGTGAATTCTGTCTCTGTTCTGGAACTCATAACTGAACTACTGGTCACAGGACAAACACAGGTTGCATAAACTGTGGCATATACTCACTTTATTGGGGAGGCAACTTTCAACCTGGAAATCTGCTGAGCTGGCAATGACTTCCCCACTGGGAGAAGTGGTATAAACAAGCATCCGTGCCAGGGGAGCAATTGCTGCCTCAACAGAGAGGGTCAACTGAAATGTCCCATAAGCTGAGAGAAAAAAAAAAAAAGGCTAATCAACACACAAGAAGTCCCAGTATATGCATTTGCCTTCTCTAGATTAAAGAGTCAAGTTCACTCCCCAGATAAAAATGTCAAGTTCACTCATGCTGAGCATTTTTAGTTAGCAGGGGCAGGAATACTGATATATGGCTGAAGTCTATGGCTGCTGTTGAAGACACCTGCAATCAAAGAGTAATCATAAATAGCCAAATGAGATGAGTTTGAAGACCTTCTAGATTCTCCCCATTTAACATGTGGCATAACTTCTAGATGCTCCCAAGCACTTTTCCCCTCAAGCTCCAAGATCTACCAAAAATGGATGAGGGGCAAAAAAGATAACAGACTGTTGCAAAGGGAGACAGCAGTCAAGGCTGCAGAGTGGCTGAAGGAATAACTGGTAAAGTTACTGCTAAGCAAGCGTTTAGCTGGAACACCAAACTCTTGCTCCAAGCACAGTAGAAAACGCCCCTCTGTGTTGTAAAACTTTCTATCTGGGCTTGAGCTTTATGTCACAGTCTGGACAAGGTGACATAACATCTCTTGATATTAACCAGGATGTTAGTTTAGCTAGTGCTAGTAGTGAGGATGCAGAACTTTTCACAAACTTACAGCACCCAAGATCTTTTACTTCCATATACTGTTTATACCCACTGCAACACAACTCCTTCTCACAGACTTACAAAATATCTCTGAGTCTTATATTCAAAAGACATTTAAAGTTGCATAACAGCCAGTCTCAGTTACTGGAATGTGTAACCTTTGGACATTTATATGAATAAAATTAAATGTATTGGTTAAAATATAGGTACGTATGTGCTTGCATGCTTACAAGGCAGGAACAATACAAAAAAAATTAAGGAAAGAGAGAGAAAGAAAAGGAGACACACTCTTCTTTCTGTTCATTGTACATTTGAATTTCACAACACTGGTAAGCATCCACAGTTGGAACAGAGCAGAGCGGTCATCAGAAAGTGCTGGTTTTAGGAAATGGCCAAAATATTATGCTTATTTTTTGTTGCATTTTACAATATTTTCTCATTAAAAAAAGTACCTGGTAGAACTCAGAGAAAACAAAATTAACCCATGCCACTTCATCTAAAAAGATCTAATTTTGAAAATTCAAACATTAAATTTAATGTTTGAATTAAATGTTAACTTAAATGTTTGAGTTGAAATAAAGTATCTACAACCCCTCCACCCTCCCCCCTGTGCCCCCAAATTATCATCAGAAATACTAGAAATGCATAGTTCTGCTCACCATCTCCAGGATTCACAGTCAGATCATGGGTGTCTGCTAATATAATTCCTCCCTTGGCCATCACCTGTGTGACAGAGAAACATTCCAGTAATTGTTGCTACTGGTGTAGAAAGGAAGGAAAAGGAATGTTCACTGGACTATCTGTAGGTTGTGAGTATAAATAGCATTGCCAACAGTGAGCAACACCAAGAAGGTATTAAGCAAATGCCAGACTAGAATTCACTGGGTCTTTGCAGACAGAAATATTCACTCCTAAGAGGAGCAGTATTTCCTCATTGATCAGACCTATCTTTGCTTTTGTACATATTACATACATAGATCAGGTTTGAATGCATTTTTCCTCTGACCCCACATAAGTTTGGGGGTCATATGCACATTTCTAAAAATTTGGAACAGACTGAGCGTCAAAAATTCTTCTAATTCCCCTCTCAGTTGTGAAACAGTCTGAAGAAAAATTTAATCAGGACTAGTTTCATAACTCCACAGAGTTGAGACAGAAGAGGACAGGCTGCAAATAAGAGCTTGATTAAGGTACCTGAATCCAGGCAGTAAGCAACAGTCTGCTAACTGTAATTTCTTCATTTCTACAAAAAGATTCCTTTTTCACAGTCAAAAATGACTTTTTTACAATTACTTTCTATGTGGAATATATATTCCAAAACACCATATTTGAATTTCAAAATGTGGGATCCACACCTATAAAAATGGAAGTTCTCTCACTGTTTGTTTACTTGCTGTATGTGCATACTTAAGACCAGCTTTCCCAGGCTATCAGGTTAAACAGGTATCTTCTCCTTCAATTAACTGTTAACAGTCTTGAAAATAAACACATATGCATCTCTAGCACAGGTTTCTATACTCTTTTTTGAATATAAGCCTAAGTTCCCTGATGTTCTGTACAATCCATCAGAACTGAATTGTCTGTTCCACTGATTTCTTCTGGTTCTCCAATGCTACTCTCATCACTTCTGCTTGTGTCATTAATTAGGATAACCAGAACAACAGATATAGGGAGAAAGAAATTCTATTGGAATATTCACCTGATTCTGCCAGTTCTCCAAAGCGAGACTGACATACCATTGTTTTGTCACTGTTCAATCAGTCTCTCTTCTCTGACCTCCAAATTGAAGAAATTCATAGTTCTCAATGTCAGCATGCTATAGTCTGTTCCAATTACCGTGGTATCCCAAACTTTCCATGACTGCTTGATGTTCAGACTAAGCTCTAAGTTTATTGGGTTTTTCTGGCAGTGTAGCTAGAGGTGTTGCTTTAGTTTCATCAGTCAGATGACTACCAAAGGACAAAATGGAGTAGAAGATACCTTTCCTTCTCATCTTTTATCTTCTTCTTGTAACATGTCAGTTTCTGAGCAGTGAGCATATGTGAACTAGAATGTGGAATGGGGAAAACTGGAAGTGGTCTGTCATGAAATGAGAGTCCTGGGTAGCTGTGCCCAAGACAGTGCTCTCTTCATCAGTATTTTTTCTCTTTTCTGTTCTTAGTAAAACGTGTACACCCTACCCATTTGCACACAGAAGACAGAAACATGAGAAATATTACGGAAATGTGTTTAGGTTGCACTGCTGCAGGCCACGCTTTCCATTTCCAACCCTCTCTGTCCATATAGCAATGCTATGCTTGCTTATCATGGAACATAGCTAGAGATGACAGTACTTTCTGTGGCCATGGACCAAAGTAACCACAATTACTTCTTACCAAGTAGTAAATGACAATTTTCTTCTGTTCCCCTATGGCCTCTTGTGTGAAGATATAGTGCACCTGGACCTCTGTGAGCGAGCCACAAGTTAGTGTCTCATGCTTTGGCTCAATTTTGAGGAAGCTCTTACTGGGAGAGTAAAACCGAGTTATTCTACGCATGGCATGCTCATATGATGGTGTGATCCAGCTGCTGTCATAACAGTTTAGTTCAGGTTTATGATCTGCCTGAGAAAGAAGAATAAAAAGTTCATAGTTAAATAAAACCAGGTAACAAGTCACATAAAAGTCCACAGAAAAACTCTGGATGTGTTTATTTCTTGTTCTTAGAAAATGGGAAGGAACATCCACAGAAGACACAGGGTAGAGAGGTGACCTGCCAAGACACTTGCCTTATTTTTCAGTTGGCGGAAAGACTGATAACCCATGGATAGATATTTCCCCTGCTGATGAGACAGACAGAGGCTTACCCCTGTCTCTGCCACTCACTCGGATTTCCAGGGAGGCTTGTGTAAAGGTGGTAGTGTCTATGGAAAACCAGGATTGTCCCTGCTCATCTGTAGTGTAATTCCCTTTGTATTTGTCTCCTTCCACAGAAATCATGATGGTTTCATTTGCAATTGGAGCATCAGTGCCATCAACCAGCTTCACCTAATGAAACAATACCAAACTTCAGGTTTTAATCCAGGAACAGAAAACAATTCCCAAGTAATAAAGCCTCTTCTCTCTTTTCCTCCTTGCCAGGCAGGATATTTCTTGACAGAGAAGAACAAAAGAAAAGAATGTAGAAATGTGTGAGTTGTCTAAGAGAACAACTGAGAAAATTCTCAGCAAGACAACCTGATTGGCCCATGAAAATTATTTATCAGGACCCTAAGTTTCTCAGGAGTTTTAATTCCTCTGGCCAGCCTCAACTGGGACCTCCACCACATACCCATCTGCCTCTTGGTTCAGGAACACTAAGTTCCAGCTTGTGCTTTGTCCTAAAGGTACTCTGGAGGTAGATCTACACTTAGCTCTTTCTCCTGTTGTTCCCATCTGGAATTCCTTGGTTTGGCCCAGTCTTGACTGATCACCGCACATTGTCAGCTGGTCACTAGACCACCTGTTGGTGGAACCTATTACTGTCCCCACTCCCACTCTGCTCAGTTTGGATGAGTAATGTGGACTGTGCTCTTGTTGATGAAGTCATTATGCCTGCCTGTGTTGTGGTCCAACTTTGCACCTGGATAACATTCCCTTGTGAAATAATCCAGCCTTGTTGCTCCCTGTCAGAACAATGGGCCTTCTCTTGTGTACTGGGCTGACTGCCAGGAGTGTCAGGGTCATGTGTCTCTTAAAGTGCCCCAGTTGTCAGGAATTCATCTGCCTGTGCAAAAGTAGAGGAAGGTGGGCCATGTAAACTGCACACCCTGCTACCCCACCTCATGGGATTACACACTTGTGTGTTTGCTATGCCATTCATTGTCCATGGGTTCAGAAGTTCCTTACCTTCCCGAAGAGTGGAATCCCTGGTCTGTACTGAGAGTCCAGCAGGTCAAAGCTGATTTTGCTCATGACGGCTGTGATACCACAGGAGCCCGATCCAGTCATCTCTATTCCTGGGACAGCACAGTAAAGAGGGATTATTAATGAATTTCTTGTCATGTCGGCCCACCATTCTCGGCCTTGCCAGGCCCTCCTGTTATGACCTGCTACCACTTTGACATCTCCATGTGATACATACCTGTGCCATCTTCTGTGAACTTGCCTTGTACCTCAATGCTCATCTCATATCCCCTACGTTGGAGCTGAAATACCTTGGTCCTCACAACACTAGAAACACACCCACGAGCATCTGCCTAAGCAAGGGATTGGAGAGAAAATTCAAATTCTGTGAACTTAGTTGGTGCCATGAGGAACTGGTATAGAGACCCCAAACCCAACACACTTAAATTCTGCCCGTGAAATCCCAGACTTATGTTCAAGGATTGTCTCCAAGACCAGAACCTGTGTTCACCTTGTCTCCTAGTGTTCCATCCTTACATTTTCTGTGTTCTGTGAGGTACCTGACACACAGTTCTCTAAGGCACACACTGCTTTCCCTGTTAAATCCTGCCTGCCTTAGTTCCATTTTTCTTCTTGTTTCTTCCATTGTTTTCACTCCTTCTCTTGTTGCCCTTTCACCTGTATGTGACCCATATACAATACCACCTCATCTTCTTTATTCTTTGTTCTCTAAACTACCTTGTTTTGTCCTCATCTTTGCTCCTCATTCCCTGGCAGTCCCTCTCACAGTTACAAAATTCTTTCCCAGATTCTTTTCTCAGTTTTTGAAACAACAGCAGGGACCTCATGGCTGGTAACAGGAGATCTGTCACTAGTTTCTCTGGGATCAGGATTTCAGCTGTGGGGTTTTCACCATCAGTTCTGTTTCCAGTTTAATGAGCCCTCTCTTAAGAAGGTCTTCCTCTGAGATTTCTGCTTTTCCCTGGACAGAGTGCTGTCTGTGATGTCCCACTATCTCCCAAAAGTAATGGATTTGTCCTCCCTTAAGACAACATTGTCCTTTAACTGCAAGAAAAGTCACTACATTTTAATCTTGAGACTCACCTGCCTAGTGAATTCCTCACATACAGATTCTGCTTCTTTTCCGTAACAACTTGAGGAAGAATGGGAAAATTTCCGGCACACCTGGACATTCACCAAACCTGGAACAGGTTTCCCATAGGTGTACCTATAATCATAATGTGTTAAACAATGTATCAGATGATGAAAAAATTAGTCACTGTCACAATTGGACGCATTTCCTTAAAGATATCTCTGGATGATTTGCTAATACTTCTTCTTGAAGGCTGACTAATCTGATATTTTAATGATTCTAGTGATTACATTTCCATCATTTCCATAGTGAGTTTCTTCCATCGTCCATGGAAGAAACATCTGTCCTGTTCTACGTGTCTGCAGAAAAAGGTCAGCTTTAGAATATTATTTCAGCCAGGAGTATCCTCATACTACAGACCGCTGAGGATTCAGTAAAGAAATGGAAAGGAAACCAGGAGCTCAGAAGGAGCAGTTTATGAACACCGAGTTTGCATCACCAGTGTAAACGATGTTTGATCTTATATCTCTGAGTATTTGAGGGTTCAGGACTGGCAGAGAAGCTCTAACTGAAGAAATGTAAAGACAGAAAGAGAAAATATACAATAAACTGGGAAGTGAAAGCTGCAGATTGGTTTGACATCATCTTTTAAGGAACACAGAGAAGACCCTTCCCTTTGACTGCTCAGACCAGTTTCACAGGCAGGCTCAGGACTGACAGAGTGAAATAAGCCTGCACTAGATGCCTAGGAAAAGTATAAAAAGCCTTCACCTGCTCTTCTTTTGGTCCTCAGTAGAAAGAAGGAAAGAAGGATAAACAAGAGAGATTTACTGGAGCTCTGTGACTCACAGACCACAGACAGACACTGGAAGCTCGTTGTCCTTAATAGTGATCATCTTGGGCAGCTTCACCAGGACCTCGAACTTAGGCAGCACTAGATGGGAGAGAGAAATTCTGATGTGAGATGAGTGAATGAGAGCTGTGTACTACACAGCAACCCAAACACAGAGCCAGAGTCATCTTAATATGAACCTCTCTGTGGCCTTAAGCACAGAACTCCTACCCCTTCCCGAGGTTTTCTCAGCCTTCACCATTTGGGTTTAAAGTGAATTAAGGAAGTTTGTAGCCCTTACCTTCCCTTATTGACAGCACATGCTTATGTGATCCTATTGGCACCAGACAGTTGTGTAGATCCCTTACATATGTCCATTCAGAAGAGCACACTGGTCCTGTACTTTGTGTTCACAATTCATAATTTGGAACTAGGACGTGGAGCAGAACATTCACCAACTTTGTACTTTACTACATTGAAATGGCTTGAATTATTGATTTTCTTGGCTGACTCTGACTGTTCTGGAGGTCCAAAGTTGCTCTTAGGCTCACTGATATGTTCGTGGGATACTTTCCTGCCTGCCCAGAGAGTACTAGTGAATCTAACCACAGATTCTCAGAGCTATATTTTTATGTGCAAAACTCAGCAATAAAGACCAATATAAAGGGGCACAAGTAAAACATGTATTTTACTCCAGAGTATTAAATTGCATCTTTCTTACCAGATTGCAACCCTAAGCCTCCAACTATCACGCCCAGGACTAGACCGAAGCATGTAATGCCCTACTTCCAGAGGATGCACCTGAGGTTTTTTCACATTGCAAGGTGATAACAGCAGGGTGCTTGCACATCCAGACCCAGGAACTGGAAAGCAACCCTGAATTACACAGTTTAGATATAAATTTGCCTCTAAGATGGGAAGCAAGGCTCAGTGTTTCAACCCCAGAGCACATTTCCTCAAAAGACTGTCAGAGAAATAGCAACCGGAGAGATTCTTAGAAATAGAACTGAAGAACAAATAAAAGAAAAATTAGCTTAGTGTGAGGCTAACAAAAGGACATACTTCTTTGATCTTGACGGCATTAAGAATGATCTTTGTGGGAGGAGACACAGCTCATCTGTCACCATGGCAGTTCAAAGCCCATAACCCTGTTTGTGGTCAAATTATTCACCATGCCTGACTTTGAACCAAACAAGTCAGTCCCATGAACTTCAATGACAGTCTTCTTTGGTTTGCATCCTGTGTATTCCAGAAACAGCAGGTTCTGGTCAGCATGCTGGCTCATTCAGGCTCCACGAAGAGCTGGTGGGGAGTCTGGGATTGCCGAGCACTGGCCAATCAGCCTTCTCAAATGCACACAGTCTACCTAGAATACATGTCTACAAACAGCTGAGAAGTTTTATTATGGAACTGGGGGTTAGAAAGCTCCCTTCTGAAACATATTTCTCCTTACTCAGTCTCTGCTACCAGTCTGTTTGTGTCCACTTCTAACACCTGTGGAGTGTTCTTCAATCACAAGTTTTCTATCAAACATGTTTTCTAGGCTTTTGCAGAAACAAGGAAGGGAAAAAAGAGAGAGGACTCCTAGTGGAGTAACAGAACTCAGGCAGATGATGAGAGAGACGAAGCAGGGTCACCAAAATATTGTAATCTCTTACTTTGCTACTAGTGCTACTTGCAACAAGCTGCTGAACTGAAAAGCAACTAAAACAAAGTCAGCTGAAACTCCTGCCACAAGCCAGGAAGTCCTGTACTCCCAAGAGTGCTATGAGCAAACACAAGCTCAGGCAGGTGCTGATACTCAGCACCTTCCGGCTCAGTCCCTGTATACCCCATTGCTTGTATGTTCAGTCTATCCCTTCTCCATGCTGTTCCCAGGAAATTCCAAATTGAGAGGCCACAATAAAAGGCATTGCTGTCAACCCCACTTGCAGCCTGTACCTCCTCTCCTTACCATATTCCTCCACACTGAAGAAGTGGTCAACATGGGATGAGAAGCTCTTCTGCACGACTATTTTGTAGGAGCCCTGGATGGGGTCTGTGGTGAGGGGGAAGGATAGTTGTGTAAGGCCCATCTCCAGTTCCACTCCTTGCCACTGGTACACACGGTTCCTCTGGGGATCCTACAGGTGAGGGTAAAAACATCACGGGACAGTACAGGAGACTCCCAGGGACAGAGCAGTGCAGTGTCCAGTTTATACATCCCAGATGGAAAACTCCTGTCTGTAATTATTCAATAATCCATGAGGATCTGTAAGCACTTACCTGCCAATTCTGTATAATTAGCATGAAAGAAAACTATTTAACCCTGGAGATCCTGTGTTGTCTCCCACTCAGCTCTACCTGCATGCTTATGAATGATGGGGCCACGAAGCTAGGAAAGACAGACTGGCAAGGTAACAAGACAAAGAGATGGATGGCAGAAGTAAGTGGAGAACAGGGAAGGGAAATTCTAGAGGTTTCCTTCTAGAAGGGAAGTTTCAGCTGGTTATACAGCCTGTAAAAAGGTTTTTTTTCTTTTCCTGGAATGAAGATTGTTGAAGTACCAGTACACAATCTGCTGAGGAATCAGATACCTGATTTATCTGTGGGACTGGGAAACATACATGTGAAGAGTCCAAGTCTACTGGTGGGGTAGAGGAGTGGGGACAAGAACAGAGGAAAACATAACCCATATACGGACATCCAGCTGAGAGTTCTCTCTTGTACCTCCCTGCTCCTAATGCAGGAGCTAAAGTCTCACCACTACTACAGCTGTTTAATGCTCATTATGAACTATCAATAATTAATTCACTTAGCCCCAAACTTATTGTAGAAGTCACAGAATCAGCTCAGTGGAGCTACGTAGTTTGATGCACCCTTTCCAGGCTGCTCAGTAGAATGGTTAATGTTTACAGTCTTTCATTTTCTGCCTGCTCTTTGCATTGTACCTTATCTGTCACCAAAAGTTTATTTATTCTAGATAAATATGTGACTAAAGGTATGTGACTCAAGGTATGTGACTACGTGCATTTACTTCACTAAGATTTTATCTCAGAGCTTAGGGAAAATGAGGATATGAATGGTATCTCCCAGTTGGAGGTCCCCAGTCAGGGGGAAGAAGAAGGGGCTGTCTTCCCAAGAAGCACCCTGGGAGGACAGCACAGTCAGTGCCCATTTCAGCCCTGCTGGAAAGCTCACCACATATTGTGGCTGACACCACTGAGCTTCCTTGGAAGAGGAATTCAAGAAAATGTTTACAGCTGAGCTTGTGAACCTGTTGCCATTCCTGTGATGTATCTATGTGAAGGCCTGAAAGCCATTTTGTTTGCTTTTCCTCAGAAAGGCTTTTTTAGTTCTTAATGACATAAGCAATAGGTCAGGATAATAGTTCAGAAACAGTAGGCTCATACTAACTTCTGCCTTTGTGGTTCACCAAGACAAATTAGTGATATTAAGAGTGTGGGTTGATGGACATCCATTTCCTTAGCAGTGCTAAATTTTAGGCTGTTACCCTTCTTCACTCCTGCTGCTCTTTCCTTTGGTCCAGACCAAATTTCATACAATCATATGGTGATCTGCACTGGCAGATCTGACCTGGCCAAAAAAAGAAAAAAATAGAGTAAAACAGTGAATTCGCTGCCAGATGAGTTTCCCACTCTACAAGACTGCTGAGTAGGCATCTGTGAAATCCAAGCTAAGGGCAGTGCTGAAAAGAGAAGAAGCACTGAGGAAGGGAAAGATGGAGATGAAGGACATGACCTACCTAAATTGGCTTAAACAACATGGACAAACATGATGCTTCACAGTCTAGAGCTGAAAACACAGATGGCCTTCCTAGTGATTTCAAATTGAAGCTTTTCATGGTATTGACACAAAGAATGTTGTGAAATTTTTCAGCTTGTTAGGCAAAGACATATTTCTGGAGGCAGCGGAAAGGATGTATTTCTTCTTGCTCCTTTCATGAAATTCCTGTCCCCAGTAAAGTATTATCTCATGGAAAGGGAAGGGACACCACTGGACAACCTCAGCAAAACATAGTGCTGAGACACTCTCCCCCATCTGCTAATCTACACCACATATTCTCTTACTCTTCATTCTCCAATATTCACAGACTGTCAGTAGCCCACCAGCTGTGCAGCTCTGTTCTGGAAGTTTGCTGATGGGAAAACAGAATGACATCACTCTGATGGAAGGGTACAAAAAAGGAGCATAGCATATTTCTGGCACACCTTCTGCCTCCCCTGTTGTGGCAACTCCTCAGCTCTAGATAGAATGGATGCAGAATGGAGAGAGCAATCCCATGCAGCAAGGAACAGTGACAGGACTCATTACATAGGACTCATTAATCATGCAAACCGACTCAAAATGTGTGCATATTAATTTCAGGGTCTGTCACTGAGTCCTTCTCATCAGTTGTCAACAAGAAGACATTCCAGATAATAACTGTAAATTTTGGGTTCTCAGCTGGAAAAGCAAGTACTTGAATAATAGACAGAAACATCCTTTCAATTGATTTTTGCCCACCACTGAAATTCAACCATTAAAAAAACAACAAACCAAAAACAGACATAAAGGGCATGCTTGGGAAGATAGAGTATGCCTACTTACATATTTTTGTTTCTTTAGTTTTTCTAGCTTATTTAACGGAGTTCTTTAATTTCAACCACACTTGGCTGATAGACAATCTTAGTTCTGACTGGAAAGAGGAATAAGCCATTCTGATACGACCTCTAGGCAAGCAGAATTCTCTTCACAGCATGCCTTGCATTGATTAACTATTTTGTTCCTACAGCACATTCTGCAATCAAAGATCCATTGCTGGAACTTATTTTGATGTCCAGCTACTCAGCCTTCTTCTACACAAAGGAAAAAGTTCATGCACCCATGTTTTTTCCCTTGCACCTCAGCCTGAAAACACCACTGCTGGAGACAAGTACCTCTGTGCCTGCACGTTCTTCTGAAATAATGGTGTAGTTGTCCACTTACCTGAACATAGACAAATGGAAACTGTGGGGAAAAAGCAAAGGAAAATTAGTGTTAGACATATTAATCACATAGGGATGGAAGTAATTTCTAGATTTGGACTGACAGAAAGAA
Source organism: Margarornis squamiger (assembly GCA_035222235.1). Lineage (NCBI taxonomy): Eukaryota > Metazoa > Chordata > Aves > Passeriformes > Furnariidae > Margarornis > Margarornis squamiger. The sequence continues at coordinate 30,012,943 of JAWWTY010000001.1, forward strand.
GAACAACTTTCTAAGAAGTCCTTTGTTTTCTTCTCTTTTTGTACTTGCTCCATTTCCATGGTTCTTGATGGTTAAGAGAATATTTTCTATAATATTTTAGAGACCTGACTTTTTATCTTACCACAGTATGAAAACATGATGGAGAATTTTCAAAGAACTTGTCTGCATGAGGAACTGATTGTCAAATAAGTTAAAACGTGGACTTACACCCCTGACCAGTTGCTTAAAACCAAGTTCTTGTCATGCTGCTCTCTGTCTCTAGGCACCCATTGCCAGAAACAACTACACACCTGTCACTTCAAATGGAAATGTGTCCCAGCCATGTTTTCAGTAATGAGATCCCTACCCAGATGCTTAGCCACATACAGTCCTTTGCAAATCTGGTTTTAAACACCTGTATGCTTTTGAAAAAGGGGACATGTTTTTCAGTCAATAGAGACAGGTGGAGTGTGTCACAGGACAGAATATAAAGTGGGTGCAGGATGGTGTGAGAGAGTATCATATACTTTAAAGGCTGTCTTCAGTGGTTCTGGATGATGACAATAATGGTGTTAATTGGGAATTAAACCTCCTGGTTAACAACAAGGAATTAAGGCTCTACCTTCTCATTCAGCGGGTAGAAGTCTTTGTCCAGGGAGATGATCCGAAACATAACTGAAGGGTGTAATGGAAAAGAAGGAAATTCCACTGTTAAGTTTTTAGCCATTACCAGGAAATGTCAGTGTTTCAATAACTTATAACTCAGATTCATTACACAGATCAACAGGCTCTCTAAGTAACGGAAGAAATTACTTCAGGCTCTTTCTGTTTCAGATGGTGAGGGGCAGATAAATTTAGAAGGATAATCAGGTCTTGGCTGAATTGAATTGTCCCTTGGGAGTGCCTGTCCTGCTTTGTTGATTCAGGTTCAGCCAAGGGAGACTGCACTTTGAAGTCACCCCAGTTTTGTGCCACTAGTTGAGCAGAATGAATGTGAGCCTGTGTCTACATCTGGCTGAGATGCTGTGCCTGGAGGATGAAAAATAGGAATGATGAAGGTACTGTATGCCCTAGATCTCAGCTGATGGAAATTAGATTTACTGAGAACTTTAGCTCCCCCCATGAAGAAATCTGAAAACTTTAATGAAAGTATGATGCCCTTGGGGAATTAAGTCCTTAAGATTTTATGCTGTCATAGTCAACACCAACCCAGTTCCCTGTACCTGTCTGTCCAGGCTTGTAGATGGGTTTGTCTGTCTGGATAAAGACCAGGCTCTCAGAATCCTTGACCAGCACTGACTTGCGGCTCTTGAACTGCAGTGTGTCTCCCTTCACAGTCACAGTGAGAAATGCCACTGATGTGCTATTGGATTTTGGAAGCTAAGAAAAATGAAGAGGAAAACTGCTTTACAGATGCATCCCATTGCACCAAGCCTTTGAAGGACAGAGTATGAGCTGGGTCAGAAAGTTTCCCTAAAGAACAAAAAAGACTCATTGCGTGTAGCAATAGAAAAACATGATTCCCTCCCTTTATACACTTCTGTAAGAGAAATATCAAACCTGATCTTATTCTACTGTATTGGTGATTTATCAAAATGAAAATTGACCTAAATTCATTAATTAAGGGGTTGAATCTGTTGCTTACACTAGTCACCAACCAGCCTTCTGCAGTAAAAATTTGTGAATAAGCTCCAGAAGGAGACAAATGACCTCACTGACCTCACCGCCTTTAACCATTCACTGGTTTCCACAGTTCTCATTCCACTTCAATATTTTTCCTCTGAGGTTTATATGGATCAAACAAAAATGGAGTACATTCTGTCAGTCAAAGTTCCAAAAGACTTCTCTAAGTCATGCATGCACAGAAATACCCTGTTTCTGGACTGTTTGCATCTACTACATCATGTCAACAAACACAAGAGATCATCTCACAAGGATGAACTACTCACAGAGAAAGGGATGCAGGTGAACATGTCTTTCTCTGACACCACGTCATCAATCAAGCTCCTGTTCTCCCCTTGATACTCGAGTGTGGCACTCAGAGTCACAGACTCATTCAGGTGGGTCAGCTGAACACAGACTTTCTCACGAGAATCCGTGTGTATCAGAAAGGGCAGTAGCACCATATACTGCCTAGGAAGAGAGGAAAGTAAGAAAGATCAGAAATGTGAAACAATTTTAAGACAAAAATATTAACTAAAAGGAAATTAACAAATCAGCATGCCAAATCCATTACTACCCCTGTGAACCGCAGAGCATATAACATGAGCATTTATCTTATTTTGGGTTTATACATATTTAAAGGCCTAACTAATTAGCCTAAAAGCAGGAAAATGCTTGCTGTAGAAGGAACAATTTCTATGCTAATAGAGAGTGCTTTACAAAGGATGTTTTGTTTGGCTTCACAGCAGGGAGTAAGGACGGTTTGAAAGGTTCCAGGCTGTTAATTGAATTTCGTATATCCCACAACCTCCTATTGAGACTCAGAGGCATTAGCCAAAAACAGTGGAAAAAAAACCTCACCCACTTTTCTGGCTGCTCCAGTCTTTGCCTACCCAGGTTTCCAAATCCTTCACATGGTGAGCAAAGATGTGAGTGCTTACAGTTTGGAACCTTATTAAGATGAGTACACAAAGCATTTCAGAGTGTAGTGTTTTATTGCAACTCAAGTGTACTTGAACCTTCAAAGAGCTTTTGACAAAAGTCCCTTACAAAAGTCCCTTAAACTCAGCTGTCATTCAATAAAAAGGATAATTTTACTAATAAATTGAAATATGAATTCTGACCTGGATTAATTGGCTAAAAGATAGGCCACAGAGGGTAGGAACCAATAAAAATCTCTGGAGTTTGTGTTGGGATCCTTGTTCTTCAGTACACTTCTAAATGATCCGGGAAGTACAATTTTCTGATAACTGTCCAGGATAAGAAAATACCTAAAACTGATTTACATATTTGTGGAAAAGTTTTGTTATATGGTAGGACTGCATAGCAAAAATGGCAAACAAACTGTTCATAAATGGAAAATAATACCACTAAGTGGGCTATTACCACTCAGACTTGAGCACTGTTGATCATTCTTGGAAAATTCTCATTCAGTTATAAGAGACAAATGGACTGTAGGAAAGTGTTCAGAAAGGAATAGAGGACAAATAAAGCTTGGTCTGTCCAGAGCTACATTATTACCTGGGCTCTGGGGTTTTTGTGTAGTCCTAAAGCTGCTGTGGAGACAGTGGGACCCAGGCAATACATCCATTTCCTTCATGACCAGGAAATAGGATGAAGTGTGGTGAAGAGCCTGCTGGCAACTCTGCTCAGCCCGTGCTGCTTCAGAAGCAGTGAAAGGAGGGAACTCCAGCCACCCAAAAAGTGACTTACAACTTGTTACTCTGCGTTCTCCAGTATTTTCCTTCTTCCACAGCCTTCTTACACACCTTCTCCCCATGCCTGCTTCCCCTACTCTCATTTTCCCTGTCCCCTGTCAGTGGCACTGGCAATCTGACAATAACATCCAGTCTACCAAAGGGACAGCGTGACCTAGTTCATGGGGAATTTGGCCTCATTTCTCTTCCTGTTCACTGTTCTTCTGAAATTCTGGCCAGCATACAGAACTTCCCCTTATACCAGCTCCCCTGTCTTTGAGACAAAGATATAAAATATGCTGTTTAAAGATTTCTCTTTAGGTGTTTTGGGATGTGTTGGTGAAAAGAGATAGATGAGTTAAAGTACCATGAGGGCTTTAAGTAACTTCGATCATAAAATCCATGTATAGACGCTGCAAACAAAAAACATCTACTCTTCCAAAAGAAACCTCAGCTTCTTCCCTGAATGCAAGAAACTGTTCTGACAAGAGAGGCAGTGATTCTGACAGAAGCATGCATCAAGGAGGGATAGGAAACCCTAGAGATAGTAAGTAGTTTGTCTATATAGAGAAGGTAATACTGTAGCTCAAGGCGGAATAATGTCTGTCTGTGTATTGACCCTCAGATACTCACTAGAACAAGCGCCTAATCAAAGGTGGCAGTGAATTTCATTAGTTCCATCAGCCCAAATCCATACCTGCCAATTCAAGTGTCATTATGACCTCACATTTCTGACCCTAAGCAGTGTATTCCCTAGCATGTACACTGCATTGTACAGCACAGCGTACATGCACAGCCACGCACCAGAATAGGAGAACAATACCTTCTGTTGCATTCTGGCAGAACAACCCAGAGAAAAAAAAGCAATAGAAGAAAAAGAAGCAAAATAAAAGCATCTCTCACTCAGTACCTTACAGAACCATAAAAGTTTTGGTTGCAAAGGACCTCTGGATGTTTCAAGCTCAACTTCTCTCCCGGAGCAGCACTGTTGCAAAGGACTCCATAGATGGAGCTTCTACCACCTCTCTGGGTCACCTGTTCCAGTGCTGCGCTAACTTTGTGAATAAGTTTTTTCTAATATGTGCCTGAATCTTAACTGTGTCTCCTGCGTAGGTGGCCACATGTGAAACAGCAACTACTGTTGCCCAAGGAAGTGATATCCCTACTTGCACAGGGCACAGTAAGCAAGTCTTGGCTGGAAGTTTAATTTTTGTCTTCAGTTCAAGGGTGGCTTCCCTTCTGTGTTGTATACAGTATCACATGTACCATGCAGCACTTAAAACCACTACCCTTATACTACCTAGCAATTCAATGCTCAGACTCCATTGCCTTCCTGCTGGGCCCCTATCTTCCTTCTGTGGATCCAAACAACACCCTTGTCTCTCCCACTTCTCTCAGTCTTTCCTCCTTCTTCCCTCCCCAAATGGGGCTCAGATCAGGGACAAAGAACAGCCTACAAGAAAGATGGAGAAAGACTCTTTACAAGGGCACATAATGACAGGACAAGGGAGAATGGCTTCAAACTAAAAGAGAATAGGTTTAGCTTAGATATTAGGAAAAAATTCTTTACTGTGAGGGTGGTGAGGTATTGGAGCGAGTTGCCTAGAGAAGCTGTGGACGCCCCATCCCTGAAGTGTTCAGGGCCAGGTTGAATGGAGCTCTGAGCAGCCTACTCTAGTAAAAGGTTTCCCTGTCCATGGCAGAGGGGTTGCAACCAGATGATCTTAAAGGTCCCTTCCAACCCAGGCCAGGTTCTATGATTCCATGTTGCCCATAGGTCTGAAGAGTATAGTTTCATTCCCTTTCCCCTGATGTTGGGCAAGGATGAATGAAGATTACTTAATCTTAATTGGTTAGTTACATCAGATTTCTACCAGAGACCTCTGCCTGACCCCAAAGCAGACTTGGCTGGCTGATCTACCCCAGAAGCACCAAAAGAGGGCAGATGAATGGGGGGTTGATGGTACACTGAGAGTCAAAGGTCCTTCAGGCTGAGCCACTCACCACTTCACCTCTGACCACACAGTAAGTGGCAGCAGTAATGATGCACTTTCTGCTACAGTTCCAAGCATTAAGGTGGCGCTTGTGGGCATGAAAACTCTGCAGCAAGCATTACAAGACCTGTGTGTGTGAGAGCTGCACTTTTGTCAGCAGAGCAAGAGAAACAGCATGTGACAGCAGCCAGGGTCTGAAGAGGGAGACTGCTCCCATCCAGACTAGAGAATTCAGAGCAACACTCTCTGCTAGGTGAGACTGGAGTGGGCATGCCAGATTCCAGTCAGCCTGTGCCATCTCAGGCTGCCCCTCTCCTTGGGGCCATCAGCAGTGTGTGCTGCTGGTCTGCAGAGGGAGGGTGCTGGCACCAGACTTTGGGCCGGAGGAAGAGAATCTAGGTCACAGATACTCTTTGAGAACAAGTACCTCTGATGCTGCCAAGGGAAACTGGCAGGAGAAAGGGGAACAAACCTGCTTGAAAGCAACAGGAGAATGTGAAGAAGTAACTCAGTGACTGGAACAAGGATACTCCAGGAAAGGTAACTACCTGGATTCTGTCATCATGCCCACAAAACCCCAGGCCCTGAGAGGTTTTTAGGCAGAAACATGCTTAGGCAATGATGTTGTGAGGATCCAGGTCTGGGCTATTAGGCATCAGCAGGGCAGGACTGCGGGGGCTGGCAGAGACTGCAGGGAGGGGTGTGGGGAGGGGCTGGAAGGGGGACACTGGCAGTGGGGAGGGGTCTAGGGCTGGACAACCAGGGGGTTACAGGGTGGGAATGGGGAGCACTGTGTGGGAAGCTCTGGGCTTGGTTATTGGTGGGATGCAGGGCAGGAACGGAATAAACTGGCAAACAGGAAAGAAGAAAACTGAAGGAAAAGGGGAGCACTAAGACCTCCCTCCCCCCTCCGCATGTGCAGCTTACGGTTCTGTGTTGAGAGAGGTATTTCCAGGAAGGAAGAAGAGAAGAAGGAGGAAGATGTTTGGTTTGCTGGGCAGCTTGATCTTCCTCATGGTGCAGAGCAGGTCGTGGTGAGTGAAGCAGACACCCAGTCTGGTCCGGTGCTGCTGTTTTCCTGCACCTTAAAATTCTCCTCCACTCTCTGCTCAGTCAGCCTCTTTATAGCTGCTCTCTGCAAACAGCCCAGGGGCTGGAGGAGATAAAGGCTGGGGGCCAGGGCCCATCCGGAAACAGGGAGAGGCAGTAAGGAGGAGCTGGAACAGAGGGACAGTATTTGGCCAGAGACTCTGCAAGTGGGGGAAGGGTATTTATTTGGATAATGCTTATGTTAGAAATCTTTGAGTGATTCATACCCTGTTTTCCTTAATCCATCAGAAATTTGTAGCATAGGGGCTACGAACTGTGTTCAACACATGGTAATATTCCCTGTGGGCAGCATCCAATCACAGCATTCCGATGTGGGGTGCTCTGATCTTTTAAGTCAGAAGCCAGGTTTGTAGGTATTTTAAGAACAAAAGGAAATCCACAGACAGAAACATTGCTCTTATCACCTTGACAGAATACTGCCATAGTTTACTGACACAGTTGCCATGGGTTAGGTAATTAGTCAGGAATATAACCTGAAATGTGGTGGAATGCTGATCTAGATATGGAAATATATTCTGTTTCCACTGTGAATATGCACAAATATTATACAATGCTTTTGGAAGACATCCTTGCCTTCCCAGAATGGTGACCATCTTCCATTATTCAGTGTCACCTGGAGCGCAGATGTTCCAGGTGGCTCCTCCTTCCTGTTGCCAAATTCAGATCTGTGCTGCTCTGGGTCATGTTTGTAACAGACGTCACTCAGAAATAGTGCTGCTCACTTGACTTGGTCTTCTGCAAACCCCTGGTTGCAGGAGCTTATGTAGAAGCTGAATCTAGAAAGAAACAAAAATTAGCTAAATCCCAGCAGGTCAGTGAACAGAAATACTCAGTCCAAACTATGAGCACTTTCTGACCAGTCTAACTAGGTGGGGTGTTTGCACCAGTCCATGAAAAACCTGTTAAAATTGCAGACATTGGGCTATCAGCATCTCTTCCAGTGCTGCGTAATGAAAGAGTTCAGTAACACTCTTTATGGAGATTCATGATCCCTGTGAAGATCTCTGTTGTGTACAAATAACCCAGCAGGGAAAATGCTGCAACACAAACAACCTTGAACGTGTCTTTGTGAAACCACATTAACGGCAGAGGTTCTCTGTTTTGCACAGGAGAGCTTATTAGACCACAACAGCACAGGCAGCCCTATTTGCTTTTTGTCTGAAGTTCAAGCTTTGAAAAAGAGTGAATGTTAAGATTGAATGTTAGCTGTAACAGCATGTCTTGACTCTGATGCAGTAACCAGAAAACTGCAGGAAGAGAAGTGCGAAAGACAAGGAGAAATGTCTATGGATAAAAGGAAGTTTAAGAATATGTTAAAAAATCAGGCACTGACTCTTGTAGAATATAATTTGTCACCTTTTATCAACCACAAAAGTTAGGACAACAGTCAGGACGCAGCCAGTGTCTGCAGGTGGGAAGTGTTATATATATGTTGTGGAGAAGGCACGAACATGTACTCATGCAAACCAATAGATTTAGCAGACTATCAGTTATAGATGGAAATACTGATAAAAAGAAGGGGTTGTGTAACTGCCAAGTAATAAAACCCATACAAATCTTTTTCCAGAAATGCCCCCTATCATCTGTCCTCTTCCATTTTTTACTTTAGTAAATAACATTGTGCAAAACACTGGTTTTCAAAGAAATAGTGTCCCGGGCATTTGGTGAAAAATGTGACTCGTACCGAGTTGTTTGTTGTCATTTGTGCTGCTGAAAACTGAAACTAGCAAACAATTTGAGTGGACATATGCAACATACACTTTAGGGACGAGTGTATAAAAACAAAATTCCTAGATCTACAGCACCATCAAACCCAAAGTGATATTTGCTATCTTCTTCCATAAATTTACCATTCACAAGTTATAAAGTACCTGCTTCTCAGTTTCCCAAGAACTCTTACCGGCTCTCTGAAACCCTAATTCCCACTTAGCTCCACAAGCACTAACCACCTTATTAGCTGAGGCAGCTGGTCCTTCACTGGTTCTTCTCTCACAAAGTTTAGAACAAGTGGTCTGAACTTGTACTTAGCTTGAAAGCTTTTGGGTGTTTTTTCAGTTCTGAAGGAGAGATTGTGCATCTGAAAGGCTGGCTTCTTCTTTCAACAAGGCTATGTGGTCTAATAAAATATACCACTGCTGAAAAAGGCATGCCACATCTTTTCTGTACACAGTCTTTCCAATGCTGAATTAAAACTGTAACATTATTCTGCAATTTCATTTTGTTCCAAAGAATTCTTGGGAAAATTAGCTTAATTCCAGGTAATTCTCAGAGAGGTTGCAGTGATATACTGGTAAGTTACCTGTGCTGACACACCCAATTTCCTTTACAGGTGGTATATTGAAATGGAGCAAGACACCCGGTTGATAAGAAACATATGCCACGGGAGCACTTCTACTTTTCCTGAATGTATCATTATGACTATTTTTTATTTTGTGAAGCATTCAAATTTCCACAATAATTCCTTCACAGTTCCTTTTCATCAGCACTTTAAAATATATTATTTTGACTTGGACTGACTGAGACAAAAGATAATAAGTTAATACAGGCCATCACGAATATTAATAAATTCAAGTCACAGCACACTTTGTATTCTGCAAAGTTTCCTCTAAGCCATACAGTTTTCACTGCATTGCCTAGCAAAAACAACACAAAAATTTGATGTGTTCTACACTTCCAAGTTTATGACCACTATAGAAAACTTATTTTCCTTTGAAAATAAAGTAAGATATTGAGCTGTGTAATTTTAATCACCTTAATCCAATTCTGGCATAGTTTCCTCTGACTTCTTTCCAGTTTCTATTCTTTAGCTTTGTGGATAACTGCCAATTGTCCAGGAACAGAGTGGTTCACTGGTGACTGCAATTGCAGAAAGAAAAGGTGTCTGTTGGTGGGTGTAAATACTCTCTGTACTATCACAACAGTGTTATATGTGGGAATCTTTGTCTGTCACAGAAGTATTAAACAGTTTTGGAACCACTGTCACCAAAGGGAAATAATCCCAAGAAAGACGCTTCTTTAATATGTTCCTGTTCTGTCTCCTTGAGGACTGTAGCACAGTGCTCAGCCCTCAAAGCCAAAACAAAGCAATAAATTGAACTTCAACCTTTGGCTTTGAAGAACAGGCATGTGTTAAAAAGCTGAGGAAATGTTTCTTGAAAACACTGGTATTGTGACTAAGGTGCTCCATGCACTTTCACCTAATAACCTCTGTTGGAAACCAGCATCTCCAGCAAAGGAATGTCTCTCCTTAGTACCTACATCTTTATATGGTGACAGGTAAGAAGAGAGTCACTGTAAAACCCAAGATTTCTTTTAACAGCTCTGCTTAACAGAATTGTGTTAGCTGTTCAGCTAAAGGCTGAAAAAATACTCCAGGAGAAAAAAAAAATCAGCATTTTTATTTTAAAGGAAATCCAAATAATGATATTAGTTTCACCAGCCTGTGTATCTAAAACAAAAAAACTAAAAGCAATTTATTTCAAACGACCAAAATATATGACAAGAAAAAGTAACCACAATATCCAAAGACATAAAAAAGGATTTATTATTGTGTGGGAACCAAAATACTTTACAGGCCATATGAAGGGAAGGTCCTCTATCAAAAACTCTCAGACAATGTGACCATTATACAAGTTGCAACAAGCAAAAAAAGAAAGATACACAATGCAATGGAATACCATAAAAAAAGCTTCATCAGCTAAACATCAAATGAAACTGAAAATGTCAGAATGAATAAAGATGATCCACTTTAGTCACTTGTTGATTATCTTAACCTGAGGGAAGGGCCTGGCAGCAGATAAACTGTTTTCCAGATATGGACAGCTGGGCTGCCAAATCTAACTTATATTTCTGTGGTGTCATATGAACAAATGAGTAAATTCAGGCACTGCAAAGGCATCAATGAATTACTCTCATTTTAATGCACTGTGTAGATTAAATTACAAACCAGACTGGTAGCTTCATTTTATAAATAGGTCTGTGACTATATTTTGTTTTATTGTAAGGTAGCCCATTTGTAGGGTAAGTCCTACACAAAGTAGGGTTTATCTTCCTTTCTCAGTTATAACAAACCAACTCTGTGTATAAACTTGGTCTTGCCTTAAAAGAAACCTATACCGTATGTTGCCAAAAAAGGTTGTAACCAATGCTGTTAACCCTTGGACATGAGAAATCTAATGTATGTGTGTGTCTGATACTTACAGTGCACAGCACACACAGAGTAGTCTCATTTGTTGAAATCCCACTATTAAATCCATAAAAGGCAATTAGTGAAAGATATCTAATAATTTTAAAATATATAAACATGAAACTGTTTGCATGTTCACCGATACTTTTTGGATATGACAGAGAAGTGAAGACAATCTGTGATGTAGTAATGAATGACAAGCTATTTTCATTTTTACTTTTGTACTACTCGTACTGTAGTAGTATGTAGTAGCCAAGGAAGGGGAAAGAAAAAGCCAAAACATTTACAAATGTGTCTGAGAACAGCACTTGGGACAATTAACTATGCTTTTTTTGAGTCATATGACTCTGCTTCTTAGATAAAACTTTATCATATAAAAAGACATACTAAATACACATAGTTTTTTTGTTTAATTTTAGCTGTTACGTGCTCCCTTTCTCCTCAGATGAGGTACAGGCATCTCATGAATGTCCTTCTGCTGGCCCTGACATTGTTGTTCAGGTCAGGTTGAATTGCATTGGAGCCAGACTTTCCTCAGAGGTGCGCAGTGGCAGAAGCAGAGGCAATGGGCCAAGCTGCACACAGAGAAATACAAAGCAGATGGAAGGAAAAAAATGCTTCCCTCAAGGGTTATTTAATAACAGAACAGGTACCCGCAGGTGTCATGAGATAGTCATCATCCCCAGTGACCATCCAAACTTCATAGCACAAGGCCATGAGCAAGAGTACCACTACAGAAAAAAACCATACTTAGATTGTGTAGGCATTGCAAAGATTTTTCCCGTTTGGATTTGATATTCAGTTAGCCATAAAAAAAGTGAAACCCTAAATCAATCCCCCCCTGAATGGCTTTGCCAGAAGGAGGAAGCAGAAAGCGATGGCACAGATCATGTTGTTCTTGTCTAGTATAACACCCACTTGCTGCAGACGTGTGCAAGGGGTCTTGCTCCTCAGCAGTGCTGGGGAGGGGAATGCTGGCCCCTCCTGCAAGGGCCACAAGCCCAGAGCCAGCCATCAGAGCTGAAGGGGCTGAAGGGAAGGGCTTTATGCTTGGCTGAGTTAATGACTTGCTGGGTAACGTAGGGCAAGTCCATTGGGCTCTCTCTGTGCTACATCTAAGACAGATGTCATTTGGTACTCAAGACATGGGTCTTTCCCCAATGCAGATGGGAGATGGGATTCAGCTGCTGTGTTTCTCCAGTTTGAGATGGAGGATGCTACAGGAAAGCCAGACAAGAAAGTCCTAATGGAGTACAAGGCAAGGAAATCAGATATTCTCATGTTTGACCCTTTCCCGTGAACCTCTGCTCTGTTCTGTTGCATCTTGTTAGGCAGGGCAGAGCTGGTCATGTTTGACCTTTCAGGTCAGTGAAAGGGGTGTGAGCCTGTAACACATCTGGAGACATTTATCAGGACAGTGTCCAGCTACAGAGCCTGGCCTGGTGGCACTACACCACTGCACTTCCCACCTGTTTTGGGGTACTCTGCACTGGACACAAGTGGTTGGAAGGGAACAGAACAAGACCTCAGCCCACCAGCCAGAGGTTCTGAAGAGAGAAAACTATGCATCCCACACTCAACACAAAGGACTTTCCAGATGAGCTTTACCATGGCACAGACATTGGATCACTGAGTGAGTGTGGATGCTCCTTCCCTTGACAGGGAGAACAGCAAGGGGAACCAGTGGGGCCTAGAGCTAGTCACTTCTAGTTAAGTGAAGCACAAAACATGTGGCATGGTTATGCAATTGCTTCCAGTAATAACCCAGCTTTAACCTCCCCATGGGTAGTGAGCCAAAGAGTAGGAGGCTGAAAAAAATGTGCAAGGCTAGCACTTTAGTAGCATGAACAGAGTCCTGTCAATACACTGTACAGTGATTTTTATTCCCTCCACCTCTGACTACCTTGTTTAAGTTTACCCTCCCCTCACTCTCAAATCAGAATTTTTACATCTCCCAACTGTCAGATTACATACACAGTGTGACAACATAGGGTCCAGAAGCCCTGTTGAAATCACATTCTTTAGGGAGGTCCTCATTTGCCCAGTAGGAACACTGATGCAGCAGAAACAGGGAGTGGAGGACACCAGGGCAGGATCAAAAGGCATCAGGAGATGAATGTGCTGAGTTTGCAAGAGTATTAGACAGGAGAAGGGTGAGAAGTGTCCTTGAAGGAGGCTATTAGGTCCTGTATTCAATGTAATGCCTTGCTTTTAGGATTTTCTTGACCTTCAAAAGGTGACCCTTTAGGAGGTCAAGCAGAAAGAAGCTTTCACGTGCTTTGAGCTACAGTATTAACTTACACAATTTGAAAAATTTTTGAGAAAAATTTGCATTGTTGCTCTGAATAAAAAGTTAAAACGTTCATGAATGATGTTCCTCAGGAAGACCTTCTCTGATATTATGCATTTCACAGCCAGTGGTGCCAGAGAGGTAACCATGCTTCTCTGTTACCTGCCTGATGAATCAGATGGAGAGGATCATTTGAGTGCTGACAGAGCCCCACCTCCCTAGTTGTCCACCAGGTAGGTTGCAAATGAACTCAACAAAGAAATAATCAGGCAACAAGGCCGAGTTGTTTCCTCAGAGCAATTTGACACATCATCATTTGGTGACTGAAGGTTCCTCTGGCACATTTTTGATCTTCCTTGATCAATGGATTGGTTGGTCATTACTCACTTCATATTTGACACAGGTGGTGAGAAGAACACCTGAACGTCTGTAAAACACAAGAAGTCATACAGCTGAGGTCTTGCTCTGCCATTGTTTAATAGCTTGGCACTATTACCTTTGGCACTGAAGGGATGACAGAGGATTTGATCCAGAAGATGGAGCTACCAAATTCCCTGGACCAAGGACTCTTTTGTCTAAAAAAAGTGCTAGCTAAGCACTTGAGGGGCCTAAGCAAGGGAATGCTCCTACACTGGGGTTCATCTTTCTGAAGAGATCCATTCTTTTTTTCAGTAGATTTTGCATCCTGCTGCCCACACTGTGGATAGGACTCATTATCTACAGTAAAAAAAAAATCTTATGTTCACTTTCCAAAGCAAAGTATGGTCCTTATAAATCCTCTTCTTAACTAAGCTATGACATCAGCCCTTTGCAGGTCCTTGAGTGTGAACTCAAGGCAGCAAAGCAATTCCCATGGCACAAATAAACTCTACAAGAAGTATCTAATACAAAGGGAAGTAAGTTCGACAGAGCATTTTAGTCAAAGATATTATCATGTGATTATACTCTTTGCTAACTCCTTCTTTATTATAAGAATTGCATTTCAGAATAGCTTTTAATGTACTTCTAACAGAGCCTTGCATGGACTCATAGGAGAACCAGAAGCTGCAGAGCAGGTACAAGAACACTGGCAGACAACCATAATGAAGTTGGGAATTTCCCATTTCACACAGCGTTGCTGACTCAAAGACTTGCAGAACAATTTTAGGTCTTTTAAACTGAGATGTGCAATACCAAGCACAGTAAACCAGTATCTGTGCCTCTGAGTTGACAACAGTTTCATAGCTCATAGCAACACTTAAGCCTGTGTGCTTGATTTTCTCACACCTGGGCAACAGAGTTTGCTTAGTCTGTATGTCCTGCCAAAAAAAAGAACACTCCCCAAATCTCTGGGATTGAATAATATGACACCTCAGGATTATCGGGTTACAGAGGAAAAAATGGCATTCAGTCTGGTGGGTGTCCCTGTCTTAGTCCACAATTAATATACTTGCTTCAGTTTCAGGTGTGTGGCACAGAACCTAGAGCTGAAACATGACACCAAGGTTCCAGAAATCTTGGAAGTGTTGGAACGTGTTTTAAAAATATTGCTGTTGCCTGTGGGAGTGGGAGCCAGGGAGACATGTCCTACATGTAAAAATCTGGAGGAAGAGTATGAGCATGGGATGTTTATTATGTATGACTGCAACCAGCAATTAGCTGTTTGAGTCAAAGGATGAACTCAGGTAATAAACATTACATTTTCAGCATGCAGAGGAAGAGATTGTGCTGAAAAATGTGTACTGCATGTTTTAATAGTCAGGTTTGGCCTTCCAGGAAGAGAAGGCTCCAAAAGAATGATAAAAATGCACCTTTTTTTTTTTTTTTTTTTTAAATTTTTTCCAGGACCTTGTTTCTTCCCAGAAAATGATGTTTGGCAGAACAGAATAACATTTGGCCAGACCTGAGGGGATTTTATGAGTTCCATGTGAGATGCTGAAGCCTTAACTTAATTGGCCTTAAATCCCTGAGAAAGACACACATCCTGTACCCACATCCCCTCAGCCTGCTCTCTTTTTCAACCCTGTTACTGTAACTATTGATTTCTCTTGCTTTAGTCTGGTCTGATGCTCATGTAAATCCAGTGAGTTGCTACCGTTTGGGGTGTGTCAGGAAAGCAAACTTCATAGACATTTTTGCTTTACTCCTACTGCCAGTGAAGTTTTAATTTTGGAACTTTCTGTAGAAATCAGCTCCCTACCCAAAGCTATTTCATGCCCCACAAATTCCTTGTCTGTGGAACTTAATGAAACAGCTTTTTATAACATCAATATCGTGCATATCCTGCGTGATGATTCAAATTGCTTAGTACCTTTTTCAAAAGAAATTGATTCGGGAATAGAGATATTCTGTGTTGACATGATGATTAATTTTCACTGGGGAAGGAAAAAAAAGCAAGCCCACGCGTGGCTTCAGCGAATCGCCCGGTGAAGTGGATCCTTTCAAAACACATGGTAGTCCTCGGTACTTGAGCAGTTTGCATCTTTACTTAAATTCTTGTCAGGACCTTGCACGGCAAGTCCTGTCTCTCCCCAGATCCGTGCCCGGTCCATCCTACTCTCCCCACGGGTCCGTGCCCGGTCTATCCGCCTTCCCCTCCCTGCATCCATGCCCGGTCCATCCCCATCTCCCCCGGATCCGTGCCCGGTCTATCCCCCTTCCCCTCCCGGGTTCCATGCCCCGTCCATCCCCTGTCCCGCTCTGCCTCCATGCCCAGTACATCCCTATCTCCCTCGGATCCGTGCCCGTTCCATCCCTCGTCCCTCCCTGGATCCATGCCCGGTCCATCCCCCCTCCCCTCGCTGGATCCATGCCCTGTCCCTCCCTGCCCGCTCCCGGGCGGCGCGGAGCGAGGATGCCGCCTGGCGGGCGAGAGGGATGATGCGGCCAAGGGAGCCCGGCGCGGGCGGCGAGCGATGCCGGCCCCGCGGTTGCCCCCGATTCAAGGGAATCATCATCCGTGTTTCTTTTCTCGATGCTGCTCTGCTACCTCGTCTCCCGCCGTTCCTCCCTGTCCCTTTGTCCCCTCTGCTCCGGTAGTGCCGGGGTCACGCTGTTACCCTCCACCCACCAGCTCTGGCACGCTGCAGCTCGATAGTGTTTTGTGTTTGCAGAAACCACCATGACTGCAAGCATAACGAAACAGGGAATGACAAGAATTACAGGAAAACAGATAGGCTTGTGGCTGGTGGCTGGGACATGGCATCATGATCCATCGTGATCTCTTTTGGACAAATTCTGGCTAGTCTTGTGGATAGAAGGGCATGGTAGGGTGAAATCCAGAATGTGGGACCAGGCACTCACCAGGCCTGGACTTCAATCTTCCCCTTTCTTCGCCCTCTGCTCTGCTAAGCATGATGCAGAGTCACTTCATGATGTCCATACATAAACCCCTACTCTTACGCCACAGGGGCAGAGGCAGTGCCCTCGTAGGTCTGGGGAAAGGTGAAGGGCTGTTTACCAGCCTTAAGCAATGGATCCCACTCTGCAAAGGTGGGAGGGATTGAACTTGCTGCATTTTGCAGTAGTTACCAGTGGTTATCAGCTGCAGCTAAGAGAGGTGGCTGAGTGCTGCAGGCAGGACGGGTATGTTCCTCTCTTCACCCTCTCCCAGCCAGCAATCATAACAAGTGGACTATCATCAAAATATTCTATGACACTGAAAAAAAGCCAATGCCCAATGTAAAAGGGACATTTATTGATGGAAAGGTATGCATGATTATCCTACAGATCTGGAGAGATGTGCCGTGAAGGGAAACAGAAAATCAGACACTAGCTCACATGATCACAGAATCCCACTGTGATTTATAAGGTGAAACAGCCCTTTCCAGGACTTCATGACAGAAGAAAATAGGGTGCTTGACCACTCGTTCAACATTTATGATGGTCCTGCAAGGGAAAATCAAAAAAAAATAAAATAACCCCAATGAGAACAAACCAACAGCTGCAGGATACAAAATGTAAGTGTTTTACATCAAGATACGGGGTAGTCAGTAGTTCTGTGCAAAACAGACAAAAGCTGAACCAAGGTGTGGCAGCATGCTGTGCCTGTACCCCTTGGAAACTGCTCAGCAAATAACAAACAGCAAACTGCTATGCTGAGCAGGATGCAGACGGGACCTGCTCTACAGCAAGGCAGTATCATACCTCTGACTATTTAATACACTGCCTCCATGATTCATGTAACTTTATGTTCTCCTCAGATAATGTGTTAACTGTACAAGAAAAAGCTTTTGTAAGTCCGTGTGAAACACGGACTTACTGTGCCTTGAAGCAGAGTCTTCAGAGTGGAGACTTTCAAGGATGGCTATAGGTAAACAGTTCCTTGCTAAGTGTCCGTGCTTTTGAGGAAACTTTGAAGGTATTTCCCAGTCTCTCCATTATTCTACACTTCGGCTTTCATTGTAGAAGCTAAGCTCTTCCCATGAACAGCAATGCGGTCTCGACTTGGAATCCCACTGCCATGGTAGAGGATCTGGCTACTCTCTCTGCCTGCTCCCTGAGAAGCCTCATGGAGACCTTATTTCTTTGAGAATAGTTACTGTTTTACTCACCCTGCCAATCCCTCTGGTCTTGCTGCTTTATACTTCACTTCCTTAACTGTTTGGGGTTTTTTCTGATTTTCACTTACCTTTTCAAATCATTAGTCCATTTCTGCAACAACCTCTTTGCAAGGGGATGTATACTGAACAACAGCATACTCTTCTAGAGGAGAAGAAAATAAATGTTCTTGTCAGCCTGGAGACCACTTTCTGTGCCTTTCCCTGGAGGTGGATATACCTTATGCATGCTTAAGCTGGAGATCTTTGAAATGCCCTTCATTCTGACACTTGCTTTTTTGTAACTTTCTAGTCATGCTCACTTGTCACCTTGGGCATGAAACCAAGCTCACTGAAGTGAAATGAGTCTCTCCCCTGGCCCTAGACTCACATACTGATGGAGTTCAGAAGAGTGCTGGTTCCAGCAGGACTGGTTCTGACCCTCTCTTAATGCACACAGTGTTTCTGCTGTCCCTACCCAAAACTTCACACTGGTTAAAATCAGACACCTACCTGTTTCATAGTAATCATAGATCTGCACAGGAGCTGGCTTGGGGTGGGTCACTATAAAGTCCTGCTCAACTGAAAAAGTGATTTCTTTTCTTTTCTTCTGTGAGATCTGGGAATGAAGGGACAGAGAATCACATAAATTTTTATTTGTTCAACACCATCTGGAACAGATGAGGGTGATAACTGGTTGCATATTCCGAATCCCATTGATGCCACATATAGAGTATGGGACAGACATTATCTGAAACATGTTTGGAGAGTCCAAAGTGAATTTGAACTGAAGAGTTACAGGTTTGTTATCCTGCCTGTATTACCTGATTCTGCAATTATTGCATATCCTACTGTCAGAGAGAGAAAAATTGTCCAAAGGGTATGACTTTAATTCTCCATGATTTCCCAATGGTCAGGATGATAAAGTCTGGTATTCCAATCCTTCCCATTTCAGACATGAATGTTATGTGTCACTAGGAAACTGGGAGTCAATTTACAATGTACACCACTGGTATATTGGCTTCTGTTGTAAGTTCTACAGGGCCATGAGCAAATTTACTTTGACATTTACTATATAAATTCTGATTCAGGGATTGGATTACAGGTTAAATTTTCTAGTGAAGGAGTGCAAGAGAAGTAATGGAAATCTTTCCAGAGGAGAATGAAAGCTGTGTTTTGTGTTTTGTTGGAAGGACTGAGGTTTATGAGACCCCAAATGAGGAGACATACACACAAGGGAATGTCTTGTGTTCATCTGCTTTTGTCTGAAAGGAGAAAGAATTTTGATTCATTTCTTTGTGGTTCTTTTGATTAATTTTGTTTTCTAGTTGTTAGTAGGGCAGGTTCCAATTTGAAGCTGTTTGGATGGTTGGAAAGTTACATGCAATTTGAGAAGTAATAAGTTTAGTGATTCTGGGGAGAAACTGATGAGGAAAGGAACATGATAAATGCACCTTATAGAGTTTATCCATACTGGAGTTGTATCTATTACATGCTGTTTCCATCCTTGGTGGTAATCAAATAAACAGTGATCAGAACTTACATTTTGCAGGTAAAGAAGAACGTGATTTTTCTTGGTTTCTACTCGCATCACTGTATTACTGTCAATGAGCTTTAAAACAAGAAAATCAAGATAAATATATTTATAAAACATTAAAAAACAAGTGCTACCTCAGCCCTTATCACTGCATGGCTGTGAGATCATTCTTCTCCTAGCCAAGTATCAAGGGCTGACAGCTGATTTTTAGACTCCGAATGTTGCTGAATAGATGGAAAGGATGGACAATAACTTACTGGTTGACTTAGTCACGGGTATGAGCACTTCCCAAATGCACAAGTCACTGCAATTCATTTGGGGAATACTGCCTGGTTCCAGTGTGATATGTTTTTCAGGGCTAGTCTGACAAGTTTCCCACCCTTTCCCTACCTGGGCACTGCCACCTCCAAGTTGCAGCTGCCAGCTGGTCAGTCTTGAGCTGTAACTCTTCCTAGTTTTTAAAGTGGGAAGGTCTGTGTGTTTGAAACTCCCTGTAGGGCATTCCCTGCACCAAGTAATGCAGACAGTGCAGCCATGCAAACACCCTAGAGGATTTGTGGCCGAATGATTCTTAACCATGCCTCTGTTTTTGTCATGACCAGTCTTCTCCTCTGCCCCTGCAGGGAGGGATTTATTTTTTTCCTATAGTTTACCTTATCCAGGGAAGACTTAACAGGAACAAAGCCAGAGATCATCTTCACATCAATAATGAGCATGTTGGAGCTGCTGCGCTTCCCCGTGTAACTGAAACAAGAGAGGCCCTGTCAGTGTGGATCGTGCCTGGGGAAGCAAACCTCAGCTCCCTGCTCCTGGCTTCATACAGCGTGAAGAGCCTGAGATGAATCACATGCACTTGCTGACTGGCTCAGGTGGGAGACACTGGTGAGGCCCCCAGTGTGAAGGGGCCAAGTATGTGCTACCACCATCAGTTACTGCCACAAGGTCTTTTGGGATACTGTGTCTTACAGGCTGATATCATCAACATATTGATGAACACATGGTTCTTGACTTCATGAGTAAAACTGAAAACACACAGGAATGTTTTTGCAAGTCTTGTCATCTGTGCAGCAGGTTTGTTGATGGCACACTACCTGCTTGTGAGGAAAATATCAAATTTCGCTGGTCGATCCAGTGGGCAAGAAGCATTTGATGTCTGTACTGAAAGCAAAAATCCAAAGGCCCCCTCTGGAAGGTGAATGTTGTATCTCAGTGTTGTCTGGAAGAGGAAAAAGCCCTTTTGTTAAAGCATGTCAAGGATTTGTCTTTGTATTCCAATAAACAAGTGTCAGACTTAGTGAACTTTATCTGGCAATGTTGCACTTGGTTTTACGTAGAAGATCCTTGCTCACATCCATGATGAACACAACAGATTTCTGCTCTTTAACAATGAGGGTGCTTGTACCCAGAGTCATCTCTCAGAAAGAAACCAGATGCTGATCAGAAAGGACTTCTCCATGCCGTAACTCCACAGGAGTCAAAAGATGGGATGGGGAAGAGTGTTTAAATGGTTTAGGGAAATCAAGTAATTAGGAAAAATAAAGAGGAGTGGGCTAGAAAATCATCAAAGCTGTGGTTATGTATTATGCAGAAAGTGAGACACAATGAAGAGTAGAGCAGACACTTACTTGCACAAATACGCATCCACTGCCATTCATTGTTAGGCTGTATTTCCCAGGGACATCAGGAAGGGAAGTCTGTTGCAACAGGAGCCTGTTCTCATTGTTGACAATAAATACCTTCTCAAAAGGGTTTTTGGAAGTTATCTGGACTCCATTTTGGGTAGCAGAGTTGTAGGTGACCTCACCATAAGTAGCAAGGGCTTGAAGAGCAGTGACTGTATCCTGAAGAAAAAGAAAATAATAAAAGACAATTAGCTAGACAGTGTGGCAAGTGCAGAGGAGATAAAAGTCATAATTCCAATATGAATCACAGTCTCTTCATCATGGCTAAAGAAAGCCTGAATTTGTGTATAATTCCATGGTTCCCATACAGAAAGATCCATTTCATTCTGTCATGTGTGTCTCAGGGTGGAAGAAATCTCTCTCCTAACACAAAGGTCTCAGAACACAAAATCTGAGCACTAGAGCACATTTCTAGAGCTTTTCATAATGGTGAAACCTGTGTTTTCTGAGGAACTACACAGAACTTCTTGGCTATATAACAGCTGGGACTTGGTGTTTTCTAGGATCCTCTCCGATACAAATATTTGTATCTGTTGCTAGTCAAATTACTCTTTTATGACTAACTGTTCTATAATTAAGAAGGGGCGGGGGGTAGTATTTTGGTCTCTCTAAGAGAAAAGTTTGGTCTTTTTGTGTTTTAGATGGCAGATTAAAAAAGAGAAGACTAGCTAGTCAAAGTCTCCCTGGAACCCTGAAACAGTCCCCCAATTCCTAGGACTGGCTGGAGAGAGAGCAGAAGGTAGTTTTGGTACCTGTGTAGAAGAGAAACCTCCATAGGGATTCTGCTGCCTGATGAGCCACTGCACAATCCCTGAGGCCTTTGTGAGGTCCTCTTTATTCCGGTTGGGTTTGTAGAGCAATGCCAACAACACATAACTGGTGATCTCAACTTCAGCTGATGGGGCATGGTCAAGGAAGGAGGGAGATTCTTCTGATGGAGGCCTCTCTTCCTGCTCCCAGTGCCATGAGCCATCTGAATAAGCAAAGAGAGGCTGAGAAGCAACCAAAATTGATTACAGGTGTCACTGCTCCATGCTGCCTTGGAGACTTGCTGCTTCCTGGCCTCTTCCTCAAAAATACTCTCTAAAGATCAATGGATGTACTGTAGATTAACTCCATTGATTATTTGTGGAATTTGGTTCATGTGCCCATACTCTCAATATTGTCTAGGTTAGACCGTCAGTAAGTTCTGTGTCATCTTTCCACTTCCCAAATTGCCAAAATGACTGAAACTCACCAACTTCATTAGCAGATTTCTGTAACTCTTCAAGGAATGATTCACATTTTTCTGCCTTGCCAGCTAAGCAGAAAGCATAGGCCATGAGTGCCCGAGTGTAAACATCACTGATATTCTTCTCAGATGCAGTTCCCAGACAAAAAAATGCATTTCGGATTACAGGATCCTTAAAAACAAAAAAGCACATGGATCTAATTCAGGACAGTAGTTTTCATCTAATCAAAAATTTATTTTCTTCAAAACTGTTCATTCTGTCACTATCGCAGCAATGAGAATGGAACTTCAACTTGTATAATGACTTCAGGAGAGAGAATACAGAAGACTTTAAGGAGGGATTTTACAGGAAACATCAGACAAATCAAGTATCTTTCAATCATGTTCTTGAAGAGGTTGAACCAAAAGCAGAAGACTGTTCTGTTTCTTTCACAGCTAATTCCTTCTGCTTACCTCCATGATAATAATTCACTCTGCACTTCTATAGTCAAGTTTTCTTGAACAAATCTAACCTAGGAGTCTCTATCCTCAGAGACTCTGATGTAATTTCTTTCTCTTTACTACCTAGAAAATTGTAGCAGACACTGGAGCCAAGTCAGAAACTGGGGACCAAATCCAGCTGAATACCAGCAGCTGAAGTTCTTACCAAGATGGAGTGCCCAGCTTCTAGCATCGCAATGGTGGTGTAGGCAGAAAGCGACAGCTCATCACCTACTCCTCCCTGAAAAGGATGTGGAGAAGGGCATAATCAGTGAATGCCACAAATGTGAAGTCTTTAAATGTGGATTGCCATATCCCAGCTGTGAGAGTGTGGCCACTTCTGAAGACAATCCAAATGAAAGGAAAGTATTTGCATAGCTCTTAAATAGCTCATGAATCAAGAGAAGCCTCGTGCTGTCAAATCAAAAACATCACTCCTTTGAGCTTACAATCTTGTAACCCTTATCTCAGGTGCTCATTAAATATAAAATACAGTGTAGGAAAGCTGAAAATAGTTATTGTAAGATGTGGAGAATAAGGCCTTAGAAGAGGGCAGGCAGGAAAGGTAGTATTTGGCAGTAATGGGAGAGCATATTTTTAATGAAAAAGCGTAAATTTGACCAAGAAGTAATTGTTTGTTACCTTCAAGGCATTGTTGAAGAGTGTCCCAATGCTTCGGAAACAGCCATCTGGCTTCTGTTTGCTTGCCAGCCACATCAGGGTTTGAGCCTGGACATTGTCATCAATATAGATGAAGTGACTAGCTTGTGCAAACGATCTGTACACGAAGGCAGTGAGCCTGCAAGGGAAACATGAAGCTGTGAGATGAGCACTGGAAGTAGAAACAGAAAATGTTAGCGCTCCCATTCATGCTGTCCATAATCATGAAGAGTTACAGCCAGCATGCTGGTGGCTTGCTTTCTCTTTGTGTGCTCCTCCTTGAGAGAGCAGTTAAAAGAGTAGTAGCCAGATGGGACATGGGAAGCATGTCCAGCACGCTCTGAAGCTGATCCTTTCTACAGGGCACTGCAGTGCAATGAGTTTCATGGGAGACAGCAGGACTGCAAATCAGAAAGTCAGCTGGGTCTTCAGGGATCAACTTCTCTTTGTGCACCCCACCTGGCAGGGGATGGAGAGACATTTTTCTTAGTACTTACTGAGTCCCAGTCATAGACAGCTCTGTACATCTGATTTAGCTAGTGAGGCTGCCTCTCACCTGCATCATGTGCATTGAATGCAAATTCATCTCTAAGCCATTTCTGCTCTGTCACTCACCAAGTGTTGCCTTCTTTATCTCTGGTGCCGAAGATGCTGTAGGACCCATCGGGATGTTTGTATGACAGCTGCTTCTGGTAGCCTGCAAGAAAGTGGAAATGGAAGTGTTCTCAGGTGTAAAAACCAAACTATATTTTGTTTGCTAACATATTTATCTGAAACCACAGTGGGAAATAGTGCAAACGTAATGTATATCTACCAAACAGAAGGGGAGACTGAGGGATCCTATAGATGAAAGTATGGAGCACTTTGTTCTGCAGAAACACGGAGTCACAGAATAGATAGAGCTCTATCAGTTCTGTGCTCCAACTAAATGAACATGATTAGAATATATTCTGTGCCTGAGTGGAAAAGGAGAAAGGGACTGAAAGACAAAACTTGAAAGGAAATATGGCAGCTGAATGCCAGTGAAAAAGGTTGATCAAAGAAAATAAGGCAAAAAAAAAAAAGGTCTTGATCAGGACAAACCCATGGATCACTGAGATGTGCTGCAACAGTGGTGCTGTCTGCTAGGATAGCCCTGCTGCTGTTTCTGCTCACTGGCCCTCAGTAGGAATTTCAGCATACACTGTAAGGGAACCACAAAGCTCTCACCGCTCACTAAGTATCCAATGGCGTTGGATCTGACCTTCTCACTCAGCTGCTCTGTCTTGTTCAGGTAGTTCAGGATGTAGATGTTGGGTGCAAACAGGACCATGTTCTGCTCCCCACAGCCAAATGGCATCTTGAGGAGCTGATGCAGGTTCTGCATGGCAGTGCCCATGATGTCCCCTGGGAAGAGGAGATTGTAAGGGCAGGATTAGCACAACTCATGGCCGCTGAAATAATCAGTCATTTACATTCCACAGGCAGAGTCATAAAAGCCTAGATGGGGTTGCAAGCCTTGCCAACAAACATGAAACTCTTAGTGTTGAGTGATCTGTTCTGCTTTGCAGTCAACAAAGAATCCCTTCTCTCCCTCTCCTTACTTAGTCTAAATTGCCCATACCAGAAACACTACTTATTTTAGTGCCACTTCAAGCAGATGCTTCTCGCTGGAAATTAAAAGAGCTTTCAGGAAACTTCTGTTTCCAGAGAACAGAAAGGAACAGCCAGAAATGCTACATAGGATGAACAACTAATGTTGAAAAGGGTCATTGGCTATGCAGATATATCATAGAGCACCTCTAAATTGTTATTTTTAGGAAAGGTAGCACAGACCAAGCAAGGGATTTCTGGAATGAGCTGAAATCACCAACATTACAAAGCAAAGATTTTACGACTAGTGAGTAATTGTAACAAAGTCCAGGCCCTGAAAAGACTGAAAAGACTCTACTGGCATCCCTGAATTGCAGGTGAGTATGTGGAAGAAAGTCATACTGGCATGAATCTGGCTGAGGTAGTAACTCAGAACTGTGCTGCTACTTCAGTTCAAAACATTCAAATGCAATAAATTTAAACAAAAGGGTGATGTAACTGATATTTAAACTTCATCTCACTGATGCAGAGCATTACTGAACAAGATGAGAATCGGTCTCTTTTCTCAAAATTTTCCCACACAAGGAATGGAAACTCAGATTTTGAATCCTGATAGAGCTTTCGTTTTATATTTCTCACATTTTCCTTATTTTTATATTATATTACTTATATATTTACCAACAACAGAAAAGGATGCTCTGGCTGATCCTTCCAAAACATTTGTAGGCAGATCTAGAACTATATCTTGAAAAACCACATCATCTGTCGAGAAAAATATTAAGTGCATTATGGTCATTTGTACAGGAACATTATGGCAGTGAAATGCTCCTGGTACAAATTTCACAATACAGAAAACACAAGAGACAGAAATAACATGAAACTCACATCTGCACCAATAACATGAAGAGAGAAGGAGGCACAGAGAAAACAAAATTGTGAAAAATAGATCAAATGGTGCAGCAACTGTCATTGCTCAATGGAAAACAGTAGAACAGGGTAAGGTTGGTGCTCACAGGTTGTAGCATCTGTGAACCCTGGGGGTTTCTTCAGTGAGACAGTGGAGAGAACTGGTTGGTGAGGGTTGGAACTGTTTTTCTGCCTCTTTTAGGCCATCCAGGAAATTTTGGAAACTGCTGCCAACACTATGATAGTGTGAAAGGGAATATTACATTCACTTTCCCAGTCCCACTAGTGGTGGAAAGCTCTAAGCTACAGGTATCTTTGAAATAGAGGACAACAGTCTACAGGAATGAATGAAACACAGGACATATTTTGTACAGATGCTGCCTCAGTGATGTGCACCAGATCACACAGGAATTTTGTAGCAGGGAATTGAACTATAAAGCTCACACTAGCTGTCATTTGGACAACTCTGGGGAAGAAGAGAGGGGCAACGTCAACAAGCACTGCAGAAAAGAGTGCAAACTCCAACCTTCCTTTCAGTTTCTCTCAAGACAGCTGTATATAAGATCCTTACCTTCTGTACAGATTAGGGAGTTTTGAGTCTTTTCCCTTCTGATGCCTTCAGGCTGCATGGAGATGAAAAGAAGAGAAACATGCAGTGGATGAGAACAAAGCATGGAGAAGAAATGCAGTGACAGAAAAGTGACCCCCTTCCCCAGCCTCCTACATCATAAGACAGGTGAATTGCAGCAACAGCTTAGAAGTCGATATTTGATGAGGCTGCTACTAACAGGGAGTTGCCATCAGATGGAGTTGCTCATTTCCAATTTCTCCTCTGCATGGAGACATGCACTTACCAACACCCACTGATCCTCATCGAAGAGGACAACAGATGAGAGTAGACTTGATCTTAGACTGAACAGTGAGACCCTGACCCAGCCACATGAACGTAAAGCCATGACAGGAGTTCTTTAGGGAACGTGAAAAACTTTTACTTGTGTTTGGTACTTCTGCTGCACATTAGTTTCTTCATGAAAAGAAGTACAGGACAAACAGTAAGAGCTGCCAGCAGTACCTCAACCAACAGTGTTCTGATCTCGGTGTCCCTGTAGTCAATACTGATGTTTCTAGGTGCACTGTCTCCACAAGATTCATCATCCTTGGTTTCTGCAGTAATGCTGAATACTACATTACCTTAAATAGTAGCAGAAAAGGAAATAAAATAGACCTCTATTATGCAGAACGATGACTAAAGTAAGAAATTTCATCTGATGAATAATATTAAGTAGTGCAACATAATGAATGGTCAGTCACTGTAGGTGAGACATATGGGAAGATAATTATCTCTAAGAATGGGAATGATAAACACACTGCAGTTGCAGAGAAGCTCTCTAGCACAGACAACTGGAAAGACCAGTGGAAGACCAAGGTCTCCAGGTTGGACAAGGATTAAGTGTTTTCAGGTGAGATATAAATCAATTAGTAGCAACCTCAGAACAGAAAGCCAAGTAGATTCAAAACACTTACCAATTTCTTTGGGAAAAATATTCCAGACGTAGGTCTTCCTTTGTTTGGCACATACACATCCATTATCCTCTGTGGAGATGAGTTTGGCTTGAAAATCAGGGGAATCTGACAGCAAAACATTAATCTGAGAACAGAAAAATAGTGTTATGGGATGAAGATTTTGTACCATATGCATATAGGGCTTTATTGTTAGAGAGGATGAGATACTATCTGTTTATGCACTGTCTTAACAGTGTAAAGCAGATTTAAGGCCTGGGCTGATGGTGTTGGTCCTTCATCAGATGAAACCTGAACAGTTTTCCCCTTTGCTTCTTATTACATTCTCCATTGTGGTGTTAAATATCCTATGCACACCTGATTCCTAAGGAAAAGACCCCATTTAAACCACTGATGGCTTGCATGGCTGTGGATGGTGAGTGATACTCAGCAAAGGACTTTCTTGCTTTCTCTGGATCTTGAGACAGTTACTTCAAAGACCCAGGCTTGTCACAGTTCACACAGGTCTTCCTCTGCTTTTTAGTGGTTTAGGAGGACAAATCCAGTCAAGATAATCTGTCATGAGCTAGAATGAGCAGTACCTCAATCTAGAGCAGGGTCAGATCCAACTGTCTGTCCCCATCATTTGCTGAAGCTTCTTTGGAGATGGGGTAAGGTCTGAGAATGTGGGCAGAAGTACACACCTTAATGCACTGGTCAAGGTAGTTGAAGACATTGGCTCTAAGCAGAAAATCTTCTCCTCGGATGATAGAGTATGGCAAGGTCAAATCAACAAAGAAAGGCTGGAAGGCAGTCAGAGTGGCAGGCAGAGACATACCAAATCCAACCAACTCTTCCATACAGAAGGCACTGGCCTTCCATTTGGTGATGGTGTCAGGGATGGTGTATGAGATGCTGCCTTTTCCAGTAGAGCTGATGGGAATGGATAAGGGATGAAAGGTTTAGAAAGAATAAGTTTCATATACCTTACTTCTCAGTAGAAGCAACATGTTCTGAAAATCAGAATACTCATATTCTATCTGCAGGAATCTCACATACAAGTCCCCAGAATTTATCACTCAAACCATCTGAGAAAAGCCCTTTTGAAAGTTCTTCTGCCCATCATTTCCCTGAGTTTGGAAAGACAATTCAGAGTTCTTGTTCTGCAAATCCGTATTTTAAATAGAGGTGTCCTTCTTCTGAGGAAGGGAATATGGCTTATGGTACATGAACTGTGGGAACAGATGTCTTTGGGGACATCTTTTTTTAACCACAGAAAAAAGAAGGGCAGGTGGACAGTTAATGACTGAATAAGCTAGGACTTCCAAGCCAAAATGTGAGAAAAAAAGGCAAGGAATTGCCACCTTGCACGACATCAGAGGATATATTTAGTAACTTTTAAAGCAAGAGAAAGAGATGAAAGAAGCAGTACTCACTTAATTAGAACTATATCCCAAATCCAAGTTTCAGGGAAGAATTCCCGAATAGTCTCAAGGATGAGTTTCTCCTCACGTTCCTCCCTACCAACTTCACCTGGTAATAGACAATGAGAAGTTAATAAATCCTGGTGCATATAATGAAAGTTCCCAGAAAGGACAGGTTTGAATATGCATGGGCCAGTATGAAGGACAGTAAGTGTTTTTCCATTTTTTCTAACTGAGACTGTAAGTAATGCCACACAAACAAAATTTAATATTGCTAATGTATCCCTAAGTTAGGTATAGCCTTGT
Source organism: Margarornis squamiger (assembly GCA_035222235.1). Taxonomy (NCBI): domain Eukaryota; kingdom Metazoa; phylum Chordata; class Aves; order Passeriformes; family Furnariidae; genus Margarornis; species Margarornis squamiger. Next base: position 30,041,676 of record JAWWTY010000001.1, read on the forward strand.
ATCAAATGAAAAAAAACATTATTTGAAATGTTTTGGTCTCCAAATATGAGCACAAGACCTAGGGCTAAAACTTGGGTCACGTGGCTCTTTGATCTGTTTACTGTCCAGAGTTGCACAGTCTTTTCAAACCAGCTCTGGTCAGAAGGAAGTCAGTGTTAGTTTTGTGTGACACTCTGCTGATTGCCAACATTTCACAGCATGAAACTATTCAGAAGAGTAGACCTGAAAGACTTTTTCTGGGCATTGGCCATTATCCTACGCTATCTAATTCTGTGCCAGGCCAATATTCAATATCAATACCAATGTGCTTACTGAGTACTGTCCATGTTCATGTCCCATGAATGCCATTTCTTTAAGGAGAAAGATAAATCTCTTTCCTGTCCCTTGTATTACCTGGTAATTTGACATGGTGTGCGTGAGCCATGAATCCTGCATATGGTTGACGCCTTACAGTCTCACTAGTACATAAAACTGGTTGTCGAATCTTTGAGTTGGTAAAGAGTTTAATGCCCATATCCTGTAAAAAACACATTTTGGTGTTGGCCATAACCATATTGTAGCTGAGGTTTGTCCCATTCTTCCCTCTTTCCTATTACTACCTTTCTACCACAGAGGTGCACAGAGACACCTATGCAGAGACTTGTGGGAGCCTTGTGAATGCTGGAAAGTCACAGTGAGCACAGAATCGATTGAGAATAGAGGTCTATGAGGATGGTTCGTCATGTATGAGCTTCACTAACAGTATAATTTGCAGAGCTATCTAATAAGCAGAAACTCCCTTCAACAGATTTAAGTAATGCACAGGACATTTACCCTGAGAAACTCATACACATCTGGGCCTAATCCAGACATTACTGGTGTGTAATACAAGCCTTTGTGAAAGATGTGGTCAGATGAGACACAAGGGTCTTGGCGGTCTTCTTCTAGATTGAACCCATTGAAGACATATCCTTGAAAGTCTTGCAGGGGATGCAGACTGTATATCTGTGAGGGGTAAGAAAACACAAAACCTGTGTGTGTAAAGATTAATTCTGATTACACTGTCACATGCTGCAAATTGCCAGAGCTGAGATGTCAGCCTGTTTGAAACCATGTTGTTTCCTGGACTGAGAACTGGCTGAATGGCTGGACCTAGAGTGCAGTGATCAGTGGCACAAAGTCTAGTTGGAGGTCAGTAAGTAGTGGTGCACCTCTGGGGCCCTCATTGGGTCCAATCTTGCTAAACATCTTCACTGATATTCTGGATGTTGGGGCAGAGTGTTCCCTAGCAAGTGTGCTGATGACACAAAACTGGGAGGAGTGGCAGATACGCCAGGTCATGCCACCAGAGACCAGTCACAGGTTAAACTAAATTCCTCATGAAAGAGGATTTCCAGCCAACAAGAAACAAGACCTCTGTATTGCCTACTATAGATGGTTTAAGATCAGCACATGCAAAAAGTGGTAGAAGTCTAACACAGCCTAATGATCTCAAATGGAGAGACACTGTAATGAAGGAGGAAGAAGCAGTGGAAAGAGACGATGTGTTTGGGCAGCTTACCATTTCCATGGACAGCTCCATCTCAGGCTTCAGGAGCAGCACACTCTGATCCACCGCCCTCACAGCACAGAAGGAGTTGGCAGCAGCTTCAATGACTAAACTGACATTAGAAGCTGGGTGCATTTGCTTTTCAGAGAACTGCAAGTGGACCTGAAATTTATCAAACAGACGTTGGTATGGTTAATCCATGTTGCTTGGGGCTGCTCTGACTGTGCGTGTGAATGGAGGGCAAGAAGGAGTGTAGAAGGGTTTTGTTAAAGCAGAGAGCCTGCCTTGAGAAGGGTGTCTGGTCTCCACTGCAGCTGTTGACCAGGCCTCTGTTATAATGGGGACTAAGCACACAGGCAATAAGCATACCTAAATTCCTGTGAGAGCTTAAATAAAGCCTACCACAGGTGACACAATATAAAGTGAGATTCTTTTGCTGTCATTATCAAATCAAATCTTCTTATGACTCGACTACAAGTAATAAGCACTACAGTGAGCACATGTTAGGTCCATGGCCCTTGTTAGCAAATATTCAAAACAGATTCTGTTTTGAATCTATTTAGAGCAAAATCTATTTCACATTTGTGTTAAATAAGGGGGAAAGAATGTGTGGGGTAACTAAAACCAAGTAACTACAAACATTTTTTTTAATCTCACTTGGTTTGTTTTCTCCTAAAGTTTCATGCTTTTTAGCTTTGAGGAACTGAAGATTAGAAAAATCTTAATGGTGAAATCTGATTTCAAAATGATAAGTGAAAATGTACTAGTGGAAGAAAAAAAAATGGTGGAAGAAAAACTGAAACCTCAGATTGCTATTCTTAGTTTCTTTTCTGTGTGTGTTTAGTTCCAGTAAACCCAAATTGCATTTTTCAACAAAAAAGTGTAAAACAAATTAGATTGAATAGTGAAATAGGATAAGGCTAAAATGTGTTTATTCTATTGAAGAAGAGACAGTCTAAACTAAAAGGAACACTAGTAGAGTTTAAGAGAGGCAAGAATCATCTGGGACTCATGTGGGTTTTCTGAAACGTTTTTAATGTTAAGTTGAAAATAAGGCCAGAAAGTAGTGGTAGAGGGAAGATATAAGGCCAAAGAGAAAAAAGAATAATGAAAGGTGTAATGTTGAGAGAAGTGGAAGGAAACAAGAAATAAAACTCTAAATCTGTTGTGAATGTAAACACAAAATTTGTATTTATCTGACAGCAGGTAAGACTTGCTATGTGTTAGTGCCTCTCACCTTGTTTTTGAAACACTTCTCTACTGGAAATCGAACACTGTCTGCTACCAGCTCCTTGGCAGGGTGTAAGGTATATACCAGCAACCGAAGGGTTGGAGCCATTTTCTCATTGACCACAAGTGGAATGGTAAAAGTGTCATTTTTGCCTGTTAGAAGAAAGAAAGGCACCAATAAGGAAGGAACATCAAAGGTCTGCTGCAATAGTAGCCATCCTCAACAGGCATGTAACTGTGCCAGCCAGTGGAGCAGTCTGAACTTAGATGACAAACTAAAAATTCTGCCAGGAAGTGACATGCCAGGGTTCGTTCTAGATGATCACATATTTATTGTGGATTTGAACATGGGGCCCCTCAGCAAACACTCTGTATTCCCTACTTTATCCTTTGAAAGATCTTTGGAGCACACTGTTTGACTAATATCAAATCAAGTTGTTGCTGGACTAAACCTGCCTTTATGGTGATCTTAGTGGCAATGCTAGCATCATGCACTCATGGATAGATGGAGAGATATGGCCTTTCCAATAGCTGCTGTATACATCCAGGAGATCTTACCTTGGTTCAACCAATCCTTTTTCTTTTTCTCTCTCTCTCGCTTTCTTTTTCTTTCTTTCTTTTTTTTTTTTTTTTTTTTTTTTTTTTTTTAAAATTTTTTTAAATGCAAAAATATGGATTGGCAACTTAACTTACCAACTTGGATATTAACTTTAATTTCCCCTGAAAGGACAATCTTGCCTTTTGCCATGCCCTGTGCAGAGAAGATCAAGACATTTATGGTTTGGCAGAAGTTGGAGGGCGAAAGCAGCAACAGAGTTCATTGTACAGAACAATGTACATGGAGAAGATCTCAAATGCTTAAACATAAGCCCTAGGGCATGTTGAGTGCTGCCACTTTAGCTGTTATTGCTCAAACCCTTGTCCCTGCTCAGGAAGCAGAAGGAAAATTAAGGGAAGAGGGAGGCAGAGAATGCCATATAGAGTTTCTAGGAGGAAAGGGACAAGAACCCTGTTCTGAGACATTACGAAGGGGATTCCTTCATAATGAAACAAAATAGAGTAACATGGTCAGAAATGCAGATAACTTTTCCTGAGTTGGTAGTTTTTCCAAACAACCTCAATGCTGCTTCTGTCCTTGGGATGCTGACCATTGTCCTGGCTGATAATCCAAAAGCTGGAAGAGCACTCACTGCTATAAAACCTGTGGATGGACTGCCAGAGAGCTGCGGGTCAAGACTTTTCAGCAAACCATGCCACAACCCCATACTCACCACATAGTAGAAATTCGTAGTGTTGATGCTCTTGTATCCTTCCGTGTTTAAGACATAGTGCACAGTGATCATCCTCGTCTGCCCACAGCCCAGATCTTTCCATAAAGGCTCAATCCTCACAAAACTGTTAGTCCAAGAATAGAAGCGCTGGATGGAGACAGCCGCTTCTGGGTAGTAAGGCTCTATCCAGCCTTCATAGTGGCAGTGGTCACTGGCTCTATAAATTGCCTGATAAGAAGAGGGAGTGGGGAAGAAAAGGAAAACAAACATACATCACTAGCCTTGCAGCAAGCCACTTGCATGTTTTTCTCATTCTTTTTATGGTAATTTTTGAGAGCTCTAGAATGTGAAATAAGATGCAGAAAACACATTTTTATTACCAGAATTCAGACCTCATCCCATTTTTTTTTTGGGTTCAGTTTGAGAGCAGCCATCTCTCTTGGTGTGTCTCTTTAGCCTTGTTTTGTACTCACTTTCAGACTGATCTCAGGATCAAACATTTCAGATGTGTCAATGCTAAACTCTGCAACTCCATTATCATCAGTAGTGAGGTTGTCTGTGTTCTTGTTATTGACAAATAGCTGAATAACCTCATTGGAAATAGGAGAGTTGTCTTTGTCTACCAGCTTGATCTGTAGAAGAGAAGGTGAAACATGTTTAGCATATTATCCTTCTTGATGTAGCTACTAATGTTTTGTACTCTATTGCTCTCTGAACAGCAGAATTGCTTTTTCATCTTTCTTCAAAGCAATACTTGAATACTGAAATGTCTCTCGTCACTTTGTGCCAGCTATATCAGCTGTCTTATGAGGTTTGGAGCAGAAGCTTCCCCAGCATCTGCCACATCATTGATAATGCCCTTTTGCAGAGCAAGAACTTCTCATGTCTCATCTCTTTCCTGGTCAGTCCCTTCTGACTACACATTTCCAGTTTACAAATATACTTCCTTCCCTCCCTTCCTTTTTTCCTTTCTTAGTTTTGGGACTTTTTCTGCTGATACTTTCAGTGTCTTGAGGCCTTATTTGCAGATCTTTGTTTTGAACAGTTTTCTGATTCTGTCTACACCATCTCTTCTGTTTATGTGCTAAAACAAACAAATAGGAAAATAATAGACAACATTAGGTAAATTCTATATTGCTGGAAATGGGCATTCATTTTGATTTTTTTTTTCAGGGAAAGAACAGAGTGGGAGTGGGGACCAAGTGAGAAAATTACGCAGAGATTTTCCAGAGGGGAGAAAACAAACTCCTTGAAAGACAATCTCTTCTCTCCCTTCATTGTTACCAGTAAGATGTGCCCATATAATTTCCTAATTGTCGAAAGCTGAACTGAAGGAGAAAGATTTATCCTTACCCTTTAAACCACTGACAGATTTATTTGGGATTTGTCATAAAACATAAAATCATGAAAAAGCTTTTTGAGACAGAAACTGCTGTTGTTTTGTGTGTATGTGTCTTAAATTCCTTTCTCTCTTTGTTCCCTCATGCACCACTGTTTTTATTCATCTCCAGCTCGAATGTGATGGTCAGTTCTGAAGGGAGAGGCAGTGATTTATAGCAAGCTTAAAATGTAAGTTAGAAAAAAGCTAGTTAATGAATTGTTTTGATTCAAAGTATTTCTGGCAGCATCAAACTCAGAATCAATTAATAGTCTTCAGTATTCAGAATTACCAATAGGACACTGTATGTAATAAAAAAGTTTGTGGAGAACACTCCCAACTCCAAACATTCCCCTAGATGTTCCTATCACTGTTATGTGAATGCCTGTCAATTATCTTCAATACAAACTCTCTATGCTCTTGCTTACCTGTCCAAAGTAAGGAATTCCCCTTCTGTAGTGGCGATCCATGTTTTCAAACTGTATGCTGCTCATCACCCGAGTTATGGAAATAAACTGAGTAGCTGTAAGTTGCAGGCCTGTAAGACATGCCCAGAGTCAAGAGAAGATACACCTTGTCTTGCACACAGCGTCATCAGTTAGTGTTTGCCTGGAGATGGTCACTGTGCTTGTAAAAATGGACCTTCCTCAGGAAGGCATCCTCGTACTCAGCAAGCAGAGGCTGAATGTCTCCTACTTGCCTTCTTGAGCACACTCCTGTTGCTGTTTCTGACTGTCTAGAAGGGTTTACCTGTTCCTTTCTCCATGACAGTGGCTTTCACATCAAGATTCTTCATGTAGCCAGTGCGATTTAGCTCAAAAATGTTGGCGCTGAAAACCTGGGAGTGGCAACCATCTATGTCCAGCTGGAAAGGGAAGAAAACAAATCCTCTTACCAAGGATTTCACAGCTTTCAAAGCATGTTGGCAATACACAGGACCCTTCTTTAGTGAGTGAAGTCTTTTCCCACTACTTTTAACATGATTTATACAGGACTGATGGAGACATCACTGTCTACACTTTTCAGATGGGAAACTGAGTCATGAAGAAGGAACATGCCAGTGCTATTGCAGGAAACCAAGAAGAGAAATAAGGTGCCCTGAGCTCCTAGCTAATAATACAAACAAATAGATGAGTAGAGTGAGGTGAAGCAACAAAGAGAGAAAGAAGAGTGTGATGAGCAAAGGAAGAGAAGCAAAAACACAGAAGAGAGGACAAGAATGAAGAGGAATAATAATCATGTACCATACATTTTTGGTAAACGATTGACAAACTGGGCTTTTCTTGCATCTCCCATATGAATCAAAATCCCTGCACACGCTGAGCTGGACTTTCCCTTCAACAGGCTGGCCATAGGTATACCTAGGGGAAAAGTAAATAGGTCCCTGAGCTGATGCTTGAAAAACATTCTTAAGTTAACATGCAGGAATAGATATGGGACAAGCAGCAAGCTGAAAAAACAGAGCATGGAATAGCTTCACAGGCTTTTCCCTAGCTCTTCTGCTGTTATGGAACAGAAAATACAGCTGAGAAATCAAAATGAGTTCTTTTTCATGAACAAAAAATACACCTTAAGTATAAAAGTAAATACCTCTACAAGCATAATGAACAGACATGGCTACTGACCAAATTATGACTGTTGTCTGAACTTTTCAGCTTGGACTGGAGTTCTAGACTCACTGAAATAAAAACAAAGCTCCACATATCTGCAAGGGAATCAGGATTTCAACTCTGGATTCTAAATTACAAGATCTCAGTGTTAGAGTAAGCAAGGTCCTTCTGAAGGACCAAGCTTGAAGAAGGAGTTAGACAGCTGCAACCTTAACATTCCTGCTAGAATTTAATGGTGCTCTGCTTTATGAAGGTCTCCCTCTGAAGTGGGCTTTTGGTAATAGGCACATCCTACTTTACCAGGGAACCTCTCAAAAGATTTATCCAACCCACAGAACCCTGGAACACAATACTCATACAATAAAATGAGATGAGCAACCGAGTAAATGAAAACTCCAACCACCAAGTCAACAATGATCAGCTTCCTCCGAGGCCCTACATATTTTGTTTTGTTCTCCAAACCTCATCTCTTTTCCCAGTCCTTGGGAAGTGCTTCCTCTTCAGCATATTTACTAACAAATACTAATACTTACAATCCACAGACTTTCACTGTGAACTCTGAATCCAGGACTGTAAGGTTTTCTGGTGCAGTGACTGTGACATCAAATTTTGGCAGCACTAGGACAAAGAACGGAAAGAAAGAAAACCAACACCAGCACACTGCAAACTTTCAGACCTTCCTGAGATGAAGCAAAAATGAGGATATATCATCAGTGTTAGTCACAGATGAAATGGGATCTCCAAATAGAGGTGCCAAGATGATAAAGAACTGGCCCAATTTGCAAAGGCTTACTAAAGTATTTTTACAAAACTTTGAAGAGAAGGCAGAGCTTCAGAGGTGAATCCTGTGATGTCTAGATGCCTTGCAGAGCTTCGGACAAGAAAGTTCATGGACATGGCTGGGAAAAGTTTAGTTTGTCTCAAGGAAATTTGCAATCCACTTGCTCATTTCTTATGCAGATTATTTTGCTGGCTGAGTATGTGCAAAATTGGTAATTTCTCTCTTTTTTTTTTTTTTTTTTAACTGTTCTTTTTCTTTTTTTATTTCTACAGTTCTTAATGACAACTAATTGAAGTTGCATTTGCCAGCAAGCTCATTGAAGTTTTAGCAGTCAAAAAGGTTGATTCATATGGGCTCATCTCTAATAATGTTTTTTACACTGAATAAAAACAATGAATGACATTTACCATACTCCTCCACAAGAAATGAGTGGTTAGTTCTATCTCCTGACTTCTTCACTACAATAATTTTGTAGTTCCCCAGGATAGGTTCTTCAGTTAGTGGGAATTCTTTCTGGATAATATTCATCTCTGATGCCACATTTTGCCACTGAAAGATCCTATTACTCTTTGGATCCTGAATAAAGAAAGAATACAAACTCACAGGTTGTTTGTCTTGCAAATCTTTTTCTACCAGCACACAAAACCAGAAACACATCAAAAACAGGACAAGTTGCTTTACCTCACTGGAGAAGCTGCTTAATGCATGTGTATTAAGATAAATTATGCAGTTGTACTTTGATTGTTCATGTTATTATTAATGTAGTTAGATTCTCATCTATTGTTCCCAGATGTAGGCATCCTCTGACAGTTTACTTATTAGTCTCAATTATCAGGGAATATCAGGTACAATACTACTGTTTCCTGCTTCTTAGTAAATATTGCTCTAGATTTGTGTCAAGAGGGGAGAGAAAGAAAATGTCCTTTGTTTTTCTACTTCAGCCAACTTTATCCCACACAAATCTTGGCCTGTAGTTACCCCAGCATCTTTTTTCAGCTGTAAGGGAAAGGAAAAAGGCATTTCTTCTGCATTCCCTAGAGTAGCATTTGCCTCTCAGTATATATTATGGCTAGTTAGACTAAAGAAAATGCACTCACACCTTTTCCTTAAATCTTCAAAGCACAAACTTATAGAAAAACACAGAGTCAAAATATGTGTGTTTCACTGCAAACAAAATCACCTGAGTTCATGGTATAACATGAAAACTTGTAAGAATGCTGTCTAGATGTGGACTACGATTACTGCTTTAAAAATCACCAGAAAATGTCATGGAAGTACTAACATAGCTAGTAATTGCATTCACAGTGTATATTTGTTTATAGCTTTTAGCAGTGCTTGAATTACAAAAAGATATACCCCAAAGTAAGTTGCGCAAACTGGAAGAAGTAGAGGGGACTGAAAGGCAGACAAGAACACTACAACTTTTGACTGCTGAAATGAATAATGGTGTGTCTGTGTCAGTCTGGCTCAACAGCACCCTTGGATTTTGTGAGTTTCTGTTAATTTTGGGCAGCGAACTCAGGAGCAAGGTTTGTCTGATAGTAGACACATACAAACTGATGTAAGCAGGTGCCCAAGATTTTATTATTATTTATATGCGTAATGTGGTAAAAAAGACAAAAAATCCTTACCTCAATTGCAATCAAGGGGTACTGAAAGAGGAAAAAACAAAGTGAAAGAAGAGATTAGGTGGCTGATCAAGCACAAACTATTTTTTCTCAGGACTGTGAGGAATATATAACCAACAATCAGTATAATACCGTTAATCAGAGATCCCAATCTCTTATTTTAACCATTTTAATAGCAGTTTTACTTCAATAAGAAGTTTACATAAAGGGGATATATGAAATGAGAATGTTGGGACAGTTTCTGAGCATACTGATAGTGCAATCCCAGAACATCTGAGTAAGTAGAGAGTTGTAGAAGTGCACATAAAACATGACTTGGGCGTCTTATTAGCACCAGCTTTTCTGTAAAAAAGTGTTGGCTTCTCCATTACAACCACATGAGAGAAGGCCAGTAAAGACCCTTCCATCTATTGGCTTGTGTACTGTAAGCATGAAGACAGATTGCTGGCAATGAAAAGAGTGCCTCTGAGGAGAGAAACAATTGTGGCAGCAACATTCTTTCTTTCATTTTCCCCATTTCTAAAACAGGCAAAGTGCCAGGTGGATGACTTACTGATTCTTTCAGGGAGCAATTGCTGAATAGTAAAAGCAGAAGACTGAACCATGGGCCTTCTGGTCAGAGCTGAAATAATGTCTGCAGCAGCAGAGCTGAGGGGTTTTTTGAACCTTTTCCCAGTGATAGCAGAAAGTTGTTTGCCAGGAATTCAAACTGCTACACACTTGCCTTCTGCCCTGTGACTCTAATATAAGGGTGGATTATAGCTTGTGCTTAGGAAAACACATTGATTCTTTGGCATTTAGTGTCTGCAATATCTCATTTTTATCCACGTCAATCCTATATTGAAAATTTGAAAAGAAGCTGTCTCCCAGAAATTTTAAATACAGAGGAAAATTACTGGTTACTCACCTTCTCCCGAACAGGTTTAAAATTGAAATCCAGGGCAACAACACGAAACCTCACTGGAAAGGCAAGGAACATGGTGTTAGCAGTAACCATAGTTTTTTTGGCTGAGCATCATGTTTTGCATTCATTAGTACTCCCAGTTTCACAGGAACTTTTAACAGTCCCACTTGCACAGGATGCACATAATCAAATGCATCTGAAGGCAGGAGAAACCTACACAGACTTTGAGGAAGGAACTTTTCCTTGGCATTGAGTTCTTGCACTCTTTCATAAAAGTTTACTTAACCTCAGAGAAAGGGGATGACTGAACAAATAAAAACTGCTGTGCAGGTCAGGCAGTCTCAAGCAACAGACATAACTCCTTCGGTGGTCATCTGCATGATGTAGGCAAATCTGTTCCACTTCATTTCCTCCTCTAAACTAGGGTTTATTGCCTCAAACACATGAAAATTCCAAATATTACTGGAACTAGTAGAAGTGTCAGTTTTGCCTAATGCAGTGTCATTCCTCTTAGTTCAATTTGTTCTCATCTTGTACAGGCTTTTGCCAAACTGCCTTTTTCATGTGTGTTTGTTGTTTTACAAGGGAAAAATTGAAAGGAGAACAATGAATCAGTGCAGAAGGAAAAACATAAAAATATGTTTTGGAAATGTCTTTGTGAAGCATTACCATTTCATAATTTAATTTAGTCTACTGCTTCCCTCCTCCCCCAACACCAAGCCATTTGATCAATAAGCAGACCATGTTGGACACTGAGTTCCAGCTGGCAAGCTTTTCTTCATACTATTTTTCTATGTAGATAGAACTCATGCCTAATTAAAGTATAGCTAATCTCATGTAATGGCTGCATTAGTTGACTAATCTCTAGGAAGAAGTTTTCCTGTAGTGTTTCCTATAGTGTTCTAGCTGTGTACTAGAAGCATTATTGCCTAGAAATAAGTTAAGGAACAGATCTACACAAATGGTTCTTTGCCTATATAAAGCTCTGCTCAATGGCCAAGTGAGAAGTCTGCAGAGGGGAATAGTATAAGAGCAGGAATACAGCAACATGAAAATCTAAAGTCCAAACCTATCAGAATCCAGAAAGTAAATAGCAAATAGCAAATAGTAAATGTCTTTAACAACTTATAATTACTATATAATTATAGTTAATATATATTATAATGAATAATTTATAATTAAAGTTAAAATAATGGATTTCACTCCTCGGTTTTAAACTGTGTTTGATGCTGACCAGCAGCAAATGGAAGCACTGTTTTATGCCAGGTAGTGATCTATTCACTTCTTCCCACTATTCTGACCTGTCACCAGTAACGAAACAGCACCAGTGAAAGCTTCTGCCAGCTGGGAGGAAGGGAGAAAAAACCCCAACAGAGATCATAGGAGACAGTCTCCTGACATTTTGAAGAGGTCTACGTGAAATAATTGTAATGTAAACTCTGAAGAAACTTCCTAGACTATAGCTCAGCCTGGAAAACACCAGGCAAAGAAATTCTATCTGAAGAAACTGCTTCCTAAGGCACATGTTATAGACAAAGTGGATATTAACCTCTCTGTCCTGGTTTGTAGATGGGTTTGTCTGTCTGCACGAAGACAATGCTGTCTGTGTTCCAGATCATCACTGACCGCCGCTCTTCTAAACTGACTGTGGTGCCCTTGGCAGAGAAGGAAATGAAAGCCAGTGGTGAAGACTGGACAGGAGGAACCTAATGAAAAAGAAAAACAAAGAGAGGTTGTTAGTCTTGAAATAATTTGCTCCAGATCCTGTTGCACATCAATACCTGTGAACTGGACTCCTATAAAAAAACACCATCTCACTTTTACCACCTTCATTACAGCTTCTGGACCTTTTCTTATTTCTGATGTCAATTAAAAAGGCCTCTTTATGGGTTATTATGTTACTTTCCTATGTTTCCTTTTTCCTTCAAGAGGTCTTATTTTCTTCCCTGCTGTTCCCATCCTATGTGCTCTGCTCTAATTTTCTTTTACCTCTTTATAATTCTTTTCTATTGGGACATAAATTAAAATTAATTTACCTTGAAATTGAAGCATTGTAGACCACTGCTTGCTGTCATGGTTTTCTCAAAAATAGTGCTGTTAACAGCTCTGTATTCTAGGATTGCTCTGATGAATATTGTCTCGTTGAGGTTAAGGAACTGCAGGCAAACCTGACCTGGAGAGTCATTTTGGAGGACAGCAGGCACCATCAGGACGTACTGCCTGTGAGATCCAAACATCCAAGTGATCACATTCATAGAGAAAGAAGAAAAAGGATAAAACAAATACAAAGCACTGTTTTTAATCAGTACCCACCAATTAGTTTAGACTAAATATAGGACACATTGCCAGTGCACCTCACTCTCACCCTGCAGCTCCCAGCAAGCCCAGTTCTGGATTCCCCACCCCCCAGCTCTGCTAGTGCCCCCAACTCTTTCCCTTTTCTCTGTCTGAGTCCTGGACCCACCTGCTTTTAGCAAAGCACACTGCTGCTATTATTACTTTTGCTTTTTTGAACACGAATCAACTTCTATGGAAATTATGCAATTGGCAGAAGGTCTGATCATATTAAATGAGAATGATTCACTTGCCATCCACATTCCACTTTATTCTCAGATACAGAAGACAGGCCCTGGCAGTATTTACAATTTAAAGCAAAATTAATAGCACTAATTAGAACTGTCTTTTAAAACCTTTTTGCAAATATTAATAGCAATAATATGGTAGTTCTTACGGGTCAGGTTCCTTTGCAGCTGTTACATGCTGGAGAAGAATAGCCAAAAGAAACTTCAGCCACATTTTTCTCACTGTGAGGCAGAAGAAACAGATAAGTCTTCTTCCCAAGAAACAATTCATTGCCTCTTAGTTTAACAGCTCTGCACCATTCCTCACCCAGTGCTCCAGAGGAAAGGAGTTGGCCTTTCAACTCCTCCCTATCTCCTTCCTTTGATGTTAATGCCTTTATAACTGCAGCAAGGGGTGGAGATCCCAGTCTATCCTGGTACTTGCAAGAACCTCCCTCCCCTAACCCTACTGCAACCTAAACCAACCCACTGTCTTCATACTGTAACATTTCACTGAAGTTCTCATTTTGTGAATGTCTGCACAAAATGTCTTTAGTTTTCTTGTTTCAAGGGGAAGGGCTTTGGTTTTTACACTGAGGCTTGTCACAGTACAGAAAAGCACAAAGTGACCTAAACCAGAGTAAATCCATAAAACCAGATTAGTATTTGAGGGTTTTCCCCATTGTTGGAATTTACCATCTGGATCAACAGTCTGGGCAAAGCAGACAAATCTTTGACACCAATTTTTGTTAAAATAATATATTGGCCTCTCTTTTCCCTTGTTTCATAGATATTTTGATTATTGATGAAATGGAAGAATAGAGAAGCCAGAAACTGAAAGAGATCTAAAAGGTCTTAATTACCTCTACCTTAGCCTTTGAGCACTTGGCAGCATTGTTGAAGTTTAATTCATTTCACCTTGAAATTAGCCTGTTGGTGGGTGCATGTGAATTTGTTAGTTTCTTGGGTTTCTAGTTTTCACACCTGTGTGGAAGCTAATTGGAATTTTTTATTAGGGAGGAAAAAATTCTGCTTTCATCCATCAAGATAATTTTTTAGGATAAAGAAGAATTGCCTTCTTTTGTTCTCTTGTGCTCTGAAGATAAAATAAAGCACTCGTAAGCTGCTCCCCACAAGAAAAACAATGCTGGAAAGCAATTTTTTGATAACTGTAAGTAATTTTTACATTAATATTGGTTCTGGGTCTGTCTGGGATGAAGTTAGAAAGTCAGTTTTCTCCAGAGTAGCCTGCTGTGCTTTGTATTTGAGGCTAGAATGGTGTCCATAACTCACCAGTGTTTCAGCTATTGCTGAAGAGCACTTGCACAGTGTCAAGGCTTTCTATCTCACCCACCTCCCAGCCAAAAGCCAGTAGGCTTGGGGTGGGCAAGAGACTGGGAGGGACCACAGCCAGGAGACATGACCCAAACTGACCAAAGGTATATCCTATACCATATGACATCATGCTTAGCAATAACAGTTCAGGGAAAGTAGGAGGAACAACAACATTTGTGGTAACAGCATTTGTCTTCTGAAGCAACTACTCCATGTACTGAGGCCCTACTTCTCAGTAAGTGGCTGGACATCTGCCTGCCAATGGGAACTAATGGATAAGTCTCTCATAGCTTATTTTTCATGTGCTTATTTTACTTTCCTCATTAGACTGTCATTATCTTATTCCATTGGTCTCTTTGACTTCCACCTTGGAAAAGGGCAGTGAGTAAAAGACGGGTGGCTGATTGGCTGCTGGCTGGAGTCAGCACACTACTGTATGGTGTCAGCATGGCTAAATTTTATAGACCTGGAGCCAGAGAAATATGGCTTCAAAGGCAGAGTACCTCTATGGGAGCATGATTCTGTCTAATATCTTGCTATGTTATAAGACCGTCTCTTCTAGTTTCTTGCAAGTGTGTGATGCAGAGAACTGGGCAGCACTGAAACTTTCTTCAATAGAAACATAGGACACATAGGGCAACTATGAGATATATTTCACTTATGCCTTCAGATTTTTCACATAAGTATCAAACCATACAAAACATGTTTGAACACAGCAGAAGCAACAGGTGGTTCCCCAGAGGTCTCTCTGTGGCTTGTTGTGATTGCTCCAAACAGACAACAGTGTGATGTTCTGTTCTGAAAGCCCACCCCACTGTCATCTCTGTTGAAGAGGATCTCTACAGATTCTACAGCTGGGGAGCTTCACTAAGGATGAGGCTTTATTTTCTCTGCAAATGGGATACCCATACCAGGAGCTGTTGAGAACAGAAATTCACTGGCAAAGGCTTGAACCTGAGCTGATATTGTGAAAACAAAAGATGATCAGCAGTGCATGTTCTTGCTTTGTGAGTTTCTCAGGTAGTTACAAGTTTACTGCAATGTAATAAAGTATTCATTCCAAACAAGTAAATTTGATAATCATCATAGTCTCTATGATGCAAGAAGCTTTCTGAGGCTATTTTTGAAAATTTAATCAAAGGGTCAAATGGGTTAGGTGACATTCAAAGCTTGTAGAGATACAGGAGGGTAGTTGTGTATAACTTACTGTTAAAATGAGCAGGGGTTTTGCCCCAAATATAGACTGGACTGTGGCTTTGGTCAGAAAGCCCACCCTTGCATTCCCAAGAACTGGCACTAGTTGCAATGTCTTCTGTGCACATATGCCTTCTGAACAGTAACCAAATGAAGGACAGAAATGACCCAGGCATCCTATATCCAGATAATTCACTAGTTTAAGCCCTCCACTAACCATAATGAAAAAGGTGCATCTGGTAATGAAATAAACAAGCAAGAAATGCAATTATCTGGAATAGAGAAGTTATTGCATCAATATGTTGATAATCAAATACCCTGGGTGAAAAAAGGCCACTGTACCTTATCACAACAAAGGAAACTAGAGGTTATCCCATCTTCTTGTCTATAATGTATAATAATTTGTCTTTCACAGGAAAAATAAGCAACATTCCACTTGATACAACAAAACGATTGTTTTCAGGGCAAATATTAAAAAAAAACACTGACATTCAAGTTTTATGATTTTTTTAATTATTATTATTTGCTGACTGCCTCTCTTTGCTCTTCAGATCCTACCATTCTGTCTAAATGAAATGCATATGTGCAGGAAGCTTGTGAAGATTGCTCTATAGGGAAATTAGAGATACTACTTCATCACCAGGTCAAAAGATTGTATTTCATAGAATTATATAATCACAGAATGGCCTGGGTTGGAAGGGACCTTAAAGACCATTTAGTTCCA
>JAWWTY010000001.1:30057919-30119501 GCA_035222235.1 Margarornis squamiger
AAAGATTGTATTTCATAGAATTATATAATCACAGAATGGCCTGGGTTGGAAGGGACCTTAAAGACCATTTAGTTCCAAATCCCCTGCCATGGGCAGGAACACCTCCCACTAGACCAGGTTGCTCAAAGCCCCATCCAGCCTGGCCGTGAATACTTCCAGGGATGGGGTATCCGCAGCTTCTCTGGGCCACCTGTGCCAGTGCCTTACCACCCTCATAGGGAAAAAATGTCATCTTGATATCCAATCTAAACCTTCCCTCTTTCAGTTTGAAGCCATTCTCCCTTCCCCTATTACTGCATTCACTTGTAAATAGTCTCTCTCCATATTTCCTGTAGTCTTCCTTCAGGTAGTGGAAGGGGTTCTTTTTTGGGGTTCTTTCCTTCCTCATGGAAGAATTAATTCAGATGATTGGCACCTAAGTTAACCTAAACCTCCTAACCACACACACCCACATAGAAGACACATAAGATTCTCTCCTTATCCCCCTGTCACTGACATTTCTTGGAAATAAGTCTCAAGGCTGATGTGTTTGTAACACTCTGATTCCTTTCCAGGAGACTTTTGTTGATCTTTCTGGGCATGTATGAGGAACTGTGAAGTAATGTTGGAGAAATATATGTGTACAGATAGATTATCTTGCATGCTTGACTCAAAATGAGTTGTTTACCAGACTAACTTTGAGTATCACCGAAGCCATAACTTCAGACCTCAGCTACCTTTGTTTAGTAATAGCACACACAGAGATATCTGGCAATAGTAGAATAAGCTTATTGATTTAGTTAACTTTCTTAAGAAATGGCCTACCATCTGAGTATAGATAGCATTTTGCTACTGAAACAGCCCTGCTGCAGGCATAATTAGACTGTAAAAATTGTGCCTTCATGATTGTGGTTTGGTTTATTTGGGGCAGTAGATATGTTCTACCAGTAAAAGCTTATCTTTACAAATAAAATATGTCCTGTTGTGAAAGACTACAGTAATATTCAACTGCAATTTTTTTTTCATAGAGAACTGGACACAGTGATTTTTGTGTCTAGGAATCACCTGACCTCAAATTTTACTCACAATTATTGAAAAGAGCTCTCTTTCCTGTGGGAATCATAACATGGTACTAGGAAAATTACAGTAATCTCTGAAGCTCCATGTTTTTTCCTGTTTTTGCAGTCTTTGTGGCTGCTCACATTTAATTTCATTCTGGTACTCATTGTCACTCCAGCAGTTTATTGTCATCACCCAAGCATTCTTTGTGCTTGATGACAGCAGTGGGGGACAGTGGTGATTCTGTGAGAGTTTGCTCAGCCTGGCAGAGCAGCTTTGAACCAGCCAGCTGAGTGTTGCAGTAGGTAGTGGCATGACCTCTGGCAAAGCCCATATGAGAAGTTTCATGACTGCCCTCCTGCCAGCACCCCAGCTGGTGCTCTAAAACCAACTTGGATGTGCCTGTGAGACTATACCCACATATTTGTGGTGTAGATACTGTCACCTTTCTTGTGAACAGGTTAATTGCTGCATTCAGAAGAGAATTAACACAAAGAAACTTGGTCATTACAGCTACAAAAATTAGTTGAAAAGCACTGAAGCAATCTGTGACTTTGACTATAACTGCTTCCTATAAAAGCTTCTTAAAGTAGATTAGATTGTAACAATATGTTTAGACATAGCAAAGGTCGAAATGCTTGGTTTGGCCCAGGTGGTTGGGGAACAATGCTGAATCATGGTAACTACAGATAAAGTCCTGCTTGGTCAATAGAGTCTCCAGTCAAGCATGCAATATTTCTTTCATTGTTCTAAGATATGTGAGCCTTGGTAAAGTCTTCTAGCAGCTTTGCATGCTAAAAGGATGGTGAGGTCAATAAAGAAAATAAGTATATCCCTAGCAGAATAGTCACAGCTTGCAGTGATTTTGATGAGTGATGAAATTTCTTTTCCACAAATGTGTTGGTGGGAAGGACTGCAGTTTATTTCAGTGGTCTATGATGTTTCCAGTCACAGAGCAGGCAGTCATATAAAAGATGAAAGTAGTTCAAGGTCAGCCAGTTACAAGGACTCTGTTACACCAGTGACTCTGGTGAGCGTGTATGTGTCATCCACAACCTGTTTTCAAAACTGAGACCTGTGTAGAGGCTGAAGTCTGAGCAAGAATAACTGTGTGAACTAAAGTATTAAGACCATCTTTGCTGTGCAGTTTTGATAACAAACGTTCCAGTCAAAGGTGAGTGAAGCTGAAATCTGACTCCTGTCACTGCACCTGCACAAGCCTAAGGGTGGACACTGATATATTAATAAAATTATCTTTCCTAGTTATACACAGGTTACCTGGCAGTTTTCAGGCTAAGCTACAAATGCAATGTTGTAGTTAGGCTGTTAAGATAGTCTGCACTTCTTTTGGGAGGGCTTTGCAGCCCCTGTCCTCGCACAGACAAGAAACAAGGGTTATTCAGATCTCCTTTCTTTGTGGTCTTGATAGGCAGCAGCAAGGGTTCAATTCAAATGTGAAGAGGTCACTAACAAAATATCTGAATAAGGCTGGCCTCCAAAAACCTCTGGTACTTAGTAAGTTCATCCTTCATACTTGTAAATGTAAATCCGGTTTTCATTAAAGCGGGAAAAGAAAATACTTAACACTGAGTATCAAGGGGGAACATTTGACATGCAATTCAAAAGAATGTAACTATTTAAGCTCCCTCCCCTAGTGAGACAACTAGTCTGGCTGCATGTTCCCTCCCTAAACCTCCCATGCTAGCAATCAGCTCATGGCTGCTACTGAGAAATCATCTTGTGTACCAAAATCTGATACAAACTGCACATGATATTGCCTTGTATTTGCTTCCCTGGCTACCATAAAGGTACTTGGGGCTAGCCATCTCTAGCATGTTGAAGGATACCAACTCGTTCTCTGACCTTTTAGCCTCTAAGTTAAACCCTAACCCTTGGTTTCTTTTTTTACAACTGCACACAACTATCAGGGCTGTAACTTCTGCACTCTGCAGGTAGAAGCACTTGCTTTAATTTTGGGTGACAACTCGTGACAGTCACATATAGAAAGAAGTAGCTCTCTGAGAATTTCATATTGCAGTGGTTTTCCTCTGCTATATGGAAAGCCTGTTTTTAATTTCATTATCCAGAAATGCCACATAAATACATTGTAACAACAGGTCTATAAGCCTTGAAAGTTCCATTAGTCCTTATTTTCCTTTCCTTCCCTCCACTAGTTTCCAGTGCAGTAGCCTTCCCTGGCTGTTTGTCCTTCTTCTCTGGAATGATTTGAGGGGTCATACAGCTGTTCTGCTTTCTCATGGAATTTCAGCCATTAGACTACAGATCCCACACGGGCTTTGCTGATGTAATTGTACGTGTAAGGTCCTTTCATGGAGTTGAAGCCACTGATGACATAACAGATGTGAATCATCTGTCTGAAGTGCAGATCGACCTGTGAGAAGGGAACAGTGGAGGATCAATGTCTTTACAGGATTCTTTGCATGCCTTTACACGAGTGCAGCTTTGTGGGCTAAACGAAATTTCTTGGATATAGTTTTTGGGGAAATGCTGTATGCCTGATCCAACTGCTCTGAGAAAGGAAGTGTGGATCTCACTTCAGGACTGTAAAATGATGTTAACAGAAACAAAAGTCCATGGCAAATGAATCTGAGAAATGAGACACATCTTTTAGAGCAGGTTCTACCTTTTCTCATTTCTTTCAAGTCTGTCTTCAGTGTGGGCATGGTATTGCTAGGGGTCTATTGTGAAAAAGAGTATGGACTTAAGAATCTCTCACAACTGGTTGATAACACCAAATGTTAGAGGCTCAGTCTCTTTATGAATATTTTGATCTTTTCGCCATTGACCAACATCTAGTTTCTAAATCCATTTTTGTGTGGTTGCAAAGGCTTTTTCTTTCCACTATGACATACCAGAAATGGAACTTGTTCCAGGCACATTATAGAAGGCATACAAACGCTATTGAGAGCCTGCAGCTCCCTTTATCTGTTATTATTATCTACTTGGCAGCACAACAATACTCTTGTGTTACCCGATATATTAATTGTGCTACTTTAAGGATGCCCCCCAGGGAGAGCCTGTTTGTGCCTTCAACCCCTGACCTTATGCCTGAAAAGTTTTTTTGATTCATTCCCCTCACATAAAGGCTATTTCTGCTTTGTCTTCAGTGAAAGTATATTCTGCAGCTATATATTGAACTACTGAGGACTAAACAGAACAGGCTGGAGGATGTGTCCTTGATGAAGACCTGTCATTCTTTATTATTTTTTATCATCTTTCCAAACAGTTGAGATTTCAAAGTTGTCTCAAGGCAAACAAGCTGGGCTCAGACAAACAGGGAGTCAGAGAAAGTCCTCAGTGCATAGTTTTCCCTTTTGAAGAACTTGCTTTTTAAAGACTACTGACTCACATACAACAGTGACAGGCAAAACTGTCTGCTGGAGAGCTCTGTGTGAAAATGAGGGAGTGACTGGAGTATCACATCCATATCTAATGTCACACATAGTTGCTAGTTCAAGGATAGCAAAAGTGCTCTGCTATTACGTGAAACAGTGGCAGAGTCCTGGTTGTTCACACCTCTGAGCAAAGCCTCCAGAGTCTATTCTGTCACATTCCCATGGACTGCAGCAGATGGGTCCCATAGGAACTGCTAAAAGAACTTGAAGCAGATGCATGACCTTTTTGCACACTGAAAATTAAAGGAAAGATTCATTCACAGTAGTTTTAGGGTTCTTAAGTATTTTTCTAACTACAGCAGAGTAAGAAAACTTGACTCGGGTGACCTTTTAAAGTGGAGTGTACCATTTGGAAACAATTTTGATGGCATGTTTGGCTATGACAGCAGAACCATGAGTCCTACCTGCCTTGCATAGGGGCTCAGCAAACTGAATCCTGACAAAACCCAGATAGATGTAAAGGAAGATTCACACTGGCTTTGGTAGGATTCAGACTTTGGAAATGTGTGAGAACAGCAACACTGAAGCTCAAGAGAGGCAGTTCCTTGGAGCTGAGCTGAATAGACAGAGTCTGTGTGATTTGTGCGCCTGCTACATCTGTGGCTATACCCCGGGAATTGCTCTGAGTTCAGAATGCTCTAACTTTACTTTGCTAGAGATACTGTGCATATTAAAAAGTAAAGTCATGGTGAATCTTCTTGCTTTACCTGACAAAAATAAAATGCAGGAGCAGCTAGGCACTGTAGGATCCCACATATGTGCTCTCTTTAAAGCCTCGAGAACAAGGCCTCAGCCTCGACATAACACTTCACTGGCTTCTTGTGCACTTTGCTGTTTTCTCGATTCTCTGGCTCCCTTTTGCTCTGACTTTCAGTAATTCATTTTTCCTTATAGTATATACCAACAGACTTTTAGTTCTTCAAGCTGTTTTGTGAGCCCTCCACTGGCTGCACTGATGAAGAGCTTTCACAAGGTGCTGAAGGTTTCATACTGCTGGCCACTGAGTTGGAGGCATTTCTTGAAGTCTTACCTGTCAATCAGATGTTTCTGCTAGGCAATTTCAAGGACTTGTTTTAATAGGAAAATATACATACACAACAGACTAGTATCTGTGTTCAACAAATTAAAGAACTGAGTGTAAATGTATTGTATTTGGCATTTTTGGTGATGGGAGGAAGCCCTTACAATTTTCTGATTGATCCTAAAAACTCAGTATTTGAAATTACTGTCAATTGTTATATCTTTTCATCTGACTTGCACTGAGGTTCACATGATGCAACCTTCATGAGAAAAAAAAAAGGGTCACTAGTTGTGCTGCAGTTAAAAGAGTTATAGAAGTAAAAGAAGGCTATAAAATGCAGATTTTGCTAGGTACTTCTGACATTGTTCCAGCCACTCCCTCTCAGCCCAGTGTTTTGGAAATTTGTAGCAAAATTTAAATGCTGTGCTATTGAAAGAATCTGCATTTCATATCAGTTTCCATCTGACCAGACTTGCAGTTGGCCATTCACTGGAATGGCATTAAACAAAGGCTTTTGTTTAGCAGTAAGCTGAGTTTACACAGCTGAAGAAGGTGGATTGAAGTAGCCTGACTGACCCCTCTTGAAGCTCACACAATCTTTTTTGCTGACAGGAATGGGAGAGCAAAGGGGAATTTGGGGTCAGTGAAAAGCAACATGGCCTTAACATCTTCTGAGTCATAACTTATTTCTCAGCATGTGTCTGTCTGTAGCAAAAGTCACCACAGGTCCCATGCAAACACGAAAACAGTGTGACTTTTTGGGTCAAGGATTGTGCTATGGGGTTGCTGCTGATGGAAAGAGAAATGCTGGGGATAGGAACTCTTGGTTTTGAGCAGAATTGAGAGAATTGAAAGCTATTCACTTTACAACATCCTTTTCTCAAAATGTCATTCTTTTTTCACAAGACAGAAATTCCACCAGCATTGTCAGGACAAAGAATTCCGCCTGAACATGTAATCTAAATATACCCTCCCTTAGTTTAAAACCATTCCCCTTTGTCCTATCACTATCTGCCCATGCAAAAAGTCACTCCCTCTTTTTATAAAGCCCCTTTAAGTAATGGAAAGCTGCACTAAACTGTCTCTGAATTATTTTCCATGCTGAACAACCCCAACTCTCTCAGTTTGTCTTCCTGTGAGGAGTACTGCAGCTCTCTGGTCATCTTAGGAAGAGATTCTAAGTCTCTGCTAGGTGGTTCTTAGAACAGGAGGTTTCAGTAGATGTTCCCTTCCAAACCAGCTTTCATATGCTTCTACAGCTTCCAAATTTCTTTTGCGTCTTTCTGGGTTTACATGCATTTCTGTCATGACTGCATCTTATCACAAAGGTTCCTGCACTGCTCAGTGAGTTTCACTTGAGCCATCTCTGGGCAAGCCTGCCACCCTACCAAACAGTGCTCTCCGGGTGTACAATGGACTGCTACTCTCTTACTGTGTCCTGTTGTGTGGTCTGTCTCACATCAGGCACATTGCTGTGGAGTAAAGTGTTTGTAGGATACAAAATTTGCTTAGAGAAGACCAGTTTCATGATAAATAAGTCTCTTCCAAGACTATAACTGTGAATCTGTCTTAACACCTTGACTGAAGAAACAACAACTCATTGATATGATTCAGTTGGTAAATATCTGCTCAGATTATTATGCATATGTAGTCAGTTTCTGTCTCCTTCCACCAGTGTGATCTGGTCAGGATGAAGGTCATGTCAGGTCACTGCAGGTTGTGAGGGACAGTAGCCACAGTGCGTGGCTGTGTGCTCTACCTGTTAATTAAATGAAGAAATCACAAAAGGAAATTTCCTTTGTTCCTCCACAGCAAGCTCCTTGTGGCTCTATTTTTCAACCCCTACAAACCATTTCCTTTTTCTCCCTGCAAGGGTCTTGGATCCACCATTCCTCCCTAGCCACTTTTTAAAGAGTTTCTGTGTTACAGTTCCCACCATTAGGCTTTGGGTAGAAAGCTTCCATCACATAGGCCAGGGCCCCCATCCTGGCTGTGTCACAAAATGTCACTGATGTCAGGATGTCATTGACTGACCTCTCAAAGGTGTGAATGTTTTAGCTTATGAAATACCTTCCATCACTAATTTCTAGATAGAACAAGGAGTGGAGACTGGAACACAGAGCATTGCCAATCAGAATGTTTTATTACAAAGAGCAGTAAAATAGGAGATGATAATTCGGAAGAAAACATTTCTTTCTAAATAGAGGTAAAAACTGGATAAAAGTTGTCTTCCTGTGAGTAGAATTCTGATATCTGTAAATGATTCAGTTCAATTGCTGAAAAAGGTGAGGATCAAACCTGTTTCTTCAGGATATTCCTTCTGAAAAATGTAAATACCAAAACAAAATCTACAGAAGCAGCAACAGCTGAGTATTCTGTGAGATTAGGATTTCTTAAGAGGAATCTATGGCTAAGAATACACATTTCAGTTGTTTACTTTATGCAAAGTTCCCACTGGAATGTGTAATTAATTTCAAAGAAGATGGATGTCAGCATTAACAAATGCACAATATCTTCCTTATTAGGAAAAGCATTTTATTTGCAGTTTCTAATCCACACTGACCCCAAATTCTTTTTGAAGTGTGGGCCAGAATGGGTCATTCTGATCTACTGCAATATGGGATTTGCTTATTCCTCATTATTCTATATCTTTCTCATTGTGCTCCCATAAACAACCAAATCTCTTATCCACTTCTTCCTCTATAAATGCTTGCCTGATTTCAGTTGGAAGGCAGAGAGCAGGGTGTGTTGTATTCTGAAAGGGCATATTCATCTGGAAAGAAGAAAGGAAGAAGACATTTGCATGAGAGTAAGAAATCATTCTGACCCCACTCCATGTGCACCTGTGATTAACACACTATGAATCAGAAAATGTGATAAATTTTGTGTCAGTCTTCCAGTTGTCAACGCACCCAGTTGCAGGGGTGCATGGTCAGAGACCAATGCACTCCTCTCACTGTGTTTGTCGGGGCACATCATTGCTGTGACCATGCAAGATGTGGATCAGGTGGCAGAAAAGGCACTCCAGGCTCAATTCCCTGACTGCTGCTGCTGCTAATCTGCTGGGACACAGTACCAAAAATGTTGTTCCAAGCTTGAGAAAAGCATGGGGAAACCTGAGCCACAGCTTTGATAACAGAAGTTACACAACTGGGTGATGCCTGATGCAACTGTACTTCCTTAAAACCAGTTCAAGAAAGGTGATCAGGCACTTATTTTCCAGTTTTAGTTACTTAAATTCCTTTTTAGTGAAGTGGGACTGTCATTCCTACTTAAGTATTTAAATTCCACTAAGGAAGATCTTTTTGATTGCAGCCTATTATGGCAAGATTAAGCAAAAAACTCCATTAGATAACCCAGATCAGGGAAGTCAGGAACACTGCTGCCTTTTAGTTATTGATGTTAAGCATCAGGTTCAAACTGTGGAACCACACTTCTTTTTGTATATGGTTCATAAGAAAGCAACTCCTGATGTATCACTTTCTAATCTGCTTTGTGTTGAAAGGGTGCAAGAAATGAAAACACAGGAGGGGGGAACTGTCTGTGCTCTGCAAACCTTTTGCAGTATAGCAAGTGAAAACAGCAGAACTGCCAAGTGAATCTCCACTCATCTCTCCTTTGGATTCACCTACCTGTTTCGTAGTAATCATAAATATGTACAGGAACTGGTTTGATGTCTGAGACAGGCAGGCTTTGCTCCACACTGAAGGAGAAGTTAATTTCCTTCTGGGAAACCTGGAAATGGCAAAACAAGAAAATGTATGAGAACTTTTGTTTTCATAACTGTCCCAGAGGCCAAGGTTGAACAGATGCATTTCTGTATCAGACTGTGTGACAGTGTGCCATTCTGCAGTTCTCTCCAGTTTGTAAACTTGATGTCAAATCAGGTAATTGTTAAAAAACTGTTTCTAAATATGTTTTGTTGTTGCTAAAATTGTGTGGTTTTTTCTTTCTTTCTCTTCATATTTCCATTGCAGATTATCTCAACCATTCCCTGTTACTGTGGCTTTCAGGACATCAGCATTCATCCTGTCACTGAAAGTTGTTGTTTCTTTCTTTATTTGCCTTTCTCAGCTAAAATCACCTTCAGTGCCCTTAAGAATCTTCTCCATATGTTTATGTCTTTAATGACTTTGAGCTCAATATCTCCATTCTCCCCTGTGGTTCTGTTCCTTGTTTAACACTCTTGCAGCCAAGTGTCCTAAACTTCCCTCCTTTGCTCATGCTTGTCTGGTTCTCCAGCTTTTTCTTGCATGCCTGGCATGATGTCACTGCTCTCTTCTCCATTTTTCTGTGATTTTATCTTGCTGACCTTCTAAAGGAATGGAGCAATGGACAGGGATTCTGGATAACTTTCTCCATCACTGATTCCCTGCTGGGTAAATTTTTCACATCTCAGTATCTCAGCTTCTCTGTGAATACAGAATATTATCTACAGTTTTCCTTACTAGATCCTTGTGAAGAGCTGCCTCTGATAAATAGCCACAAACAGGTTGAGGGCTTGTGGATAAAAATCAGGGACCAGACCAACAAAGGACACTCTTCTGTTGGGGTTTACCACAGACCACCTGACCAGGAGGAGCCTGTTGATGAGGCCTCTTGCTGCAGCTCTAGGAAGCATCACGCTCTCAACTCTCATCCTAATGGGAGATTTCAGCTGCAAGGACATCTGCTGGTAAAGCAACACAGCTGACAGTAGGCAATCCAGGAGACTTCTGGAGTACACTGAGGAAAAAATCTGATCCAAGTACTGGGACAAACCAACAAGAGGAGAAGCATTACTGGACCTGGTGCTCTGCAGTGCAGATGAGCTTGTTAGGGAGGTTAAGAGCAGAGGCAGCCTGGGTGAGTTTGTTAGGTTGAGGAACACAGGCCTGGTAAGGAGCAAAGTCCAGACCCTGAGCTTTGAGAAAGTGAATTTCCAGATGTTTAAGTTAGTGAATGAGATCCTCTGGAAACTGTTCTTAGGGACAAAGTTTTAGACCTGATCTGGCAATTCTTTAAGGCCACTTTTCATAGAGCCCTTGTGAAGGAAATCAGACAAGGCAGGGTGGACTCTGGCATGGCTAAGCAAGGACATGCTCCTCACACTGAGGAGTAAGAAGAAAATGCACAGCCACTGGAAGTAGGGAGAGGTGACCTAGGAAGAGTATAGAGATATGGTTTGGATATGTAGGGGTGGGATCAGGAAAGGCAAAGCACAAATGGACTGGGACTTGGCAAGGGATGCAAAGAATAACAAGAAGGGTTTCTATAAACACACGGGTCAGAAGAGAAAAGCCAAGGAGAGTGTACCACCCCTATAAAGGAGAAGGGAGAACTGGTGGCAACTGATATGGAGAAAGCTGAGGTACTCAATGAGTTCTTTGCCTCAGTCTTCTCTGCAGTCAGTGAGTACCTGAAGCTGCAGGTGGGGCTGGGGGAGCAAAGTCCCTCCAGTGGTAAGCAAAGAGCAGGTCCGAGTCTATTTGATGAAGATGAATAGGCATAAGCCTATGGGACTGGATGACATGGTTCCCAGAGTCCTGAGGGAACTGGCTGGTGCTGCCAAGACATTCTTCATCATATTTGAACAGTCAACAAGGGAAGACCGAAGAATGTTGTCTACCAAGATTTCTGTAAGGCCTTGAAATGGTCCCACATGACATCCTTATCTTCAAATTGAAGAGACATAGATTTGAAGGGTGGACCATTTGATGGATAAGGAATTGGCTGGATGAACACAGCCAGAGAGTTGTGGCCAATGACTCTGTGTCCTGGTGGAGGCTGGTGATGAGTGATGTCCCTCAGGGCTCTGTCTTGGCACTGCTGCTCTTGAATATGTTCATCAGTGGCATAGGCAGTGAGACTGAGTGCACCTTCAGCAAATTTGCAGGTGTGTGAAGCTGAACAGTGCAGTTGGCACAACAGAAGGACAGGACCACAGAGGGTGACTGGGACAAACTTGAGAACTCGGTCCATGAGAACTTCATGAAATTCAACAGGTCCAAATGCAAGGTGCTGCATGTGGGTCAGGGCAATCCCAGACATGAGCACAGACTGGAAGAAGAGCTCATTTAGAGCAGCCCTGCTGAGAAAAACTTCATGGATTTGGTGGACCAAAAGCTGGAAATGAGCCTTGGGTGTGAGCTCACAACCCAGAAAGCCAAACATATTCTGGGTAGCATGACAAGAAGAGTGGCCAGCAGGTTGAGGGAGGTGATTCTCCCACTTTACTCTGGTCTTGTGAGACCCCACCTGGAGTACTGCATCCATCTCTGAGGTCCTCAACACAGGAAGGACATGGACCTTTTAAAGTGGGTATAGAGAAGGGCCACAAAGACTATAAGAGAGCTGGAGCACCTCTCTTACAAAGACAGGCTGAGAGAGCCGGGTTTGCTCATCATGGAGGTAAGAAGGCTCCAGGAAGACCTCACTGCAGCCTTTCAGTTCTTAAAGGGAGCCTAAAAAAAAGAGCTGGAGTGACTTCTTACATGGACAGATAGTTATGGAACAAGGTGGAAAGGTTTTAAGCTAAAAGAGGGTAGATTTAGATGTTAGGCTGAAATTCTTTACTGTAAGGATGGTGAGACACTGGAACTGGCTACCCAGAGAAGTTGGATAGGGCCATGAGCAACCTGATCTAGTGGGTGGCATCTCTGCCCATGGTTGGGGGTGCATTGGAACTAGATGATCTTTCAAGTCCCTTCCAACTCAAGCCTTTCTATGATTCACTAATTCTTTTAATACAGAAACCTACCTAAAACAGAGGGAGATGACACTGACTCCCTGTGCAGCACTCCCAGATGAACTGATGAGACACATCACTTAGAGGCTGAGAAATATTATGTAGATTAGGAACTTTTGAAATATGGAATGCAATTTAACTACATTTGTGAGATGCTATTTAGTCATAACAGCTTGCTTCACAAGAAAGTAATAAATGCATATCTCTTCACTGTAGACTACAGCTATGTATATGTATATATTTGATGTTGGACTGAGTGAAGTACCTTTATGTCTTTAAGGCAAAGGTATTGCTAATCTGCTATTAATGAGATTTTTCCTCTATCTGAGAGCCTGTTTTAAACTTCCAGTTTAATAAAACCGAAAGGAAACCTCCCAGACTTACCTTCTGAAGATAGAACAGTATGTGGTTGTTCTTGATGTCTACACGATCCACAACAGAGTTATCGTCCTGAAGCTTTAAATAAGGCAAAAGATAGCAATGTTAACGCGGAGATTTGCTAAGGAGACTTAAAGATTCCTTAGTAAAATGCATTCCAAGTGGCTGCCCCGCTCTTTTTATGCCACCGCGCCATCTAGTAGCCAAAAAAAGAAATGCAAGTTGAGTGTTTTCATACCCCGATTTGTACCAACCAATCACAGAGGTAAACAGTTTTACTAGTCAGCTTTGATGCTTTTGACTTTTATAGTTAACTTAAGAATTCTCTCGTTTCAACAAAAATTTATTATTAATTTCTGCGGCTCAAGCTGAATTCCTTGCTAGTCTATTGTATGTTTCAAATAACAAACGTTTTAAAATATTTTAGAAAAGAGTTTGAATAAATTAATTTTACTATAAAAATATACAACCCCAAAATATTCCAAACTTTACAAAAACAACTGGTTTTCCTCCAAGTCCATATGAAGAGGAGTAGGATGCCAAAAAGCATAACATCTCAATGGAAAAATCTTACAAAGAAAATTTATGAATTTCATACAATTCCAGTGAAAAACAAAAATCAATCCTGAATGCTGAATGATTATAAATGCACCAAGCTATGAGAAGATTCTGCAATGAATTTATTTCTTCTTTTTATCTACTTGAAAATTACAGCTTGTGGCTCGAAGCCAATGCATCTATTGCAAAATTAAACTGCATTAAGAACAGAAATGAGGTGCTTATCTGTGCTGTCCCCAGCTTTGTCATCATCATAAACAAATTTCTGGATAGTAAAAGAGGAGGAGCATTACCCACTACTTTTTGTTTTGTTTTGTTTCTTTGTTAAAATGTGTTGTAGAGGAAGGAATAACTGTGTCAAAGGGATAGTATTACAAAATACCCATTTAATCAATTTAACTATGGCATAGGCATTTCTTGTATAGATTCTGTTAGGCTTTGTGATTACAGACTCATACACACAAACACTAAGGAGCACAGGGAAACCTCAGTAACCTGAGTAGAGCCATCAGAGCACTCAGACCTGATTCCCCGCAGGGCTGTCACAGGGCAGTGACCAATGTCAGGGAATGAGACCCACCAGGTGAGTCAATAGCAGAATATCCCTAATCACCTTGCAGACTTAAGGGGAATGTTGCCTACAGGACACAGGGCTGAGTATGGGACTGGCACTCAATAAAAAGTTATTACAGGGTGTTTAGGGCAAGAACCAGAAGTAAAAAAGAAAAGGGTTAAAGTCCAATTGGAAGGAAAAAGAGTGGAAAATGAGATAAAAGAGACCAGTTGCATGTAAACACATTGGAGTCCAGCACACCTGTCTGCCCTGCACCTGGTCACCATGGTCTCTCCTCTCTCATTAATCTCTGTTCCTGACTATTTTCCTGGGTGAAGGGCTCTCTCTTCTCTGTGGATGTGTGTGTAGGGAGTGCCTGTCACTAAAGAAGGGACCACAGATCACAGAAACCATGTGTCTGGGGTGCCAAAGACACCGGACTTCAGGCTTGTTGTGTGTGGGTGTGTATGTCAGTGTGTGGTAGCTAGTGAATACCAAACTGGACTAGCTGTGAGTTAGTTAAGGGGCTTGGCAGCTGGCTACTGAAGCAGACACAAATCTGGCCCAAATATTGAAGACACCAGAGGATCCAAGTTAGCTACCAGAGGGACCAGGATGTCTGAGACTATTTCTGGAGAGACCGTATGATCTTGGAGGTGGACACTGAGCAGGCTACTGGGCTGAACCAGCTAGTGGAGACTCATTTGCATGTGTCTTTATGTGTATGTGTCTTGTGAGGTCACCAGGAGACCAGGGGATCCCAGCCCATCTGCTACATGTCTAAGACTGCTTATAGAGGTATCCATCATACATATATGTGGTGATGGAGACCCCAGTTCCAGGCACTAAAGTGGGGCTGAGGTCTTGAGGAAGCATATGTCCAGGTGCCAGCAACTGGATAGAACAAGGATCCAGGGGCAGCTACTGGGCAAACTGAGTTTCTTAGGTCAGCTGTCAGAAGGAGCCACATTGTGTGTTTGTATTTGCATGTATATATGTGCATGCATATATTTATTTATTTATCTTTTCTACAAATGAACTTTTAGTCTGATCAGCCAGAAAAGGGAAGAGAATAAAGCCATTTATGCTGTCTCCATTTGTGGAAGTGCTGTCTTTCCTGTCTACTGATCTGTGTGACCACCATGCATATATATATAAATGTGGATATATATGTATAGTGTGCATGTCTGACTATTTTGAATACACACTTAGCATTGTTATTGGCTGAATATGAATGGGGATATGAAGCTGCAGCAGTTTCGCCTCTCTTGGAAACTGGATTTGGCAACTCCAAACAGATTTGTCTCCAACAGATGAACAGCTACAAGTCTGAGATACAAGAGTATGTGACAGAAGGCCATGTCCAGGTACTTTGCAGTATTCCCATGGGGTTCCAATTTGCCAATTAGAGACTATTTTTATCAACTTCCTATGTTTTCAGGGTTTATAATTTACATTGTTCCCATTTTTTACCTTTTTCAGGGAAGATTCTACAGGAACAAAACCGGAGAGCATCTTCACATCAATAATAGCCATGTTGGAGACTTTACGCTTTCCTGTGTAACTAAAATGAGAAAAGTTCTGTGAGTCTGGTCTGCAAATAAAAAGAAGACCAGTGAATGACATTTTTGGCTCACAATGATCCTGTTTTCCTTCCTACAGTTGCACAACAGCAATTAACTGCCTGTATTTAAATCCTTTCTTTTAGGCTTTCCAAAACTGTGAATACAAGAGGGTGAGTCAATGAAAGAAAGTTACCTGGCAAAGAGGGCAAGGTCAAACTTTGGTGGAGAGTTGCTTGTGCAAGATACGTTAGCTGTCCTTACGGAGAGAGAAAATCCTGCAACTTTTCTTGGCAAATGGATGTTGTATCTCAGGGTGGTCTAAAAGAGATGGAAAGTGTAAGATGCTCGCAGGCTTAAAGGGTTTTGTGTCTTCGGCATGACATATGTGGAGGAATAAATTACAGACAATCCCTTGCTTAGACTCCAGAGGGGGTGGTGCTGAGTTTCCAGCTTGCTTACCTGCAGATAAACACAGCCATTGCCGTTCACTTCCACACTGTAATTCCCTGGAATTGTGGGTAAGGAAGCCTGCTGCAGCAAGAAGCGGTTCTTGTCATTCACCTGGAAAATCTTACTGGGGGACTCCATGAAGTTGACGTTGACAGTATTAAGATTTTTTTTTGAGAAGGTGAGGTATCCATACTGGGCTAATGCTTGGAGAGCAACAACAGTGTCCTGAAAAGAACAATGGTTCCTAGTTAGGTACACAAGTGTAAGATGATACATGAGACTAGTGTAACTCCTATGTCTTTGATGCTTTATCGGTACTCATAAATGGAGGAGCTTTGCCAATAGCTAAGGAAACAAGACACAAGTTCTTGTAGAACTTGTCCTGGTGGACAAAAAGCTGTTCCTGAGCCAGCAGTATGCCCTGGTGACCAAGAAGACCACCTGAGCTGCATTAGGAAGAGTTTTGCCAGCAGGTCAGGGGAGTTGATCTTGCCCCTCTGCTCAGTCCTAGTGAGGCACATCTGGAGTGCCGTGTCCGGTTCTGGACTCCTCAGTAAAGAGAGACACGGAGCTCCTGCAACAAGTCCAGAGGAGGGTGACAAAGATGATTAAGGGAATAAAGCATTTCTTATAAGGAAAGGCTGGGAGAGCTGGGCCTGTTAAGCCTCAAAAAGAGATGACTGAGAGGGGACGTCATCAATGTCTGTAAGTATCTGAAGGGAAGGTGCCAAGAAGATGGATCCAGGCTCTTCTCAGTGGTGTCAGGGAATAGGACAAGAGGCAACAGGCAGAAACTGATACACACATTCCTGAATGTGAGGAAGATCTTCTTTACTGTGAGGGTGACAGCACATAGAACAGATTGCTCAGAGCCGCTGTGAAGTCTCCCTTACTGGAGATATTCAAGAACCATCTGGATGCAATCATCTGCAACGTGCTCTAGGATAACCCTACTTGAGCAGTGAGGTTAGACCAGATGACCCGCTGTGGTCCCTTCCAACCTGACCCATTCTGTGATTCTGGGGCAACAGATTTTAATTACCCCAGAAGACCTGGGATAATGTGTCAACAGTGGCTGTTGTCTACTGCTAACTTGGAACTCAGGTAAATTCTCATTGCCTAAAAGTAAGTTATGTATGACGCTGCCTATGGAAAGCATGATGTGTCCTGACAAGATAACCTACGCAAACACCAATTATCAAGTATTTTTCAAATCTATATGCAATCAGGAAGATTTGTCATACTACTGAGATTCAACTTGCAGACTGGATTGCTCCCAGAACTTTCTACCACATCCAGTTGTTACCTGGCTGGAGGAAAAGCCACCATATGGGTTCTGCTGTTTGATAAGCCAGTACACAATGCGGGAAATAGAGGACAAGTCTTCTGACGCGAGTTTGGTTCTGTTGAGCAAAGCCAGGAGCACATAGCTGGTCATTTCAATCTCAGCAGAAGGGGCACGGGAAGAGAAGGCAAGGAAATGTTCTGCTGGTGGCTTATTTTCTCTCTGCCAATGAACTGAACCACCTGAAAACAGAAAAGTGGGGTGTAAAAGGCATGGAAAAATTACTTTCTGGTTTATTCATTGCAATGTCATTGCAGGAAATAGATATACAATTACCTCTCTCCCTTTATTCAGGAAATTTTTTCAGCTATTGGAGTCCTGGACTGGGTAAGTTTTACTTCCAGGATGAAAAAGAAAACAGGAAGGGATGGAAAGGGAATTAATAAAAGGAGGCTGTATAAGTGAGAGAGGGATTGAAGTGAAAGCAGGGCAGCAGAAGGATGTTAAGGCAGTCACAGACAGGAACACAACATAATCAAGGGGACTTGGCTTGATCAGCATGTAGAAGAGAAAGCTAACCAGGAAATTAGGTACAGTCTTCCAGTACCTTGGACTAAGTCTTGCAAGGGACTCTCTCTCCACCTAAATTATTTCGTAATTCTAGGAAAATCATGCCACAGCTCAATCTTTTCTGAAGCCAAAACAGACAGAAAAACTCTTAAATTCAGTAGCATAACCGGCATGAAACAGGAATGGAGCAGCATGCATGAGAAAAGCTGTGCATCAGAAGAGCTTACATCACACAACAGGCCATTCCACCAGCTGTATTGCCCATATCATGGCCATAGTGCACGTACCATCTCTGACAGCTGTCTTGTCCAGCTTCTCAAGGAAGAACTGGCGTCTTTTCTCATTGCCAGCCAAGCCATAAGCATAAGCAAAGAGGGCCTGGTTATACAGGTTGTGGATCCCCTTGCTAAATGCAGTCTCCAAACAGTTCATGCCGCTCCGAATGACAGGATGCTAGTAATGCAAAACACAGTAGGGTCGTCAGGTACTTCGATTTGTGTCTCTATTTCTCTGTAAATACTTCCATCACTGCTTAAGCTGCAATCACTGACCCTTCACACTAGAAAGATACATGATCAATGGCATGTTTAAGGGCCTACAGTGTGTATCCTGTAAAAAAAAAATGTGCTTCCAGTCATGCTGTCTTCTTCCTGTATTTATTTAGAGGCACTATGACTAGACTAACAGAGCACTGATTTTTTTCTGTCTTGTGAGAAGAACTTAGGCAGGTTAATCCTTTGTCCCTCAGTTGATTCAGCTATAAAATGAGAATCATTTTTACAGAACTATGTAAAGTGTATTGAGACATCATGATTGAGAAGGCTCCCTCAAATAGATATTACGCATTTTCTTGCTACAGCTATCAAGGTAACTCTTCTGACATTTTAGCCTTACAGACTATCTCTGTGAGCTCTACTTCATCTCAGACATCACAAGCACACTACAAACCATGTCTTGTCTATGCAGCTCCACTTAAACATATGGCACTAGGTTTTGGAGCTACTTATGAAGATACTGGAAACTAAATTCATGTTGCTGAAGAACTATTTGATTCTGCACATTGTTTTCATCCTAGTCTCAGGTACTTAAGTGATGCCCCATACTACAGTGTCTGAGGAATGTGCAAAAAATCAGCACATCTAGAAAATATTTGTTTCTTTACAGAAAGAGTGATAGGGCATTGGAATGGGTTGCCCAGGATGGTGATCGAGTCACCGTCCCTGGAGGTGTTTAAGAAGAGACTGGATGTGGCACTTAGTGCCATGGTCTGGTAGGCAGGGTGATCTTAGGTCAAAGGATGGACTCGATGATCTCAGAGGTCTTTTCCAGCCTAGCTGATTCTACGATTCCTTGATTCTATGACATTTGTCAGACTGGGAACAATTTTTCTCTTCCCCAAAGTCGAAGAACAAAGTCAGCATAAAAACATGGTCACAAGGATATGCAGGAAGTATATTACAGAGTACAGAACCTGGCTGTCATTCCCCTGTCCTACAGTCATTATTCGACTTCCACATTGTTAAATAATACAGATGTGAGGACTATGACTTGTGCACTGTTTGACAAACAGCTGACTGGACTAATAGAGCACCGAATACCTACTGCAGCAGAGTGTCCAGCCTCCAGCAATGCTGCCACCACGTAGGCTGTGAGTGAGTATTCAACTTCTTCTCCACCCTGATGGAAAACAAGCAAAGAATTGGTTAGTACAAATGTCTTAGAAAGAAACAACGTATGAATTAGTTCATAGTTTGTATATCACTTAGGTTTGAGATCAGAAGTAATTTCTGTCTCCCTGTGTTCACAGGAACAAGAAAGATCAAATTCACTTTGGTGAATTAGCCAAAATTATTTAATGCATTTTCTTGGCTTTTGCACATATGTAATAAAGCACACAATAACCTGTGGCTGAGCATGTAACTCAGTAATGGAAAAGAAAGCCTGCGACTTATAACTCAGAAAGTTCTAATTGTTTTTACCTCAGCATCAGTTGCAGACATAAGAATCATGCCCTGCTTGTATATCAGAGACACAAGAGAACAGTACTAGAAAGGGTAAGGGTGTGGTGATAAGCTTGTGCCAGAAATTATCCAAATCAATCCTGACAGCAGGACTGGAAATTTGGGTCTATACTTGTCTCAGTTACCTTCAAAGCATTGTTGAAATGTGACCCAGCATTTTCAAAGCAGCCATCTGACTTCTGCTTGCTTGCCAGCCAGATCAATGTTTGGGACTGGACACTGTCATCAATGTAGATGTAGCGTTTGGCTTGTGCAAATGACTTGTACACAAAGGCAGTGAGCCTGCAGATGGTCCAGAAACAGAAAGCAGGTATGGTGTGAGCAAGATCAAGAGGATTGACCAGTGCATAGGATGTGCATAGAAAATTAAATAAAATTAACTTTGTAATGTTTGAGGTAAAAGAAGTGTTTATATTAAAAATGGGCCTGATATTTCTCCTGAAAAAACACATGCAGAAACAATTTTTCAGATCAGGGGTAAAGTATAGACACAGCTTGATAATTGGTGTTAATAATTTCTAACCTTAGTTAATAGAATTATGAAATAAACTAGGTCAGAATTTCAAAGTCTTGGCAAGTTGTCCAGTCTTTTGTCTGATCTTGTGAAAGTCTCTAGGAATAGAGATATCCACATCCTGTCTGGTCGTTTATCTCAGTGCTGCAGCATTCTCCTGGACAAGACCCAGTTGAGGTTGTCTCTGTTGCCACTTGAGTAAGGATAAACACTTTTCCTTACTCTGTGCACCCCTGACAAGATTCTGACTCTGCATTTTCCACAGTCCCCATCTAGGTAGCAGAAAGCTTTACCAAGGTTTCCCATTATCTTCCTCTTCTACAGGCTGAACAAACCCAGATCCCTCAGTTTCTCCTTGAACATCATGTACTCCAACTCGCAGTAATCATACCATCCTTTTGTTGCGCTCTTTCCAGTCTGTTATCTGTCCTTTACTAGGGGACTCAAATTAATTGAGCTATAACCATTTAGACTATTAAAACTAAGAATCGCTGAATACTTTGATAATTTTTCACAGCCTAAAGATCCTCTGCTAGGGAAATAGAAGGTATCATCACTTACCATACACTCCCTTCCCTATCTCGCCTCCCGAAGGAGCTGTAAGATCCATCCCAGTGTTTGTATGACAGCTGTTTTTGGTAACCTGAAAACAATAAAGAAGATACCTTGCCTAATAAGAGAAAAGGACTAGCTCTGCTGTTTGCTCAGCTGAAGCAGAAGGACTTTTGGATTTAATATCAAG
Organism: Margarornis squamiger; assembly: GCA_035222235.1. Classification (NCBI taxonomy): domain Eukaryota; kingdom Metazoa; phylum Chordata; class Aves; order Passeriformes; family Furnariidae; genus Margarornis; species Margarornis squamiger. The sequence goes on from JAWWTY010000001.1 coordinate 30,078,758, forward strand.
CAATGTATGTCTGGTGAATACAGCCAACCGCTATGAATTTTAGCTGCTTTTACTCCTGGAAGAATGACATGTTGCTTTAGGGTGCTCTCATTGCCTACTTTTATGGGATAAACACGGTGCTAGAATTCAGAGATCAGTGGTCACCATGTAGGACTTAAGAGCTCACTGCACACAATCACAATATTAGATCAAAGAATCACAGAATATTCTGAGTTGGAAGGGACCCACAAGGGTCATAGAGTCCAACTCCTAGCCTTGCACAGAACTTCCCCAAGAGTCACACCATGTGCCTGAGAACATTGTCCAAATGCTTCTTGAACTCTGTCAGTCTTGGTGTTATGACTGCTTCCCTGGGGAAGAAGATGGAAGTCTGAGAACTTCTCACCTGTGGATAAATATCCAGTACCCCTGAGTCTAATCTCTTCAGTCAGCTGCCCAGTCTTATTCAGATAATCCAAGGCATAGATGTTCGGTGTGAACAAGGCCATGTTCTGTTCTCCACAGCCATAAGGCATATGGAGGAGGTTATCTAAGTTCCTCAGGGCTGTACCCAAAATGTCTCCTGAAGAATGAAAAATATAAGAAGTCAGCTCAGTTCAAGTATGTTTTTATTATATATAATTATACATTATTCATATTATGAACCCAAGGGCATTGAACAATATAGAGTAATTACAGTAACAAAAGACATAGCATAGAAGAAAAGCGTTGAAATGCCCCAATTTTTATTTCTTATCAGAATGCTGGACACCTGGGAGAAACTGAGAATTTGAGAAAAAAATAATGAGCACAAATACTGGCTGGCATGGCTTCTGAGAAATAGCTATGAATCCTTGGAAGGGTTAGATTTCCCTGTCCTTTACAGCCAGGTTCCTGGTTTTGAATGTACCTATGACAATGCTGTGTAGGTATGATGCTGGTGGGCTACAGAGGCTGTATTGCACAGTACCAGCACATCTCACACAGACACAGGCATGGACAACAACTGTGTTTAGAAAACAATCTGAGTTTAGAACCTCAGAAAAACTTCACTGAAGAGAACTCTCAAGTGTTAAAATGACTTTCAGATTAGAGTTGATCGGGACCTGAAACTTTTATTTTATGGAAACTTACTGACTGACAAATGTTTTTGATTATGCAAAATGATAAATTTGAAATTATGCAGTCAGCAAAGTTCTGAAGTCTTCTTTCCAAGAAATCAAGATAATTTTTTTTCAAAGAAGTTTGCCTTATGTTACTTTTCGGCTGAATTAGCTGTTTTACTACACAGAACAGGATATGCTAAAGCAGTACAATCTGAAATGCAATGTAAGCTGAAATAATTGGACTATTTTGTCTTCTCTTGAGATGAGATAATTTTGAGCAACTTTTGCCTTTCATTGCCATTTTGCAAAGTAGAAAAATTATCCTCCAAAATCAAGATTAATTACTTCCTCAAATTCACATTAAGTTTGTCTGTGTATACAAGATAGTACTTGGTGCAGCAAAAGAGGAATGCCATTTACTTTTGGATTTATTCTAAGTACTCAACTTACCAATGACAGAAAAATAAGCTCTGGCTGACCCCTGCACTACGTTTCTTGGCAAGCTGAGAGACACTGGTTCAGAAATCTTTATGCCTGATGAGAAAAGGTAACAACAAGGATTGTTAAAACCATGTTTTTTTCCAGAAGTCTTCACTTTTTAAGCACAACAGTGACTTAGAATCTGCAGGCTGGGTAAAGAAAACACCACAGAGACTTGCCCAATGAGTCAAAGTTATCTCTTAAAATCCTGAATTTTAGCCTAGCTCTGTGACCCTGAGAACCTCTTTCCTCTCCTGGAAGGGTCTCTGGATTTGCAAGATGAGATCTACAAGACAGTGAAGCAGTTCCACTGACTCCCTGAAATGAATGAACAAATGAACTTGCCTTACCTTTTGGACAGACAAGGGAGCTCTGGGTCAACTCCTTTTTAATACCTTCAGGCTGTTTGATTGCAGGGAAGTGGTCAGGAAGAGGAAGGAAAATGTAGAATATCACCATAAACCCATGACAATTTGACAGTGTGAATCAGTATGAGAATGTGGCTATCCAGACAGTGCACCCACTGTACCCAGTCCTACCCTATCTCCACTACAATATCTCTTGGTCCCTGGATCTCTCTCTTGCCCGTCTTCCTGTCCAGAGCACCTTCCCTCTTAAAAAGCAGTTACAAAATAGACATTTCCAGCCTCTGTCCAACTAATCCAATGTAGCTGTTGCTTTATGATGCTCAAGACAAATTTTTTCCTTTTATATCTTCTCTCCATCCCCCTCACTAATTTCCAAGTCACAGGCCAAAGGCACTTAAAAAGTAAGGTATGGAATCTCCTCCCTTCCAGCAACATCTCTACTGACATCCATGGGTTGTCAGGGCATGTGTGCTCACAGTCCCAAGAAGGAGGCAGTGGAAGAAGGACAGTGGATGCTACTGATGACTGTGATTTTTGCTCTCATTTTCATATGGAGAAGCCTACCATGCACAGTTCCATCTGCATCAGATGCCTTGCCTCCTCACACTAGCTCACTACTCCTAACCCACAGCCATAGGAATTGCAGTTTCCATGAGGCAGAAAGCATGCAGGGATTTCCTACCATACCTCAACCAGTAGAGTTTGAATCAAGGTGTCCCTGAAAATTGTTTCCGCTTCTGGAGATGTTCTGTTTTCAGTACCTCTGGTATTCAGTTTGGCCTCAGCAGTAATCACGAATTTCACCTCACCTGGAAAGCCACCCACCAGCCCAAGAAAAGAAAGTTATCTTCAATGCTTACAATTACCCCTGGTTTTCACTGCCTTTTCTAGGCTGATGAACTACTGAGAAATGTATTTTCTCTAAAGACAGCTCAGTAGAAACAAATTCCATAAAGGCTCCACATCTGTCCACTAGTGGCAAGGGGAGGTTTCCTGGAGCCCTAGCATGGGGAACAAAACAGGGGTGATTCTAGAAAAAAACTCAGCAATGCTCACTACCAGTTTCCACCTCTTCTTAACCTTTTGCTGAGCTTTTTCTGGCCTAGAGCAGTGTTAAAATAATTTAGTTATAGGTCTGTTATGCTTTCCTTCAGATGGAATTTGTTAACTGAGAGGCAACACTGAGGAGTGATGCAGTGATGCAGCAGCACTGAGGACCACCCTGAAGTGAGCAGCTCTGCTCACAGTTGCAGAGTTGCTCCCCTCACCCCTGCTGTTATTGCCTACTGGAAATCCAAAGAAGTTTTTTATTTGGAGCAAAATGCACTATTATTAGAGTGACCAGGGTGAGAAAGAAGCCTTTCCCCCGCTCCCCCCCACCCCCATCTCTGCAGCATTATTATGCATATCTGGTTTTCATCTCGCTGTAATTTTGCAACTTTCTCAGCAAGTTTGAAATAAATCAGTCATACTGACTACAGGGTCTTTTTCAACAAAGTGTCCATCCATGGTTCATTTTGAGAAGAATCTTTGCTAATTAAAAGTTTATTTTGTTACACATGCAAGTCATTGTAACTGCTTTTTAAAAAAAGCCAGTGTTGACTTGAAGGCAGTGTGAATTAATATAGCTGTAGAATTGGGGAGGAGCAATTTCCTCCTTGCCCATTGAGAATCCAGTCCAAAATTATTAATAAACATCATTCTTAGTGAATACATTTGGTTAGATACAAAACCGTCAGCTGAAAGATCATATGCACATGAAAACCTGACAGTGTTTCATACATCTGGCAAGTGAAGAGTTTTTCCTAAAATGGGCAGGAAATGGACTAACCAAAAATCAGAAGAGAGCAAATACCAGAACAATTGACTGCACATTTAAGGGTGCTTTAGCAGAAGTCCAGTAGTAAATTTGTGTAGGAATTAATGGAGTTGTCCGGAAAAGCCTGCTTGTGGACTGTTGATGCTTTGTTAAAGGGTGGAAATGGAAAGATCAAACAGGGATATGTCAAGGTGATGAAATGACAAACCTACCAAGTTTGTGGGGGCGAACAGCCCAAATATAGGTCTTCCTTTCATTGGCACACACCCTTGCTGTGTTACCCTCTGCTGAAAGGATTTCTGCCTTGTAGTCACCTGACTTTGCCAGTATGGCACTGATCTGAGACAAAGAAAGAAGGAGCAAGATTACAAATAAAATAGATTGTCCTTAAAGTTAGGCTGCAGACCAAGGGAAACTTGCTGAAGAAGCTATTAGTCATCTGCATCTGTGTATTGTACCAAAACAGAGTGACAGGGCATTTCTCTGAGGAACTGGCAAATCCATCTCTTTTCTGTCAGTGTCTGGCTTTGACAGAAGTACAAAAAGGTGTCTGTGCTCATTGGTCAAGTCTTCTTATTGAGTTACTGCTGCATAACTCAGTATTTATTGTGTTTTGCAAGCACCTGCCCATACCCTCTGCTCAAGTTTGTCCTTCAAGAGCAAAAAGAAGAACTAAATTATGTGGGGATAAAGAGCAAGCTCTTATCAACCATGGACCAGCCACACAAGGAACAGACCAGGGAGAGGCCACAGTGAAATTTAGACACTTATTTCTGCATTTCCAGTGCATTGTGCACGAAAATGCTGAGATCTCTGGAAAACAGGAAAACCATATAGGAAGTAAAAGGAAACTTGTTATACCTGGACACACTTGTTGAGGTAGTTGAAGACATTGGCTATTAAATTAAATTTTTCCCCTCGAATGACAGAATATGGCAAGGTGAGATCCACAAAGAATGGTTGGAATGCTGTCACTGAAACAGGTGAGGTGATGCCAAATCCAGCATCATCCTGCACACAGAAAGCGCTGGCTTTCCATTCTGTGATGGTGTCAGGAATGGTGTAAGTGACATTGACCTCTCCTCTGGAACTGAAGAGAATAAGAACAAAATGGGAAATGATCTTTGGATTTTTCAAAACAAATTATAGAATAGGCTTTCTGCTGAAGTTAATACTTCTGTTTTCATCTCACTTTCTGCAAGATATCTTGCCATATTTAAAAAAAAAGTATAATTCTTGAAGTAAAGATGAACATTCTGGTGAATTACATGTTAGAAAACACTCATATACTCAACTTTTTAAATTTAGAAATACCATTCTCTGAAAAACCAGAATGCCTAAACACACAGATTAGAACCAAAATATTTAGATTACTGTTCTAGAACAGTGCCAGCAGGCATGTTAAGATGGAGATATTCTCATTTCAGATGCTGTGATAGCCTGAAAGTAAAAGAAAATATACTAAGTTTTCTGCTGCTGAATTAAAAATTGGATGAAAAATAACAAGTTTTGCTTCTTCTCTCTCCTTCACAAACACTTTTGTTTTACTCTTAGCCCTTTATTTCTCCCCATCAGAAAGACAGGGGACAGAACACAGAACAAAGAACATTTGTCCTTCACAATTCAAGCAGGTTTGACACTGTGTACAAAGGCAGGAGTGCAACAGTCATTGATAAAGATGGGAAAATTAGGCCCATGTCAACAAAGCAAAAATATGTTCCATAGTTTTTTTTCCTAGAATCCATTTTAGCTACGTGAATAAACTCAAAAATCCACACAGGAGAAAAGCAATGAAGATAAACATACTCACTCAGTGTGAACCAGATCCCAAATCCAGGTCTCGGGGAAGAATTTCCGAACAGTGCTAGTACCAGCCCCACCAATAATTCTTGATTCATCTTGAAGTGAAGCTATGGTTAAAGTATAATATTAGAGAGGTCAGGACAGAAGAATCTGAGTTTTGGTCAGACTTGCTTGACACCATAAATGAACACTAAGTATTCTGTTTGAACATTTTTCCATTCTTTTTCCCATGAAAAAGAGGAAAATTCTAATAGATGTAGGGTATGGGAAGAAACAATTCCTTATCTATTCTCTTTTCCCATGGAAAAACACTAGAAGAACTAGCTATTTCACAAGAACTTCTCTTCATTTCGTACTGAAAGATCTCATCACTCAGTTAGAAAGGCACATTTCCCATCCTCTGTCAAAGCTCTCTTTGATTTGCAAATGGGAACAGTAGCCAGTATTGTCATAAAAGCTTATAATGCTTTACAAACCCCCCTGAGAATTTAATAATTTTTACCCTACTTGGTAGTATAAACTGGAGTAGAATATCCACTCTGTTAAAAAACTACTTTTGTTCTTATAATCATTCTACAGGTCTGATTTTAGGAATGAAGGTCCCCTTTCAGTTTTTTGTGGACTCATTTATGATGTCAGACAACCTATTTAGCTGACATAAGTTAGCTAAATAGGTACCTCATATTTTATAGTTGTATCATGGAAATAATACTTTCTTTCTTTACTTGACTTAGAATCATAGAATCATTGAAAAAAATCTAGGTTGAGAGCAATACCTATAGCTCTCTAGTCCAATCTTCTTGAAGTAGGACTAATTTCAGTCAGATCAGGTTGCTTAAGGGCCTTGCCTACCTCAGTTTTGAAAACCAGCAGTGATGGAGATTCCAAAACCTGGAGAATACCTTCTAGTGTACCACAACTCACATGAGGAAGAACATTTCCCTTGTGGCAACCTATTTTGCTGAGCAATCTGATTTAAAGAAAGATAATCATAACTCTTGCTGATCTATAAAGGCTTTAGAGACTATGTGCTAAGTGTGCTAAGCGATCTGTGAAGACTTGACATTGGCAATTGCCACTATGTTTCTGAATTGACCTTGTGTTTTAAAGACATAATTGAATGATGATTTGATGAAAGGTTCTAACCTGAAAAACCCTGGAAAACTAATATCAGTTTATGAAAGAAGCAGCACCCTGGTAGTCCCAGTCTTTTCTACATGCATCCTGTACCTAAGTCAGAGAGAATTGACTCTACTGCAAGGACTGTCAGTAAGAGATTACTAGATGCACACTGGGACACATAGACCTATTCTCCCCAAACCCCCCAACACACTGGCTGTTATTTTATACAGGCAACAGTTTTGAAGACCAGGTAGGCTGAGACTGGAGATGTAGAATGAACCTTCTTTTACCTGAAGTCTTGGCATTTATGTTGGAACCATAATGGTGAGGGTAATCTTCCACATCTGCTTCTTCTTCATTGCACAGAACTGGCTTCCGTAGCACAGAATTCGTGAAGATTTTCAGACCCATATTCTAAAAGTGAAAGAATCTGTTAAGCTAGCTACCAGTGCATGTCATGGGTTATCATACCTCATCTCTCCCCTCCCCCATGCCATGCCATGCCATGCCATGCCATGCCATGCCATCCCATCCCATCCCATTCTTTCAGCCCTGAACATCATAACTCTACCTCTCCAACTTCTATGTACTTTTTATGGAGCAGTGACACCTTGTGTTCTGTAAAGAGCAGTAATGATGGGTTTGATGTTAATCTTATGTCTTGGGCTATGGGGCCAGTGGGCAGTGGAATCAAGTGTATCAGGAACTAACTGGCCTGCATCATAGACACAAATCTTTACAAGGAATGCCTGAAGTCATGAGCCAAGGCCATGGTCCTGCTTAGGAAATGTCCACTAAACCATACGTGGGATCCCAGTGAATGTATCTCATAGTGATTTTCAGTCCTCCTGAGTAAGTGATGAGGATAAGAAGGTGGAAGCTGGGTGCTTGGAGACTTTAGGCAATTTCAAGCCTCAGCTGCCTTTTTTTAGCTGTTAAGAATCACCACCTGAAAAGGCTGAATGCTATTGTGCATGAATTCTTCTGGAACACCTCCCACTTAAAGAGCCACACAGACCACATACCTTGAAAATCCTGTAGACATCACCATCACGACTGACATTCACAGGTTCAAAGTACAAGCCATCAAAAAAGATGGTTTTGGTTGGGGTGCACCCCTCTGGCTTGTCATCTTCCAGGTTGAGCCCATTGTAGTAGTAGCCATACAAATCCCTCACATCAAGTTGGTAGTACACCTGGGAGGTGAGAGTGACTAGTATAAACATGAGGAAGGTGTCAGGCAGATGCAAAATCACATATATTCAAAACTTATGGTGGCTCCTGAGAAATCCTGTCAGCTTCAGTGGGCTTGTCTACTGATGCCTACCTAGAGAGGAATAAGCAATTTGGCTCGTGATCCACAAGGACTGAACTGTACCCTCCTCCTTATGAGCTGCAATGGCTTTGTGGAGTGAACTTGAGCAAAAAAGCATGGAGATATACTCTGGAGTTAAGCCAAGGGGAGACTGGAGTTTTACAAGATACCAGCTGACATCTACAGATTGTGTTCTGGGCCCAAGGCCTATTTGAGCCATAAAAATGCAATTTTAACATAATCACTCCACAGTGAAGAAACATGCTCTCAAGGATTTACATTAGATATATTCATGGGATATGTGTTACACTGCTATGCTTTCCAAAAGTAATGTTCTGATATCAGTTTCTGTCTTCGAATTGTACAATTGCCTTAGACCTTTCTTTAATCACAGATGTTCTGCTTCCAAAGGAAAAATAAAAATACAGTCAGCAGCAGAGAGATCACAGTTGGGAACTCTGGATGTTACTCTGGGTGTTCCTAGCTCAAAAGAACACAGGACTGTAGATGTCCTTACACTCTCAGCAGATAACTCTTGCCCAGAGTGATGAAGAATGCTCTGAATTGCTCGTAGGGCACAGTAAGAGTTGGCAGCAGCTTCAAGGTGCAGTCCGACTTTAGAGCCTGGGAGACCCTGCTTCTCAGAGAACTTGAGCTGGACCTGGAAATTAATAAATCCAAGACAACAACATGGAAATCAGGAGAATCATATTGGCACACAGATCTAAATCTCACCTTTCCCCAGCATTGACTCTATTCCCTGATGGGCAAAGCTCCTACCACTAGATGGCCCCTCTGAAACCTTGCTTGTAAAAATTCACACTCTCTGTAATATCCTATGCACCTCCCTCTCCCCATTCTGTTGAGAGCTTTGTCTGAATCTGACCAGATTTGTCAATTCTGGGGACAGCTTCTCATGATCCCAGCCACATCTGCACCTTTTCCATTCCTAAAGGCCATCTTTAGTGCAGGGCTCTTGATGAAGCAATTTCCTAATTGTTCTCCCAGCAAAGAGGCAGCTTATATAACCCTTAATAAGAAAGCAAAGGTTTTCACCTTGTTTTTGAAGCATACATCACTGTGTATCCAAGAGCTGTCAGCCACTATCTCTCCACGAGGATGCACTGTGTAGAGCAGCAGTCTGGCACTGGGGGCAAGCTTCTCAGTGACAGTCAGTGTGATGGAAAATGTACCTCTGGAAGCTGTGGAAGGGACATGGACCAGAGCAGGACAAGCCGGGAAAAGAGATTATGCAAACCTCAGATTTAGCAAAAAGATCACATATTTGTTCATAACCTACTAGCTCCTTTACACCAAGGGAAACTGCATTTTGGAAGATTCATCTCTCAGTAGGTGAGGAACAGCTCCCAGCAAGACAACAGATGCAGGGGATTCTGAGACCAGGGTGTTTTGCAGGGAGGAGTCTAAACTTGAGAAGCTGAACATGGAAATCTGGGCCTGATTGTTTTGAGAAGAGCAGTTTCAAACTGAGAACCGTCTACTCTAAAGAAAACAGACCAATCTCCTGAGCCAAGGAAGAGTTCTCTTAACAGTAAGAAATATGAAATTAATATCTACATGGATGCAAACGGCTAGTGCATGGACAGAAAATTAAGCTTAAGACCAACGATGGTAAATATGAAACAAGTTCTGTTTGCGGAGTGAGGCTTATTGAAGCCACTTACTGAAGACTGGAAATAGACCAGGTTCTGCAAGAAAAGGTATTTTTAACAACGAAAGAATGAAGGTCAGGAGCACTGCCATTTGTGGGTATTTGGAGACTTCTTAAAGTGCAATGAATTTCAGGAGTTAACTGCTAAATATCCCTATCAAATGGGACTCCTATTATTTCAAACTATAAGAGGTTTGATTATTCTAATTGGTGAAGACTAGAATGTCACTGAATAACTGTGAAACCATAAATACTCCCTGGCAAGAAATAAAACAGATGAAGGTTACATTGCATGGATTTCATCACAACAAAATTTTCATCTTTCAATTGACAAGATAAATTTGATTATAATATGGGGGATTGGCTAGATGCTGCAGCAAAAGCAAATGATACTGTGAGTCATAACAGGTCATGGGATTAAGGACTACCTGATTTAACTACAGTTCTCTATTTTCACCACTTCTTATAAAACTTACTCTGGTGCTCAGAATGGTGCTCTGAAGTATGAGAAATAATATGGTCTAGAACTTACCATCAGAAATGCTGACTTGCTTCTGGCCACTGAGAGTAATTTTTCCTTTTGTCATCACCTGAGCATAGAAAAATCTCATGAGACTGGATCAACAGCATCTTCCCCCTTCCACCATGAAATCACTGATTTTGAGTAGTGTTCTGAGAAGCCTCAAAGGCGATCAGGTTGAGCCATGATCTATAACCACTGTCTGGTTGGGAGATTTCTGTCTTATGTGGTGTTCAAGAGAAGGTAAAAGAAAAGGGAGGTTTCGGGAGTCACATTAGCACTTACTACATAGTAGAAGTTTGTGTGTGTGGCATTGCTGTAGCCCTCTCTGTTCAGGACATAGTGAGCATTGATTGTCTGCTGCTGGCCACAGCTGAGCTTCTCTGGCACCGGCTCAATTTTCAAAAAGCTGTTGGTCCGTGAGTAAAAACGCCGGACAGTGAATGAGGCTTGGGGCTCATTATGAATCCACCAGACCGAGTCTCCACAGTCATCTGGTGCCTCTCTGACCTATGAAATAGAAGTACATGCGCAATCCACATCATGGAAAATAAAAAAAGAGCAAGGCAGGTGAAAGGCAAAGGCATCTTCCCACTAAAACACTCTGTTGGGAGGCTGATTTTATGAGGCTGTTTAAGCCAAGAGCAAGAGCTGGTGTGCAAAAATCTGTTCTTCACCAGTGTAGAGTGAGTGGCCTATGGCACTTTGCAGTAGGAAGGTTATTTCAGATTCTTTCAGGCTTGGGACCAATTGCATAAACTGCTAGGACTTACTGTGGATTAAAATGACTTTGTTCTCAAACAATCTGCTTTTTCTCAGCTCTTCCCATCACACCAGAGCAAAGGCATGACAACACAAGAAGATCATGCGATGGTAACAGGCATGAGTTTCTGCCAGCAGGGAAGCAGGCAGCAGCAGTGAGGAGATGCTGGTGTGCATCCAGGCTGGATGGGGAAGGCAGCAGAGTCTCTGAGGAAGGTTCTCTAGCACACAGAATAAAAAGAAGGAAGATGAATGCAGAAAGAGTTTCTAGTGGGAAGGAAAAGAAAGGAGGTGCTGAAGATCACTACAACCCAAAAACATGGCTGGTATAGAGCCTGCCTCCTCTGGCACTGGTATTTTCTCATATTAATTTCACACAGGTTGCACATTTTGCTTCCAATCCCTCTCTCCAACGAAGTATTTTTTCATTAATTAGACTCTATGCTGTATTCACTTACTGTCAGCTTAAAACTGGGATCAAAGAAGTTGGCTGTGTCAATGGAAAAAGCAGCAGTGCCATTTTTGTTAGTGGTATAGTTGGCCAGATATTCTTCATTGAGATCCAGAAGGACAGTCTTGTTGGCAACAGGCTCACCATTCACATTTGTCACAGTGATCTGAACAAAAGAAATACCCAAAGGATTCAGAAAAAACCCCCACACCCAACAACAACAACAACAACAACAAAGAAATGCTCTGGTTATTGGATGATGCTTACTTAAGTGCTGGGGACAACTGCAGGGAGTAGAAATCAAGACTGAAATATATTGAAGAGGTAAATACTCCTCAATATTTTGAGGCAGCGCGAGTTCTGTGACAGGCAAAGGCAGGCAATTCCCATCAGTGCAGAACAAACTATATGTCACAGAGGGAGAAGGAATATTCTTTGAAGAATATTGATTAACAAATGAAAAGCCACCAGATGACTTCATGGCAACAGGTAACCTGTGGAGCTCAGTAACACCTTTTAGCTCCTATGCATCTGTGCATACCCACTGTCTCCAATGAATGTCAGAATGAGGCTGTACAGGTCATCTTCCTTTTTGTGCCTGAGTTTATTCTTCATCTGCAGGTTGCTTAGAAGTCAGAATGTGCTCTGACACCTCTACTGATTTAAGTAAACATTCCTGGGAATGTGTGATGCAACACAGAGTAAATCTTACCTTCAGTTTTGGCATAACTGTTGCTGAAGTATTTCCTTGAAGACTCCTCTTCCCCACTCATATGACCTTTCACTTAGTTGCCTTTTAGGTATCCTCTGACTATGGCAGAAGAGAAACCCTAACACTCCAGGTATGACAAAATTTTATTTTTTTATCTAGGAGTACCTAATGTAAAGAGGGAACTATGCAGTCACTGTTATGTAGCATTACCGCAGAAAGCTGGCAGCACAGAGTTAGGGGACAGCCATAAATGGGAGATCATGGAGATCATCATGCTGGACCTCAGGGGGTTTTGGTCTAAAAGCATTCTCTCATGTACCCACCTCACCATAGTAAGGAATTCCCCTCTTGTAATAGGGATCCATATTCTTGAACAGCACTTCATCATTTTCTTGGTTGACTGCAATGTAGTCATAGCCCTTCATCTGGATACCTGTGAGACACACCCAGTATAAAGGAGAATAAACAGAAATCAGATATGGGCAGAGAGCTGTTGCTTTTGATAAGCAGTATGGAATGGTGATGCTCTGGAGGGAGAGCTACATAGAGAAAATGAGGATTGTTCATTGTTTGGCACACAGATTGTGATCCAGGGGATTCCTTTCAGGAATTTCCATGCTTTAGCTTTAATCAGCTACTGCCAACCAGCAACTGGTGTTACCTGTTCCATTTTCAGTGACGACGCTTTCTATGTTGAGGCTGGCATACATCCCAGCATAGCTGCGGTAAAGCTGGAATTTTTTGATGGAGATGACAGTGTTGAGGCAGCCATCCTTCCCCAGCTGAAAAAGCAGCACAAAGGGGAAAGACCATTTTTTTCAAGGTTTGGAAAATTGTTCTTAAGTCTGTATTAGTGGGACTCTGAGGAACTCCCCTCATACCTTACATTTTTCACTCCCCAGTTTCCTTCCCTGATCACTGTTTCAATAGCATTTATTCTTGCACCTGGTAACTTCTCTCCTTATCTCCCCTAGTCTTCTCTATGCTCATGCTCCCTCTTAAACCTCTCTTGCATGACGCCTGCTTTCTATGACCACAGATCTTCCAGTCTGAGATAGTGGAGAAATTCATAATTCATTTAACATCAAATGTCCTCAAAGACTCCCAGTAGAAGTTTGCTGATTAGATTTGGTAAGAACACTGCTTCAGTGTTTTAGGAATCATCACAAATTTACAGTTTCATGTTTCCCTCCTTCCCACTGACTCTTTCTGAAGGAAAAATCAAAGTCTTCTGATGAAGTCACTGATAAAAGATACATTCATGGTCTTTCAGCTTTGCCTGTGAGATAGTGAGAAAAAACATGCCTCTGAGATTGTCTCTCTGGTGTTCCCCTGGAAATGACTGAGGCCACCAAATACTGTGCTACTTGTTAGGTAGGAAATCTGACTGGGAAGAACAGACTTGCCATATATCTATCTTACCTGCCCAGTGACAGTTTCACAGGTTTTTTTCTGGTTTTGTTCACACCGTGGACTGTAAAAGCGCCACTGACACACATTGATTTTGGCATTCCCTTGCACTGGCTGGCCATAAGTGTACCTAGGAGAGGAAGAGACACAAAAGTCCAATTGTGGATTTAGCATGAAACCTGCAAAAATTACACAGCAGTGCAGATTCTAAATTCCTCAGGAGTGCCCACAGACAGAAGAGCAGCTGGGAATTATGACCTGTTAGCTCTAGCAGAATTCCCTTCTACTATTTTTAGGCTGTTAAAAAAAAAAAAAAAGCAAAAAGCCTGCTTTGCAGTTGTCTTTGTGTAGTCATTCTTCAAGATCTGAAGTTAGAAAGTGGTGCTGCACTCAGGGATGGGATATTATTCCCTCCTCCATGCTGGTTCTCATTAGTGCCTTACACGAAGTAGGATGTATTGAAGAAAGACCCCTGTTTGCCTTTTAGCTCATAGCACCCTGCACTCTGACAGTGTCACAGCCAGCAATTTTAATGGCAGACTCTCCTTTACTGTAATAATAAAAACCAACAGATAGTATGTAATCCTTGATTGGGATACACACAAACTCTTTCAGTTCTTACTCTGCCTTGTAGCAGGGGAGTTATCATATTTTGCATCACAGAAGTCATAGCTAAAGAAATCACTCTAACCCATACTCTGAACTGGCAGCAGGGTCTCTGTTTTCCAGCACAGCACACTATCCTCTATTCCCAATTTGCTGTGCGCAAATGTGTTGTCTTCCACTCTGATACTTACGAAGCACAAACTTTCACACTGACTTCTTCATCAAAGAAAGAAATCCTCTTTGGCCCAGTGGTTGTCACTTCAAATTTTGGCAGCACTGAGAATGCAATGTGAATACGACTGATCAACAATTGCATGCCATAGGCAGGTGTGTGTGTGTAAGACAGTAAAAAAACAGTTGGCAAAGATATTTTCACAAACAAAGGAGAGGATATGATTCAAAGAAAAGTCTAACTGGGAACTATAGGATATTACAGCAGAAAATATAGAGGAAAAAGTGAGCTTCAGTGATGAGTAACTTCTTTAAAATGGAACAATAATCATACTAATAATTATAACAGACACAGTAAAAACTGTGATAAATCCTTTTAATCTCTTTTCTTAAAGAAAAGGGTGGGAGTAATGCTGATGTCTCAAACTCACTAAGCCATGGAGAACAAAAGTTATTATGCAATCCAGCCCCAGTGAAGGAGAAAGGGAACAGATTAAGTGATTTAGTAAAATCAAACAGATCACTGTCACTGTTTCTCTTTAGCTTATCTTTTATCCCAGGTCACCAGCAATACTGACAACATATCTGGAAAAGGTCTTTTTCTTGAGCATCTGTACACAGGAGACTGGAAGATGTGAAAGAGCTCTGGAGAGTAAGCAGGAAACATGTTTTCCTGCCCTTCCAAAAAAACCCATTCAACGGGGAGTAGTCCAAGCCTTCTCTGTGAACTACTAAGGAAAATCTGCCACTCTAAGATGAGAAAACTTGTAAGATCAAAATGAATTTAGCAACTCCCTGATATGGTCTGTTCCAGGGAGTACACAGACCTCTGTGAGGTCTTTGGGACCCACACTACCCACTGCTTTCTATCTTGCACTTCCACTGGCTATCCAGCCTCCCCCACTAACAGTCTGGTATCTGTCCCATGAACTGTTCTATAGACATCTTCAGATTTTTCTTGCAGAGTGCTCTTTATATAGTGATGGCCTCCACAAAAGACACAGGCCTGACATTCATTTTGCCTCTGAACAGATGGAGAATGTGTTTTACTCTCCATCTGAGTGACAGGATGTGGACCCCAGAGTCACAAAGTGACTTTGTGCCAAGCCCAGAAAAGGATTAGACTTCTAATTTAATCACTAAGACATACTGCCTTTCTCAAATTTCTTTTGAAAATGAAATGGACGCCTGCCTTCACTTTGTCCACCCAGTTCCCTCCATGTCTTTCTTTTCCAGGCATGAAGTGGAGAATTCAAAGGACTTAAACTCTGCGCTAGTAGCTCTTACCTGACTTAGGCAGAGTCAGCCTCATTGCTAGCACAGGATAATTTGCAAGCCTTTGCTTACCGTATTCCTCCACTCTGAAGGACTGGTGCTCTTTTTCACCTGCCTTTGTCTCCACAGTAATGCTGTAGGACCCCAGAATAGGCTCTGGAATTAGTAGAAAGGAGAGCTGGACAATTCCATTCTTAGATGCTACCTCCAGCCACTGGAAGATCTTGTTTTGCTCTGGATCCTGGACAGTGGAAGAAACAGATGTAGTAAAATCTTTATCACCCTGTTTCTTGTCTTCTTGTCTACTTTCAAGTGTTGTCTTCTGACATACTGTCTAAGTGCATGACAGGTTGAATGTGATTTGGGCTGATGACATGTGCTCTGACTACCCATTAATTTTCCATCTCTGCCTGTGGATTAAACAAGCCTAAGTTTGTGTTTCACTGGGAATCAGCTACACTGACAGATGAGCTCAGATCACTCAGAAATACGCCCTGATTGGGACACAGGTTGCTTATTTGTAACTCTTCTACCATAAGTCTTTCTGACTCAGCTCCTTTTGTGAAACAGGAAGATCATGCTGGCCTCCTTCAGAAAGCACTTTGGGACCTAGTGATATGAAATGCAGTAGAAGAATGATTCACTGTTAGCCTGTCCCCAGCAAAACACAGCATTTTATTAAGTTATTATTCTTATGCCTGTGTGAGAATGAGGCTAATTCACCAGCCCATTTACTGTGGTCCTATCAAAGTGAGACTGGACTGAGCACTCTTGTTTGAATTCTAATGAAAGACACAGCAACAATCCCATGCTGACTTTTTCTCCTCTAGTGCTTGTTCAACCCCAAGTCCATTTGCTTTAAATGATGTGTTCTGGATGAGCCTCCCTCAGGTATTGACTGCATGGTCAATGATGGAGCATAGTCTTTCCAAAGCAACTTGTGGCATCTCTTACCTCGATGATGATCCTGGGATACTGGAGAAGGAAAAAAGGGAGAGAAAAAAAAGAAATCAAATCATCAAGAAATTAACTGTGGAGATTAAGAAATACTAGAACAGAAAGAAGGCTGTGAACATCTTTCACTGGATAGAGAAGACTGGGCCAAGGAAACAATTTGGAACTCATGTCTGTAATTTTAAGAGGATACCTGGCTTGTAATTCATCTTTTCTACAAAAACATCCAGTCTTTTTCTACATATTTGTGGCAGGTAAAGTGACTAAAAAACCTCTGCAATGTGCGAGATTTCCAGAAGTGCTTTCAGTCTCTCTATAAAGGCAGGAAAAAAAAGAAGTGTGAAACTAAGGGGTTACAGCAGCTCTCAAAAAGTATCAGGAGGCCTATCCCATATCCTTCTTATTCACTTTCTAAGTAAGAGTCACAATGAACAGGAAACTCAAGACAGTGCTTGGAAAGTCTTGACTATCTCTCATACTTACTGTCTCCTGAGCAGGTCTGAACTGGGTGTCCAAAGTGACCACACGAAACATCACTGAAAAAGACATAGACCAAAAAAAGGATCACAGAATTCTCAATGTTGGAAGAGACCTCCAATACTGTCTAGTCCAACCCTCAACCTAGCAGCACCATAATAGCCCCTAAACCATATTCCCAGCTTCCATATCTGGATACCTCTGTCATTTGTTTTATTAGTGGTGATAAATCACTTTCAATTTACAACAGAAACAAAATATACCCAGGCTTTTTGGGAGAACTAAAGAGTGCCCAAAGAACTTGATTATCTTAGCCAGAGAAAAAAGAAAATCAAAATAATTTTCAGCTGAAATATCTTCAGTTATGACCCACTGGCACTCAAGTAGCCTCTATAGTATATACAATTACTTTCTCTACACAATATATATAATATGGTATAATATATAATATATATATTTAATTGTATTATACATTATTGTATAGAATAGAATTACTCTATTCTGCCTTCAATCCTTCTTGAAGGACTCTGTTCTTTGGAGCATTTCCTAAAAAACAGTTTATACAAACCAGATCAATGTAAAAAACATGGAGAAGGAAGAATTTGTCTTTATTCTAAGGGGAAACTCTGTGCAGCATTGAAGTATAATTACGCTAGAGATAGCCAACTACACCACAGTTAGTACTGTCATTTAAATATTGTGGTGGAATCAGCACTTTGAAATAGACCAGCAGTTAGACAGAAAGAGCTGTTTACAGGAAATGAGGTGCTTACTTCATTTTTATATTAATTTTATTACTTCCAAATTTAAGCTATTATTTTCTGTATTTTTAAGGATACTTTTTATATGACCAATTTCAAGTAAACTTGACAGAACTCACAATCCTGTAAATTAAATTAACTGAGTAAAAACACATGAGCTCTAGTAATTTGTTGCAACTTTGTTAATCAGTTCTATTTTTCACTAACTTTTGACAATCCCAACCTCAGATGAGGCCTTTTATTTCACAAGAGGAAGTTTTTGTCATTCTTGACCCACCCTTGCACTCAATTTCTCACTTCTCTAGCTGACTCAAACTCATCATTCACCTGTTTGCCCTGGTTTGTAGATGGGTTTGTCTGTCTGGATGAAGACAGCATTTTCCACGTTCTGAATCGCCACTGATCTTCTCTCGGCTAGGTCAACTGTGGTGCCTTTGGCAGAGAAGGAAATGAATGCTACAGGATCAGAAGTAGCAGGAGGAACCTGGAGAGGGACAAAACCCCAGAAGAAAAGTGATAAATGAGGTATGTTGAGGATGCCTGATGCCCATGGGTTTTGAGTAAGATGCTGACTGTCGATTGAGTCATAAATAGCTTATACAAAGTCATGAGAAACCCCATTATGACAATAAGATAGTTTCTGAGTATTTCTGCTGTGGGAGTCCCATAATCTGTCCCCAAGTACTAAGATTTGAAGCTATGCTCTGTCCTATGCATTTCCCCAGCTCATGTAGCTACCTGCTTACATGCAGATTGCTACAGCCATATGCCTCAATTCTGAAGTGTTTTCTTCCACTGTGTTCTGGAAGACCTTGGCTTTGGGACTTTTTTGTCTTATCTGCACAGGTCTTGCAGAGTAACAGGAAAGGGAATGAGCATAACCCATCTGGGTTCTCTGGCTTGAAACTTACACAGTCTCATATAGAGCACACACCTGTGATGACTATCTAAAGCTTTTTCTATTTATTTTCTACCTTCCTCCTACAATCCACATGCCTTTCTTTTGCCTATTCTGTCAGTCTTTCCAGCAGTTTATCTTTTTTTACACACTTCATCTTCTTTCTCTCATTGACAAGGAGAGTCACAATGAGAAGTATTTCCAGCTTCTACACCCTCATCTGTAGTTTCAAAAGAGAAAATACCTCAAATTCACCACACTTGAAGAAATCATTGTTTGTAATGGATTCCTCAAAGAGAGTCTTTTGGATACTGCCATATTCCAGGACGATGCTCATGGAGAGAGGCTCGGTGAGGTTGTGGAACTGCACACAAGCAGTCTGTGGAGAGTCGCTCTGCACAACTGATGGGACCAGCAGCACATACCGACTGTAAGAAGGCAAGACCAGATCAGAGAGTTCAGTCATGAAGGAAAGTCAGAGCAAACAGGAGGGGAAAATACCACTGAAATGCCATATATGTGAAGGAAGACACGGTCCAAAGCTTGCTCAAACCAGTGGAAGGATTTTCATTTCTTTTGATGAATTTTAAATATTATGCTAAATGTAGTAAAAATGTCAACTTTTTAGGCCCTCACAGTTCTTTCTGAGCTGAGAGACTGACATCATTCTATGGAGTGTCTTATCCAGCATGATAGTGGGTCTTTCCATTCCAAGTATTTACACAGCTCCGATTACTAAAGTGGCTAAACAAGTGACAAGAATAGCTGCATTTGTCCTCCCATGACCTATATGTGTGCTTAAACCTCTGTAATGTCCCATAAGGAGGACTGATATTTAGCTGCTTCTTGCAATCAATGAGAAAAATACTAGTTAATTGTTGCAACAATGTTTAAATTTCTTTTTCTCTGGGTATCTCTCAGGTGAGAACTGACATAAATGAGTCCACATAATACACAAGAAATGATCCCACTTTTCCATTTTGCAGAATATTCCAGGGAATGCTCAATCTAACCTGTACACTCTATTGTGTTTCCATGCCTCTGTTTCCATACTTCTCCCTGTGCTCTTTCCTTTGTTTCTTTCTTCTGTTTAACTTTTTAATTTATACTGTTCTCTATATTCAAGGCAGCCTTCCTTCCCCAGATTCTTCCTCTGAAAAACATTCCTTCATATTTGCTATATTTGTCAAAATTCTGCTGCTGTCCACCACTTTACTACCCAAACTAGCCTTTCCAAATAATGTATGACAGAATTAATTTCTGTAGCACAACATGAATGACACAATCTTTTCATTCTAATCTGATCCTTTCCCTTTTTTTCCCCACAGCTTTGCTAGGTCATATTACCTTTATTGTTATTTTCACTTGACTAGTTCAGGCTGCATGAAATTCAAATATCAAAAGTAAAATTAATAAAATTAACAGTGTATCTGAGAAAGCTAAATCCTCTTTCACGGTGTTTTCATTAGAACTTTTGAGAAGTTTAGGATCTAATGTTGGTGCATTTTTGAAAATTGTGCCTGAAATCTTCTGTTTGTATAAAGTCACGGACATTGACTGTGCTACTGTAAATAGTAAATACACTAGGAGTGCCATTCAGCACAGTCCCTTCCACCAGCCATCATCTGGCCTCCTGCATGTCCTCATTGCTCCCTCTGTACTGCTGATGCATATCAATCCTGATCATTAGTATTACTCGCTAGTCTAGTCTTGAATCTCCTTCCCACTTCACCCATGCATGTCAGACTTCATCTACTCCAGTTTCAGGATTTTGTCATTCAAATTGGTTTTCATAGAATGATGGAGGGCATCACTCCAAACCATCCTTCAGCATCATCTGCTTCCATTTTAGACACATTTAAGGAACTAGTTTTCAAACATCCTGTTTATTATATAGCCCCAGAAGAAATAAACCAGTGGGAAATATAATAAGATAGGTTATCATCAAAACACAGAATGTATGATCACTTACATTTCAGAAGACACTCTGGCAAACCAGTTCAGGGACAGAATACTCAGGAGAATCCTTGACCACATATCTATGCGTGAAGAAAGAAGAGAGGCTGATCTCAAGTTGACAGCTTGTCTCTGGCTTTTAAATTGGCCTGAAACAGAGCTCCTCCTCCATGACTTCAATTACACTCTCACAAAAGACATCTACATAAAATTTGCATGTGTTCATTTTCCTCCCTGCTGTCTGTTCTCACACTCCTTGGACTCTCAAACAATAGCTTTGGAAAGCACTCATGTTTCACATAGCTTTGTGAGGTATTGCAAGCCAAACCGGTTCCTGCCTATATGATTGTTTCATTGAAGCTTACCTCTTTGATTGTCGTGTCATTGGTTGAAGGTTCCTTAATGTTTCAGCTTCTTAGTATTTGCCACTACTTGAGTATTTCCTTATTCTCCAGAAATCTCCTGTAGGTAGATGACACAAAGCAGAAATAACACAGTGCTATTGTATGTCTGCATGGTGTCCTTGACATCAATAACAATACACCTATACCTGCATTCAGAATGGCACTAAAGGAAACTCCTGATTGTAATCTGAATTTTTCACTGCAAACACTAACATTAAGCAAGGAATGGTGCTAACTAGTGGCCTATCATTTTTGTCAGTGGTCAGGACAAGCATATCCTAAGGAAAGGAATCTGATAACATTATTTCGTTTACTCATCTGTCTGTCAATGCTCCTCCCTGCTCCCCCTGCCCCATTAAACAACTTGTAAATCTCTTGGTGAATTTTTAGTAAATATGACTAAGAAGAAGTTTCAGAATAATCAAGATATTGAATTAAAAAGTAATTTAGATAGAAAGGGACCTTCTGACACTATGTGGTCCAATCTCTCCTTTTAAGTAGGGCTAGCTTCAAAGCAGTCACGTTTTGAATATCTTCAGGAATGGAGAGTCCACATCATCTCTGGACATCTGCTGCCATGCTTAACCATCCATGCTGTGAAGATGTTTTCCCTTACATCAGAATTTTCCATATTATATATAACTTGTGTTCATTTCTTCTTGCCCTTTCACTCTGTACACCTGGGAAGAATCTATCTCTTTCTTATCTACAATCCCACTTTTCACTGTAGAAGACTAAAATTATGCCTCCACATAACCTTTGTTTCTCCAGGCTGAATTAAATGAGAATGTCTTTTCCTGTAGGTTTTTCCCAGTCCCTAAACATGCCAGTGACCTTCCACTGGACTCCCTCCAGTCTGCCAATGTCTTTCTCGTACTGGGGAGCCAAATCTGGATGCAGAATGTTATCTGTGGTCTCACAACTGCTGAATAGAGGGGAAGAATCAATTTCCTTCATGTGTTTGCTAAACTCTTGGTAATGTTACTAAGGAAAGTAAATAATCTATAGTAGTTGGGGATTGCGCTCACACTCTTACATGGGAAATGGAAAAAAAAAGTCAACCTGAAACAAAATAAGGTAGCCAATCAGCAGTGTGTAACTGCAACCTTGGGGAAGTAACAGGCAATTTCACTTCCAATTTGTCTTCCTCAGCCAAACAAGTGATGAATGGGAAAAGGAAGCTGAATATATTGTTGGAGTAACTAGGAACATGAGAGAGCTCTAGGGTCACTGAAAAAGGCATTGGGCAATGCAGAGTGGGCCTAAAGTTTTTTCAGTGGTAAAAAGTATGAGAAGGTAATGAGGACTACTATAGTAGTGTGGTGCACAAATAAATGTGTGCCTGTTGAAAGTCAGATTCTATTAATTTCACTTTCCATGATATAATGCATTCCTGCAACACTGTAGCTAATGATTCAGCCATATGGGATTTTTTTCCATCAGCACACACGATGCACTAAATTACTTATGCCTAACCATTTTACCTACCCATCTTTCCCAAAAGCTTTCTGATGACCAAATTAGGGCACAAAGAAAACTGCCCTGGGTGCTGCTGGAGC
Source organism: Margarornis squamiger (assembly GCA_035222235.1). Lineage (NCBI taxonomy): Eukaryota > Metazoa > Chordata > Aves > Passeriformes > Furnariidae > Margarornis > Margarornis squamiger. Next base: position 30,101,338 of record JAWWTY010000001.1, read on the forward strand.
TGCAGTCTATTCCCGCTGAGTTACTAGTGCGAAGTATTGCACAAAGCTTCCCGGAACGGCCTGGCCTTATAGTGGCAATGCTGAGAGGCAGGAGGTTGGTTTGCAAACAGGGCAGTCACATCGTGAAGGAATCTGCTTGCATTAGTTGTACCGATGACAGAAGACAGTTAAGAACATATCACAGACTCGTTTGTACTTGCAGCTTTGCAGTGCCTCAGATCCCATCTCTTACTTTAAACAGGTACTAAGTAACAGGCAAAAACAATTAAGGAGGGTGAAGGAAACAGTAAGCAATTCCAGGGTCCTGGGGCAGATTCCTCCATAAACTCACCCTCTGTTTAAGTGCAGTGTGCCTTTAGCATGAACATAAGAGGGCTTTCTTGCTGATAACCAGATGCGGAAAAGAAGAAATAAAGCATTTGAAAAACTGAAATCTTAGAAGACATTTTGTTCAGATCAACTGAAAAGTACATGTTTTTCTGGAAAAAAAAAAAAAAAGCTATTGAATTAATTACTTGAGTGAAATTACTGATTCCAGAGGGCTCTTGGTATTGTAGCAATTTTGTGATAAAAACACATCACTATCATATCAGGGAGAGTTCTTAAGATCCCAGTGCAAGGGGTAAATTATTCCAGTTATCTTTGGTAGGAGGGAAAAAGAAGCGGCTTTCAGTTGCATGATTAAAAAGCTAGAAGCTGGAGAGGGTTAATCACCTAGAAGCATGAAGACCAGCATTTAACACGGAGATATAATGAACCTCACACTAAGCAGCGGTTACAAAAATACACACAGAAGGTACCTTGATAATGGAAGTCATAAACAAATGTGTGGACCTAAAGGTGGTTCCTGCTTTGTATTGGCACAGAAATGTAATTGAATATCATAGTTTGGACAGAAATTTGATAAAATGAAGAACAGTGTCAGCTGCAAGACCGAAGCAATGGAAATACATATGTATGCCTGACTTTCAAAGTAGAATCCTGACACAGGCCTTTTGGACAGCAGAAAATCAAGATTCAGTCCAGACTTCAGAAAGTTACTGCATTAGTTCTCTGTTATTAAGAAATTTTATATACACATACTTTTCCCCCACTCCATTCTTTCTCTAGACAAGTCAAAGTGATGATTGTTGCAGTTGCATTGAAACATGTTTTTCCACATGTTAATTTTTCTTTCAAATAAAGTTGAATTTGCAAATCCATTTTATCACATTAGATGTGCCTGCCCTCTTCTCTTTCCTTTGGGCACACATACACAGCAAGACAACATGAAGTTTTTCCGTCAGAACTTATCCCACTCACTTTCTGTGAGCATTTCAATGTTTATCCTGTACACTGCTCTAACAACAGAACTTTCTATGAAGTTCTGACTAACCCACAATCACTACCTCAATTAGGTCGTGTAGATCACCTCAAATATCCCTACACTCTCCCAAAATTCCCAGTATAGTGGTATGTGCAGAACCTAGACACTTATCATGGTCACAAATTGGAAAATAAAACCACCAAAGAATATCTATGTGCGGTGCAGAATTCTGCATAGTCTGAATGTGGAGTTGAGACATTCAAATTCTTGGTCAATACAGATCTAAGTCATGCCTGTTTTCCTTTTTGTCAGAAGGAAGTTCAATAGAAATTTGAGCAGCTTTTAGCAGTGAAGCCTTGGATTTTCCAGAAGAGTGAGTAATATATAATTACTTGTTTCTGTTCTATGGCTCCACTTAATATTTGCATAACACAGCATAGCAAGGACTGTGAGTACTTTCTAAGACCTGACTTCACCTGAGATGATGTGCAAACAATCTGCCACACCCCGCACACTATAATACCTGTTCTATTGCCTGATTTCTTTATCTAAAACGGGTAGATGTGGGAGCAGAGCCCCAGATTCCATTTCACTATGGCAAACACACTCAGCAACAGTCCCGGGCTAATTACTGACCTGTGATTTTCTCAGGAACTGATAATCTGATATATGCTTTCCCAAAACATGTTTGTCAAATGCACTGTGAGAAAACATTTTGTTTTAAAATCTCTGAATAGCGTTGTATATGCCCAAAGAGACTTCTACTCTTCCGAGGCATATCCTTATCTGCAAGCTTTTAGGTTTGCAAGTGAAAGTATTTCTCAGAATGTTTGCTGGCAACAGGCAGCTCATAGTGTGGCTGGTAGAGTATGCTGCATCTTTTCACATTGAATGAATGGAGTATTTTTCTGACATTGCTCATTTTCTGTAATAATAAAGATCAGGTAATATTAAACATTGTAACACTTTTATATTGAGAAGAGCACACTATTCAGTCCCTGAAAGGTCTGTGTTACAGATAGACTGATAGTAAATTAACTAGTATGCTGTCAACATCATCTTTATTGAACATATTTTAGCATTGCTTATGAAGAATTATGACCTCTTTTGTCATGCAACACTTGAAATACCAACCACTTTTCTTTATCTATAAAGTGTAATGTAGACAGATATGCTTGAAAAACACCTGCTGTGTCTAAATGATGAAAATAGGAGGATGTAAACATAGCAAGGCAGGACAAGGGAAAAAAGAAGTTTGAAAAAGGTTAGGAAAGACAATCAAAACGAATCATCAGTCTTTTTTTTCAGAAACAACAGAAATAGGAAGCTTGCCAGAGAATCCACAGGGCCACGTAAGAAGAAGTATAGAAGAGGAGGTCACAAAGAGTGCAGGAGCAGTGCAAACAATCGGTATGGTTACTTAGAGTTTTAGTTAATCTAATTAGTATTAAATATAACTGTATTTAAATTAAACTCTTGATATAAGAATTTCATTTATCATAAAATAAAATGATCAACAATCTATGGACAAGGCAATTTTTATGTACTAATTATGTTGCTGACATATTGAAGTAGCTCAAAATCTTGAAAAAAATGACATATTAATTTAACTCTAAGATTTGGTTGTTAAAAACCTTCACCATAAGGAACCATGAACATTTATTTCACCTGATCACGAAGGACAAAAATGTGCCAATGAGCTGTTAAAAGGGTAAAAATATTTTTTCTTCACTTGAAAAAATTTCCTGTTTTTACTATTTTTCTTGTTGTTTTTTTCGTATTGTTCTGCTACTTTAGATAGACATAGGCTGACTGACTCAGCAGGTTTAAAACAGTCAGACAGTAACTGAGTTAAAATAAACACTTTTGAGAGCTTCCTTTTTAAAATGTTATAATCTCAAAATTTAAATTCTCTTACAAAGAAAATGAATCAGAATCAGTTCACTCCAGGTTCATATTCTGATTATCCCCCCATTCCTTGTTTAAAATGATTGGTTAAAAGAGTTCATTTGGGTTTCATATACTTTTTTTTTTTTAATGAGAGCAACATACGAGTGCCCACACTAGCCCATTTAGAAACCTCCCATTTTACCCTTTCGAAAACATCCAAACTCTAACAGTCAAAGCCTTAGTCTGCAATCACAGGAAAGTGAGATTGATATCCCAAAAATATTGCTGCTTTTTCTTCTCTGAGGCGATCCAGTTTTGGGCCCCTCACTTCTAGAAAGATGTTGAGGTCCTGGTGAGTGTCCTGAGAAGCTCAGCGAAGATGGTGAAGGATCTAGAGGGTAAGTTTTTTGAGGAATAGCTGAGAGAGCTTGGGTTGTTTAGCCTGGAGAAATAGAGGACCAGAGGAGACCTTCTCACTCTCTACAACTACCCTGAAAGGAGGTTGTAGCTAGATGGGAGTCGACCTTTTCTCCCAGGCAACAACTGACAGGAGAAGAGGAAATGGACTCAAGTTGTGTCAGGGGAGATTCAAGATTCATCAGGAAGAATTTCTTTATGGAAAGGGTTGTTAAATGTTGGAATGAACTGCCCAGGGAGGTGGTGGAGTCACCATCCTTGGAGGTGTTCAAGAAATTACTTACGTGGCATTCAGTGCCTTGGTCTAGTTGACAAGGTGGTAATCAGTCGAAGGTTGGACTCGATGATCTCAGAGGTCTTTTCCAACCTTAATGATTCTATTATCTTTGCCAAGAGACATTTCACAAGATCAGCTCAGGTTGAAGCTGTAGCTGGTGCATGACCCTGAAAAAAGTCCTACTGTTCACTCTATAACATCAGTTAGAACTGAGTTGGAACAAGCCCCTATGGGCAGCTCTTTCTCAGCTTCATGGTCCAAAGAAAGAGAAAGACAAGGGGACTACCCCATGCAGGTAGCCAGGTATCTTGACCATGAAACTTCAAACCGTAAACACTACAAAGACCGGATGATTTCATGGATAACCTGAGAGCTAGGTAGCATGGTCTTATGTGTTGCTAGTTGTCCAGGATAATTGGTAATTTAAGGACAGAAGAGATTTTGTATAGAGTGATGTGATCCCTCTTTGTATGTTTAAGACCTCATTTTCTCAGTCTTTTGAATGCATGAGTAAGAGCTCCAAGACAGACCTCACAACTTCAAGATTTCCATTTAGTACAAAATGATTTTCAGGAGTGTTATTTCACCTAACAAAGGTTTATATGTTTCCTTCCTGGTGATAGGAAACAACTGCCATATGCAGCTCTGCCACATGCACCCGCCGTGCTACCCACTGTAATTTTGCTCCAGGCAGCACTCAATGAGCTAATCTGTAAGCAACAGGATGCAAAAGAAGCCTTTAAGAGTGACTTTTCAGTCAGCACAAACAAGCCTTTTGTATTCCTCGCCATTTTGTCTTTAGACCCAGTCATTCTTCCAGTGGCCAAGGATCAAAGACACTACAGATCAAATCGCTTTGTGTGCTCATCTCACTTTTTACAACCACTGCAGGTCATTCCCTTAAGGAACTTGCATTTTCTAGGAGAACAACTTTAGTTTCTACAAAGCCCTCACAGCCATTGATGCCATTTGGGATCATGGGAGTGCTCTGTGTGTCTGTGCAGATCTGTGGTAGCCATGCAGATATATGTATCTGTGGGCTGTGTCTGCATGTGCCTACTGGGAACAAAATGCTCATCCTAGCTACTGGTTGCACCTGGGGGTAAGGAGCTGCAGCAATTTCATCTCTGTTGGGCTGACAAATTCTGCTATCCTTAAGAATCTTTTGCACAGTGTCCTTTACAAGATATATTTAAGGACTCCAGCACAAACAGAGGGCTTTGTCTACTATCTCATTAGGGAAGACATTGCAGTAAGAAAGTGTGTTGAAGACATGAACAGAGCTTAAAAGCATGTTACATTATTTGAAAACTACTTCTGTGTAAACTCATTAATCAGGTCTTTTCCCAAGAGGAAAAGAAAATGAGCAGAAGCACCAGTGTCCCTGTCTCTCTCTATTCACTGGTGAAAATCCTAGAAATTTATTAGCACTCCTAGTTGCTGAGTTCCTAAAAATAAAGTCAAAATCCAAGAAAAGGTCAATTTATTAGCAAATAAATGCTTTGAAATATAATTTGAGTTCCTGGAGATCCTCACATGTAAATGCATGGCTGAACAGGGGGAGTCCTTACACGGAAAACCATGTCTCTGGAGGCAGCAAATTACAAAGCAGTGACTTTACTTTTTTTCTAGCTGAGAAACACCTCAGACATTTGCAGAAACAGAATAAGAAGATAAATCTAGGGGTGGCCCAAGTTTACATTTTATTGTATGCATTTTTAGCACAAGTACTTTTAGTTGTATAGACAAGACCCAAATCCTTCGCTTACATCAGTAGTTGCTCTAATTTTCTTTGTGTCTGAATCTGACAGGAACAAATTATCTCTCTCTTGGAGCAGTGAATACAGTTTGATCAATGTTAAAAGCAGATTTTTTTCAGCAAAAACTTTAACAAATTTGAATATCTCAAGAACTGGGCTATGTCACCTTCCAGTCTACAACCAGTGGTCTTTGGCAGTGGTGCGGCAGTACAAGGACTGTGTTTCTGCATGGTCCTGTCAATGCCAGATGTATATTCAATATATTTCTGGATTACACTGCTGTGTTGCAGCCTTGTGACCCTTGTTCAGGCTCCATAGGAGGTAATAAAAATGGCAGTTCTTCAGGGAATACAAGAACAAGTCCACTCACATAGCTCAGGACTCTCCTGTACAAAAGGGAATGAGGCCCTCCAACAACAGTCCAAAGCAGAGCTGGTTTGGAGATGATGCTGCAGCCAGAAAATCTTCAACTGGCTGTCTTGGACAACCAGGCTGAACCACACTTACAAGGTGTGCAGCAACAGTATTATAATCTGGGGATGATTACCCAATAATTAATGAGCAGTCATGCACAGCTGTTTAAAGGATGTCCCCAGCCATCCTGGGACTCTCAGGAATCGGGAGTGGTGGCCATGGGTGTGGTGTAAGATGCACAGACAAGCAAAGGGAAACTAAATGCACACAGAACTGTCAAGGGCCAAAAGCTGCTGCTAGCCTTCAAATTCCCTTGTCAACTCCATTGCCTCAAACACATGACCACATACCATGACCACAACAAGCAAGAAAAAGGCCAGCTGCCAGCTAAGGTTCACACAAAAGAAGGGATCAGCACTGAGAGCTATTGCTGACCCTCAGCATCTCTTGGCAGCCACTTCAGATGCCTACCAAAACCTGAGCTCTGTGGTTGCTCTATTCCTCACCAGTGCCTAGCAAGATAACAACCAGCAGGCAGCTGGCACTCCCAGAGAGAAGTGGCTAAGACTGGAGGAATTTGCCAGGTCTCATCTTCCCCTGACAGCCCGTTTGAGGGTCCGTCAAACAGAGGGATCCCTGCTTCTTCTGATATCTAGTGATTTTTATCATCTACTGCTTCCCAGTAGTCAGACCTTAAAAACAACAACTTCCAGGAAATGCTGTCATACGGATCTGGCAAAGAATGAATTTGTGTCCATGCCTCAGCTGCCTTTTACAACTTATTTACAGCCTCACCAGCAGCACTGGTCTGTGCTTGTTCTGAGACCTAGTAATTTTCCTCCCCACAGTCATCACTCAAGCTAGAGTCCAGATCCAAAAGACAACAACCTCCAGCAAAGGCTCCCAACACAGAAGTGATAAGGGCCAAAAACTCTTGCTGATCCTTAGCTTCCCTTGGCAGGCCATTTTACTGTGCCACCAAAATTAGTGCTCTGCCACTTAATCATCACCAGAGGCTAATAAGGAAACAGACAACCTGTAGTTAGTGTCCCAACACAGAAGTGCCTACAGCTCAGAGTTGTTGCTGGCTCACACCTCCATGGACAGCCCCTTCACAGCCCTATCTACCCAAGACTGACTTTTCTCTAATACTAAACCATAACCATTGACAGAGCCCAGCACAAAAATGGAGAGCAGAGAGCTAGGTTTATCACACACTACAGGCAAAGGTCAAAAACTATTGCTGTCAGTCACTTCACCTCAGCAGGCCATATCAAAGCTTCACTAACACTGAGACTCTGATCATGCACCACTGGCTAGCTCTGACTGGCCCCAGTGCACAGTAACAAAACCTACCAGATGCACCTCCCACAGAGAAGTGACCTGCACTGAAAGGTGTTGCTGGTCTTGAATTTACCCAGGCAGCCTATTTCCCAGTCCTATCCAAGCCAGAGCTCTGTCTTGAACACCTAATTATCATGATCACCTGAGCCTGCTGAAAGGCTGCAAAGGGAAGGTGAAGTACCTGAATGTACCGTGGCACTCTAACTCACCTCAAGTGCAGATCCAAAACCGAAAATGTCCAGTGAGTGCTCCCACAGAAAGGTGCCTGAGAGATCTTACTGGATTTTGCCTTTCCCACTGTAGCTTTTCAGTAACACCATCAGCACTACAGGCTAAAACCTTGCCTAGCCAACTAAGTGTACAATCACACTCTTTAACAGAGAGCTAGCTCCAAAACTGAAAATGCCTGGTGAGTGCTCCAACACAAAACGTGATAGGACAAAGAGCTGTTGCTGACCTTACCCTTTCCCAGGTAGCCTTTCAAAACTGTATCCAGAAGTGAGTATGAACTGGTCTAGCCAGCTAAATATATCATCACACTCTCTCACTCTACCAGAAATAGACCTCCAAAAATGAAAACACCCAGTGAGTGCTCCCACACGAAAGGTGCAGAGAACTTTTGCAGACCTTCAGCTTCCTGCTGTAGGCTTTCAACAGCACTACCGATACTGGGGCTGTGTGCTTGCCTTGCCATTAAAGTTACCATAATATTCTGTCACTATAGCAAGATCCTTGTTCCAAAATTGAAAATGTCCAACATCTATTCTGATGCAAATAGGAATAGGGAACAGGACAAAAAGCTGTTGCTGGTGTTCACTTTCCCTGGTAACCTTTCAATAACTCCACCAGCAATGGGACTATCCATATGTCTAGCCAAGTAAACATACCATGACAAACTCTAACTAATACCAAACACAGCTCTGAAATTGAAAAGGTGCAGCAACTGTTTTCACACAAAAGGCAACAGGACAGAAAGCTATTGCTTAACTTTATGTTCTCCCTATTGTCTTTCAACAGCACCACCAGCTTTGTGGCTATGCATTTGGCTAGCCAACTAAACGCACCATCACAGACTCCATCTCACATCAAATAGACTCAAAAACTGAAAATCTTCAGTGGCTGTGACAGATCACAAATGTGTTGCTGGCCTTCACCTTCCTGTGCAGCCTAAAAACTGCAGCACCAATAGTGGGGTTATGTGCTTGCTTTCCTGCCTGAAGTGTACAGTCAGATTTTTAGCCTGTGTCACCCAACTGCAGGTGCAGGGTGAGTTCATCTGGGATCTTAGTCTGTGTTGGTAGTGCCAACATGCACAGCCCAGTGCTGGTAGTGCCATTTACAGGCTGCAATAGGAAAGTGAAGGCCAGCAACAGCTTTCTGTCCCAGCACCTTTTGTGTGGGAGCAATCGAAGAGTTTTTTTTCAGTTTTCAAGTTTGGTTGCTGGCTAATAAAAAAGAGGATTTAATTTTTAATTGAGAAGGAAAATTCATAGCCCCACTGTTGCTGGTGTAGTTTATAGCCTACATGAGGAAAGAAAGAACAAGCAGCAACTTTCTGGCCTGGCACTTTTTGTGTGGGAGCAGGCACTGGACACTTTCAATTTTGCAACTGGAATCTGTCACAAGTAAGTAACGTGATGGTACATTTAGGGGTGAAGGGAAGGAAAGTACACAGCCCTAGTGTGCAGCTGATAGGTTGCAAGGGAAATTGAGTGCCAGCAAGAGCTTTCAGTCCTGGCATCCTTTGGGTGGGAGCAATTGCTGGACATTTTCGGTTTTCAGCTGGGCTCTGTAGGAAGAATGTGACAGTAATTTTAGGTAGGAAGGAAAATGCATTGCCCCAGTTGGTGGTGCAGTTTATAGGCTGCAACAAGAAAGTGAAGAGCAGCAACAACTTTGTGTCTTGGCACCTTTGGTGCAGGAACAATGCCTGCCACTTTCACCTTTTTAACAACGCCCTGACTAGAGTGAAAGAATATGATAGTACATTCAAGGGGGAAGGAAAGAGCATTGCCCCGGTATTGGTGGTTCACTTTATAGGTGGTACAGGGAAGGAGAACCTGTGCAACAGCTTTCTGTCCTGGCATCTTCTGTGCTGGAGCAGTCCTTGGATGTTTTCAGTTTTTGAGCTGGAATCTGCTGAGGGTAAATAATATGATAGTACACTCAGGTGTGGAGTAAAGCACATAGACCCAGTGTTGGTGGAGCAGTTTATAGGCTGCAATGGAAAAGTGAGGGTCAGAACTGCTTTCTGTCTGGATATTTTCTGTGGGAGCAATGCCTGATGTTTTCAGTTTTGGAGCTGCCCTTGTGGCCCCCTAGAGAACGCCACGGTACGTGTAGTTTGTTAGGATAGTGCCTTGCCCCATCTAGTGGTTGTGTTGAATGGAGACAAGGGGAAGATAAAAGCCAGCGACAGCTTTAGGTGATGACATTCGTGTGGGAGTAGTCTCTAGACGTTTTGGAATCTGCCGCAAGTAAATAATGTGGTGGCACTTAAGTGGGGAGGAAAGCACATATCCTCAGTGTTTGTGTTGCAAAGGCTTCAAGAAGAAGGTGAACGCCAGAAACAGCTTTCAGCCTGGCACATTTTGTGTGGTTGCATTTCATTAATGTAATGGCAACGGAGGCAATAGTGACACCAAGAACACCTGCCAAAGCAAGGGTTTCCACTCCTACCCCAGCAGCTGCTACGCCAGTTAGGACATTCACAGTCAGCTGCAGAAGAAAGTTGCCTGCTTCTACCCTGTCATCTACTGAGCATCCTATGATATCAGCAAAGCTGCAGATCACTGTTTTCTGCTTCTTCACAACAGCAACAGAGACACGAGTGACACCAAGATCACCTGCCAAAGCCAGGATTTCCATTCCTATTCAAGTAGTTACCATGCCAGCTAGGGCATCATGGGCAGCTGTGACTAATAGGATGCCTGATCTGCCCAGTCATCTGTTCAGTTCCTACAACATCACCAAAACTGCAGATCTCTGCATCCTGCTCCCACATAATACCAACATCATAACCAGTTAAACCTGAAACACCTACCAAAGCTGGGATTTCCACTCATACTCAAGTGGCTACACTTCCAGCTGAACATCACTAGCAGCTATAAAAGCCAGTGGCCAACTTCCACCCTAACCCTTTACTCAGCCACCTATGACATCACTAAATCATCAGTCACCAGTCTGATGGCAAGGCAAGCAGCCACAGCAGTGACATCAGTGGTGCCTACAGTAATTTCTGGGAGTTGAGCCCTAGAGTGAGCCAAGCAGAGGGTTCTTGGAGTCAGGGAAACCTGAGGAAGACCCAAGAGGCCTGCTAGTAATCAGCAGCTCTTGCAAACAAGACTGACATGGTGAAGGCATTTCCTTCCAAGGGCAACTATAGGAAATTTAAATGGCTCCAGGGAGTGTGAGTGACCAGGAGTGTGGCAAATGGGCTGGGTAAACAGGACTTAGTGCGTCAGCAGGACATGGTGCAGCAGTTTGTGTGACAGCTTATGAGGAAGGGTGTGTAGGGAGGGAGCAGTCACCCTATGGATTCCAGAGCACTGCTGGTGGTTGTTGTCTTCTCAGAAGCCCAGGCATGGTAACCACTTGTCAGGCAGACATGTCCTGAGCACTCACCAGAAAGGATGTGACGACACAGATGAAGCTCACACAAAAACATACAGCCATCCAGGTCTCAGGCTGCAGGGAGTGACAGAGCCTGACACTGGTATCAGACAGCAGTAGAGAAGACCAATGTGTAAGATGCGACCAAGTGAGTTTGAGATCCCTGTGACAATGAGGAGGGTGAGAAGCAAGCTCCCTTCCCTGGGCTTTGGGAGAGCAAATTTTGGTTTCTTCAAGAATCTCCTTGGTGGAGTGTTGTGGAATAAAGTCCATAACAATGTGCTTGCTGCCCAGAAGTAAACCGTGTCCTGGGCTGCATCAAAATCAGCATGGCCAGCAGGTTGAGGGAGGTGATTCCCTCTACTCTGCTCTTATGAGACCCCACTTGGAGTGCTGTGTCCAACTCTGGGTCCCCCAGCACAAGAAAGACATTGAACTGCTGGAGCAAGTCCAGAGGAGGCCACTAAGATGATCACAGGGTGTGAACTCTTCCCCTGTGAAGACAGGAGGAAAGAGTTGGGGCTGTTCATCCTGGAGAACAGAAGGATTCAGGGAGAACTTACAGCACCTTCCAGTATCTAAAAGAAACAAGAAGGCTGAAGAGGGACTTTTCACAAGGGCAAATAGTGACAGAACAAGGGGGGATGGTCTTAAGCTGAAAGAGAGTAGGTTTAGATTAGGTTACCTTCTCCACCTACCGTAAACCTTCACACTGAAGCTATTTGGCAAATTCTGCCAAAATTTGGGATAAGTTCAGAGATGAACAGTATAATTTTGTCTGGTGCTTAAAATTATTGATAGTATTAGTTTCCCTGCTTCAATTCTTGCAGTACATAGTCATAGAATCACAGAATGTTTTGGGTTGGAAGGGACCTTAAAGATCATTCCCTTGCAATGAGTAGGGATGCCAACCACTAACCAGGTTGCTCAAAACCCTGTCCTGGCCTTGAATGTTTCTGGGGATGGGGCAGCCACAGCTTCTCTGGGCAACCTGTACCTGTGCCTTATCACTCTCACAGGAAACAATTTCTTTCTAATATCTAATCTAAACTGCCCTCTGTCAGTCTGAAGTCATTGCCCCTTGTCCTATCACTCCATGGCCTTGTCTAGAATACCTCTCCAGCTCTCTTGTAGTCCCTTCAGGTAATGGAAGGGACTCTAAGGTCTTCCTGGAGTCTTCTTTTCTCTAGACTGAGCAACTCCAACTTACTTAGCCAGTCTTTGTAGGAGAAGTGCTTCAGCCCTCTGAGCATCTTCATGCCCTCCTCTTGACTCACTCCAACAGGTCCATGTCCTTTTTATGCTGGGGGTCCCAGCACTGAATTGTTCAGTTAGACCATCACATCGTCTTGTGCAGTTCAGATCAAGGTTAGTAATTCCCAGGATCTATTATGAGTGTTTTGGAGCAGTATCTGTTTTAAAACCTCCTCTCCTTTGCAAGGCTCATTATTTTACAGGTATGTTATGAGACTGATCCTGACACAGACTGGTGTGTCCTCCCTGGTGATGCTAAGAGCTGGTTTTCATTTCCTTTCTCCCAGTGCATTCCTGTTTTTCCAGTGAATGAGCTATTGTAATTCACATGACTTAAGTTTATTCAGTACTCTATCAGATCTGGAGTGCTGTGAAACTTGTATATTATTTTTACATCCTTCTAGGCCAGTTATAGGAAGTCACAGAAAGCCTTTATTTCAGCATGTACACTTCTCATATCAACAAAATGCTGAATAACACAGTCCTCTGTCCTCTGCATGATATCTTGTCCTATAAACTTCACATCTTACCCTCATTTCTGAAGATGACTGGTTTTACCTGCATAGATGGAGAACACGCAGACAGATGACACATTTTCATAGTATGTTCAACACTAAGATATGTTAGTTTACACACCATTTCTCATATCTGGGTCAGCAGACACTAAACAAAAGGTGGCTTCTAAAGAAAAAAAATCTTTATAAAGTTTCTTTTAGTTTTTCCTGCTAATCAAGAGCCACTGTGTTTTCAGTAACTATTTCAGTAATCCCTTCAGCTGTACAAATCTTCTGAGTGTTGCTCCTTCTTGAAAGAGACAATGTTGAGATAAAATAAAGATTTATTTTTCAAGGGTTTACAGGACCTTTCCCCAAACTTACAGCAAGATTTATGCAGCTAAACTGGAAATGCACTGCTCATCACCTGCACAAGCCTGCCTATCACTTGTAACAATGACCTTTGAAAAGTGGGTTTGAAAAAGGGTGGTTCAGAGGTTTGGCAGCACACCTCTGTGGAGCTTTACACAAATATTGCTTGCTGTTGAGCTGCCATCACTGTGCCTCTTCCTGCTCTCAGTCTACGTGGACTATACAGTGAAATGCTCATACTTAAATCTCTCCTCCAGTGGTTGTGTCAAAGTAGACTTGTTCTCTCGCACATTAAGAATGTGCACAACTCAAATATCAGAGCAAAGCTGACAACCTGTAACTTCTTAACCACCCACTTGACTATATATAACTTTACCTAAGGGCTTTCTTTTATTTTTCAACTCCCTTGTTGGTAATATTCATACACACATTTATGTACACTGTCAACTAGCCCAGTCTGGCAAATGAAGCATAGAACATACGTAAATGTTTGCAGGAAGGAAGTTTTGATCCTGTTTATGTCTTTCTTATCTCTAAAGGAAAGTAAGCTATTGTCTGTAAATCCAGTCTCTATGAAAATTTCATCTTGTGACATTATTTTGCTATTGGACAATAATATTTTTGCTGCTGTGTCACATGAGGACTGGTGGAGGTCACTGTCTGAGGGCTTGAGCCAGCCAGTCCCAGGCAGAATTCATTTCACAACCTTTAAAACTGGGTCAAAAATGTCCAGAGTGAGGAAGAAGTGTCCAGAGTTCTGACACTGGGGAAACCTGTGACATTCAAATCAAAGTTTTTGCCCTTACATATGTCAGAATTTTACTACTGGCATATGGCTTTGAGCTTATTAGAAAAATATATGTCAAGTGGCCAACTCGTAGTGTAAAGTTAATATGTCCTTAAATTTAGCAATGAGGTGGCATATGAGTTATATTTCTTTGGAACTGTGTTGCAGTGTAGAGTGCTGTTCCTAGAAATGGCTGGGATTTGTAACCCAAGAGGTACCATGCACCTGAAACTGTGCAAGTGGTCATCCATTTTCTGATGAGCCTGAACTATTCCATCCCTGCTCCTGTTGGAGAAGCTCATTAGCATAACACTGAGAAGGACAGAGGCAGAAGAAGTTTATTGTATTAAGCCCTGATTTGGCATTTTGATGAACATGTAGTCAGGGTTTAACACACACAAGGTTTTTCACACACACAGAAAGAAATCTTTGCTTCCTTCAGAGATTAATTCTGTGAATTGCTCTGACTATTATTTGCTGTGCTCTTTTATCCTTTCAAATTCATTGTAACAATATAGCAGAAGGTGATCTTCAGTTGATTTTTAAGTTCATGCTACCTTGAAATTCAAGTATATTTGCTTTCATTCCGCTAGTTTATTAACTACTCCTTGTCAAAACCAGTCCATAACTATTCTCACTGCTACAGATTTTCATTTTAATGGAGAGCATACTTGGAATTTATCTCCTGGTGCAGTTTGAAGAAGCCTACTGTCATTTATAATTACATAAGATTCTGGACAATGTGCAATTTTCAGTTCTATATTATCATCTTCAAACATTCTGCCTACTCAGTGCTAATCATCTTCTTGCTTAAGCATCTGGTGTTTAGACAACCAGAAAGTGTACTGAAATATAAACTGAGGTTGCTCTTAAGCCTCTCACGTTATCACTAAATAGCAGATAGCAGAGATGCTTTACTTTTAATAAACATCATATGCATTGCAATGGCTTCAGATATCTAACTCCTTTACTAGAAAGTAGGAGATACCCAACTGCACTATCAAGACTGCAAATATTTGAGACTGATTTGCACAAGATGTTCTTTCTATTTGAACCATAGTGGTGGGATTTGCCAGATTAGAGACATATGTGATGGTAAGGTTTATATCTGAGCTCATTTTTTTGCCATTGGAGAGAAAGAGGCACTGTTAGAGACTGATTGTAGAGGGCTGTGATCCAGCAATTGATCTTTACTTCATACAATATTATAGAGATTCAGGTTGGCAATTACATAGAATCACAGAATATGCCAAATTAGAAGGGACCCACAAGGATCAAGTAGAGCCCTTAGCCCTGCACAGGACCATCCCCAAGAGTCACAGCATGTGACTGAGAGTATGATCCAAAAGCTTCTTCAACTCTGGCAGGTTTGGTGCTGTGACCTGGGGAGCCTGTTCCGGTGCCCAACCACCCTCTGGGTGAAAAACATTTTCCTGATATCTGATCTAAACCTCCCCTGACTCAGCTTCGTGCGGTTTCCTCAAGTCCTGTCACTGGTCACCACAGAGAAGAGATCAGTGCCTGCCCCTCCCTCAGAAGGAAGTTGTAACTGCAGTGAGGTTTTCCCTCAGTGTTCTCTTTTCCAAGCTGAACTGACCAAGTGATCCCAGCTGCTCCTCATACAGCTTCCCTTCAAGGCCCTTCACCATCTTTGTTGCCCTCCTTTGGATGCTCTCTAAGAACTTAGAGTCTTTCTTATATTGTGGTGCCCAAAACTGCACACAATTTCCAAGGTGAGGCTGCTCCAGTGCAGAGCAGATTGGGACAATCCCCTCCCTCACCTGGCTGGTGATACTTTGCCTGTTGCCCCCCCAGGACAGGGTTGGCCCTCCCGGTTGCCAGGGCACTGCTGACTCATATTTGACTTGCCATCAAACTGGACCCTCAAGTCTCTTTCCTAGCACTGCTTTCCAAAATCTCATGCTCCAGTCTGTGCAAACATCCAGGATCGCCCCATCCCAGGTACAGAATCCAGCACTTCTCCTTGTTGAACTTCATGTGTCTGGTGATTGCCCAGTCCTCTGATTTGTGGAGGTCTCTCGGCAGGGCCTCCCTACCTCTGAGAGAGTCAACAGCTCCTCCCAGGGTCTAGAAGTCACCTGAGTCTCCACTCAGTCTCCTAGGGTGGATGAAGCACTCCTTGACCTTCCTCTGGAAGAGTTTGTTTGAGCTGGTACTAATAAAAGGGAAAGACCAGGTGCTGGATTGACTTTAGTAGAAAAAACATGCACAGATGTCTTAATCCCATACTAACAGATTGGTTGAATATGACACTTTATTTCAGCTTCTGAAAAGTTATGCACCTGATTTAAGATGCTTTTCTACTATTGGACATGGAGAGAGAAATGAATTTTCAAATAACACCCTTGCTGCCTGAAAATATGTAAACTCATTTACTGATGATGCGATTCCTGTGGAGGTGCCTCTGTCTCTCTATTGGTTATAGACCAACACCTCAAATTAGCTGCCCAGCTATAAGTGTAGTGGAGTGGGATGGGATTCGTCTGACCATCATCAAGCTAGGACTCAGAGCCCAGATCTGAAAAAAGATTTTAATAAGAAGACCCTGAACGTGTTCAGATTGCAGATCTAACTGGTGCCAGGTTTGGGGTTTTGTTTTGTTTTTTGTTTTGTTTTGTTTTGTTTTGTTTAAAAAAAAAAAAAAAAGTAGTCTCTACCAAAATATAGACTTAGAACATGTTTCTGAAAAATGTGAGCCCATACAGCTTAGTGGAAGAGATTAGCTATATAGAAGAAAAATACCTGTCAGTGACAATCTCAGATCAGAGCTCCTTAATGCTTAATTTGATTCAAAAGTCACATAAAAATTCTTGCAACGCTGAAACCAAATGGGAAGGGCTGAATGACCAGAGAATATCATTAGTCTTCTCTCCCACCTGCTATTATTACTTTTACATCAGGGCCTGGTGGATAAAATGCGTGTTAAAAGTCCATCACTCCACTCTGATGACAATGGGAAGAGTTTTTCTGTCATTTGTAGTGGACACCAGGATATTTTCTCAACTCTCAGGATTATAAGTGCTGCTATTGTCATATCACAACTTTAATGGGCACTTAAAGGAACTGCTTGAGTAAGCTGAATTCTCTATGTTTGAGAAGCCTTTCTGTGTATTGGTTATGTCACTAACTATGCAAAGTGCATAAGAAAGTAAATATTGTGGAAAGGCATAAGAGGACAACCATTACGTAAAAAAGGAAATTACTTATGTGTCTAAAACAGGATTTCAGATGACCAATTGTTAAGCATTACATTATTATGCAATTTCTATATATCATCAACCCTTTGTGATGTGCATGTTTTTCTAATTTAAGATTCCTTTGATTTATTAGGGGTGGTGTTGTTCCTAATTACCAGTGTGAGTGCATTATTACTTTTGCTGTTATTGCACTCTTTTTTCCTTTTTGATGTTCTTCCTGGTTCAACACACCATGAGAGAGGCAACTCTTTGCTGTAATGGGAAGTATAATTTTGATAACCAAAATAATTTTCCCGATAATTGTTTTCTAATACTTTCGCATTTTCTGTTGAAGCCCAGCCATATATATGTGATCTATTTTGGTGTCAGAACACTGTATGCATGTTCTGGAAACTCTGAGACCAAACACATTCTGCAATAGCAGTGATGCAGTGATTTATACTGAATCCTCTTATGACTGACCCTTAGTGCTTTTCATGTGCTCAGTCAGTTGTATGTAAGCTTATATGAGTCCCAGATTTTCTTCAAATGTCAAGCAATGCTTCAGAATTAAGTGAGATATTTCAGGTGCAAAATGGCACACCTTGAGAATGGAACACCAAAACTAGAATAGAATAAATCTGAATTCCTTCAGGAAAATATCAAAGACATATCTGCTAGGAGTCAAAACAGAACAAACATGATTATAAGGAAAAATAATTTCTTGGTGTGGCTAAGGCTGTGTGTGCTACTCTGAAGGGTGACTTCCTCTTTCTAGAATAGAGCTGGTGGAGCTATGGTTGATGAAAATTAAACCTATTGCTGGTTCAGTTACCAAATTGGAAACTAAACAGGTAAGTTATATCAGCTTGAAAGGAAATTTAAAAACCTTTTTCTGTTGGGGTAGTTAAGTAAAACACTAAACAAAAGGGGTTGAGCTCTACAATTTGACATATTTAGATAAAAAATCAGCAGAAACCAAGGCAAGGATTATGTGTCATTCATGAAACAGAAGATTAGGAACAGCTCCATATGAATCC
>JAWWTY010000001.1:30119601-30135524 GCA_035222235.1 Margarornis squamiger
AAAAATCAGCAGAAACCAAGGCAAGGATTATGTGTCATTCATGAAACAGAAGATTAGGAACAGCTCCATATGAATCCCAGGGAAGAAGAATTCCCTGGAATAGAGAACAATGATTCAAATGCCTTCAAGTCACTTCTAGTGAAGGAAGCCCCACTCCAAAGTTTTGGATATGTACACAGTGTTAAGTGCCATTCACTGTGCTGAGCTGGATGGAGGACCCAGGCAGCATTCCAACCTCTTCTCCATTGGATAACCATAGTTAAGAGGTTCATGGATTAGGTGCTTCTGGTATGTAAGTACAGCTCCAAGTTTTGCTTTAATTTTTTGAAGTATTGTTTGGGACAGAGAAACCTGTTTGTCCTTCAAAGAGTTCTCCTTCAGAAGTCTTCTCCTGGTGTGCACAGTAGTGTGGTTTATGCTTGGAGATGAGACATGGGAATAGAGAAGATGTGTCTGCTTTTCTGTGCCCTGCTTTGGCATGGGATCTGGATCCCCGGGCCAGGCAGCCCCATGACAGCACCTCCAGCAGTGGCATCAGGGAAACTGTCACATGTCATAATCAGTCATTAGTGATAGCAGCAGCTTCATGCTGCTTCCCTATAGCTATTCATGCAAATTTTTACATTGAAATTCAGTAGGACATACAACCCAGGTGCAGCCATGATTTCAGGTCAGCCTGATGTGGTTTTTTAAGGAGAAAAAAGATCTTCTCAGCCTTGTTAAAGCCATGTGTCTGTACACTGAGGTTTCTCAAGTTATCAAGGGTGTGTGATCAAAACTCCATTCTACTTCCTCTTGTTCCAGTTGAATAAGGTAATGCACAGTGACCATTCCCTTGCTTTTGTTGAATGACACATATGTGAAGCCACATAGGTGGTTCTGGGATCATGTTGCCACTTTGGGTTAAGTCAGCAGAGCTGATGACTAGGGGTTCTCTTTCTCCTCATTTCCATAGTAACCTCTCACAAACTGATGATATTTTACCCATATGCAGATGGTCAACAAAGACCATATGCAATTCAATTGTATACAGTGCCATGTTCAAAAACATCCTATACAGTAACCATGGTTGTCCCACTGAAAACTGCCTTCTGCAGTTAGTGTTCAGGATGATAAGCTTTTGAAATATTTTGAAGCTGGATTTTTCTGTCTCAGATGGAATGGGTTAAAGTATCTGTCTGTTTTCTCTGGTCCCCATAACAACTTGTCAACGCACTGGAGAGAAGGGATATCATCCAAATGGACCTGGACAGACTGGAGAGGTGGACTTACGTGAGCCTCATGAAGTTCAACAAGGCCAAGTGCAAGGTTCTGCACCTGGGTCACGGCAATCCTAAGTACAAATACAGGCTGGGTTGAGAATGGATTGAGAGCAGTCCTGAGGAGAATGACTTGGCTGCATTGTGAACAAGAAACTTGACATGACCCAGCCATGTGTGCCGGCAGCCCAGAAAGCCAACCATGTTGGCTACATCAAAACTACTGTGACCAGCAGGTTGAGGGAGGGGATTCTGTCCCTCTACTCTGCTGTCATGAGACCTCATCTGGAGCGCTGTGTCCATCTCTGCCCCAGACATAAGGATGTGAACCAGCTGAAGCAAGTCCAGAGGAGGGCATGAAGATTCTCAGAGGCCTGGAGCATCTCTGCTGTGGAGACAGGCTGAGAGAGCTGGGAGGAGGGAAGACTTTGGGGAGACCTTAGAGCACCTTCCGGTACCTAAAGGAGCTTCAAGAGAGATGGACAGGGATTTTGGACAAAGGTAGGGAGTCATAAGACAAGGGGTAATGGCTTCAGTTTGACAGAGCAAGTTTAGATTAGTCAGTAGGAAGAAATTCTTCACTGTGAGAGTGGTGAGGCACTGGAACAGGTTGCCAAGAGAAGCTGTGGCTGCCCCATCCCTGGAAGTGTTCAAGGCTAGGTTGGATGGGGCTTTGAGAAACATGGTCTAGTGGAAGGTGTTTAATCTGGATGGTCTTTAAGGTCCCTTCCAACCCAAATCATTCTATGATATATTTTCATGCCATATCAGCATGAATGACTTAGGAGATCTTAAGTACTATGTATGTACAAACACTGTTCTTCCCCCTTCTGCATGAATAGTGTCCTATTGTCTGGCTTTAATTTGTAGTTCCCTTTGTGCTCTTTTAGCTTCCTCAATGGGTTCTCAGATTTCCTGTCGAACTTGGCAGCGGTGCCCTGGCTGGGCTCTTGCCATCTTCTGTTTGAATACACAACCAAAACCCCAAGAGGCCCTTTTTTGGTTATGCTATAAATCAGCCTTATCATGAAGAGCAGCCACTCCAACAAGCAGAAGTTTTTATACTCAGGATGTAGGGTAACTGTTAGTTGTATATATTAGTTAGTCTTTAGAGTATTTATTTCCCTAATGTTAATTCTAGATTCATTTATTTCTACTGGGCTGCCTAAAGCTGCCAGTTTTCAGAAACTGAAGCTCTGAAAAATGTACAAACAATACAGGGATACAAGCAAGTGACTGTGAGTCACAGCTTCTACATTCAGTTTCCACTTACACTGCTTCACTCAATTAACTCCTCCAAGGCTCATTTTCAATACTTTACAAGAGCCCACTAATTGCATAGGAGTGTGGTGGCTTGGACAACCTTAGAAGAAAGGGGCTTTGACATTCAAATACTGACAATTAATTTAAATACTGTAAATCAATGAATGATGGTGATTAATTTGCTGTGATTTCCATTCTTACTTAATGATGACAGCTACTTTCTCTCCTTCAGACCTCTGCCCTTCCAGCAATACAACTCAAGTGAACTGTGATTCAAGCCAGAATTCATGTAAAAAATTAACAGCAGAGATACTGCTGGCTATGCAGTGAGAGCCATCTGAACAGGGACCAAGGACACAGCCAGAGGGAAGCTATGCCTGAAGGAAGGCTGTTTGCTTTGCCTTGCAATCACTGTCAATGTTTGGGTGGAGAAAAAGTGGTGACAACAGAAAAACAGTGAAAAAACTGTCCTCCACCTTGTGTCCACATGCACCTGCTCAAGTTGTCTCTGCACTACCTGGCACTTTGGAAATAGAGGATGAAGATCTTAAAGTACCCTAGTAAAAGGGGTCTGTTACCTTGCATGACCTCTGCCTGCACCCTAGCTGTTTTCTCATGCCCATTTGGACATTTTCCAAGCCACCCAACAGGGATAATCTTCCCACTATGAGAAAAATGTAGTATTTGGCTTGTTAAATTGACTATCATTCCTGCAGCTGGTAATCAGGAAACTGCTTATCTGTTAATCATCCCAGTAAGGAGTGGGCAGCCAAAGATTCTGTATGAGTAACATTGCTGAATCAGCCCAAAACACCTCCCCTGGCCTGCTGTATGGCCTCTCTGCACCCCTTCCAGCCTATATCCCCTCTCCACAACACAGTGAGTAAAGGGCTGTGGTCTGCTCCCAGGGAACACTTAAGCCTGTCCCATGTACCTCTTTGCTTTGCTGAGTGCAACCCTAATATTGCAGGAGGCAATGAAAAGTCTGGCGAGGTCTGGGTCACTCTTCCTCACTGGGAAGAAATGGACTGCACCCAATGCAGACCTGAGGCTGCAAAACTATCTCCATCCTTACTTGTTACTTCACAGGCACTAAACCTAGTTCTTTGGGGCACTGCTATGCTGCTAGTGCTACAGCTTTCTTCAGGACCCTAAATGGAAATGGGGCTGCTTATGTTGACTAATCATGCATGATCTATAGTAGGGACTCACCACTCACAATGCAGCTCCTGTCGGTCCAGCTATCCTGGGTTCATGATGTTAGCAACAATCACTGGACCATCCCCCAAATCAGATGTTGTGAGACATGCTAGCACAATGTACTGCCCTTTCTTGGCTGGCTTACTTACTTGGGGTAAAAGCAGCACCAAATATCAGAGAAATCTCTCTGACTGATGAGTCATTGCTGCCAGACCAAGTAGACCGAGGGATTGTTTAGCTGCAATTTTATTTTTTGTCTTCCTAATTTAATAAAGTGGAGAACTGTAAGACAGCTACATCACGTCCTGGATCTTCAGCCTTTGACTTCACTTTGGGATTGTCAGTGTAGAGAGACATGGTAGGGCATGAGCAGACCAGTCTGGGGCTGTGCCCATGAAAGCTCCTTGGTGGAAGCTGTGAGCTCAGGCACATGAAGCCATGCAATCCCAACCAGAGCTGGCATGAGGCCAACCAGCTCAGCTCCACGGTGGAGGAAATATATGGCTGTCTGCACCCATTCATGTAGATGTAGCCTTGGGGAGGTCAAAGATGGAGCTGCTGTCAAGGATTATGCAATGCCTTTCCCCAGAGGCACTTTCCCTGGCACAGGATTTGCCTAGAGCAACCCTCCTCAAGGGACTGTTTCCTTAATGGAGGAATGTACTCATAGCCTGATAGAATGTTGAGTTATAAAGACATGATTTATGATACATGTTACTGCATGAAAGGCAAACAGTAGCACAAAGTAGCTCAGGTCTGAGGAGAGCATGATTTATTCCCTACCACTGTATCCAAAAGCATCCTGGAGAGGCAGCAAGTCTGCTGCTGAGACCCCTGGGCTCTCCTTGCCTCCCCCACAATGAGGAGCTGCTCTCCAATGTTAGATCTGTGTTGCTAAATAACAGAAAGGTCTCTCACAACACTGTAGGGTCCAGATCCTTTTTGAGAGCCACACAACGCAAAGGGAAGAGGAGGGCAGCAATCTGGATAGAACAGCAATACAAGGAAGTCTCATTCAACTGAGCTTTGGCCAAGTAGCAGATTGTTGGTCTGGTTGTTAAACTGGAAGCCTCAAGTTTGGCTTGTACCCCAGGGGGATCTGGAGAGATGGGGAATGGCAGTTGCAAGGAAATTCAGTAAAGAGGCTTTGAGGTTAGTACATTGTCCCTGTCTTGTGCACGAGTTTGTCCTTGGACAATGCAAAATGCCTTTTTTTGCAAATAGGGTGTGTAAGTTACCAATGCATACTGCAGGGCGAGAACTGCATGCAAGCAGGTACTAACTGCATCAGGAAGCTCCAAGTGGAGTCATCTTGTGCAGTTTCTCTGTTCTTGGATGTACTTATATCCAGGTTCTCCCATCTGTGGAAGGAGCCAGGTTCTGCTTGTCTCCATACATTTTCAGTTGAGTTTGACTGGAAGATCTTCAGGCATAGTCTGATACACACCTAACATGAGGCACTCCTGACCCCTGCAGGACTTTCAGTGTGACTGTAATGTAGACAAGTTCTCACTGGAGGAATGCAAAAAAAATATATGTTCTTCTTTTTCTGCCTAGGTTCAGAAAGTGCATTGATTTACAAATGAATTTTATTTAGGTTCTGATTAAAAATCTTTCCAAGTTCATAAGTTATCAATTACTGCTTTGAAGTCTTCTGCATGTGGTATGGATAACACAATCATGACATGTTGGATGAAAAAAATGTTTTCAGCTATGCTTGATGATCTAGATCCTTGCATTATAGAAATCAACAGATTCATAAGAATATATATATAATTTTTTTTCCTATGAAGGTTTGACCTTCCACCTTTTCAACAGAACTACGGTGGGTTTTTTATGCCTATACTATGAAAAGTCAAGACTGTACACCATTTTCCGTTGGTCTTTATCCAGTTTTTGAGAATACCTGCATCTTTGACAAATATCAATCCACAATTTGTGTTTGCCTGCATCCTTTGTAGCACAGGCTTGACTGACATACTGTAATATTTTGATGCATTGAAATGATTGTTTCTATAAGAGCAGACTTTTTCTAGTCAGTAATATTATTTCTAAAAATTTAAATGTTCTAGAAATAATAGATGAAGAAGAGATGCTTCACCTCTTGATGAAATATAGGTGCATAAAATCCCTTGATCTAATCTTCAGTACACTCAAATATGATACAATTCAAAAACTCATCTTGGGATCAAACTTTATTGAGTTTATGTCCTGTTTGAGACACACAACCTGAAACAGATGAGAGGAATTGAGTGAAGAACAGAGGGAGAGATCAGCGGTGAGGATGGAGTAAACAGAACAGCCAGGGAAGTAAAAGCAGGAAATGCATTAAGAAAATGAATTTTTTTGGACAAAGTCTCACTTTTGATGGTGTGACCGGCTTTCACCCAGGTTGTCCTCTGAGCACAGTCCAAAAAATTGCTGGATATGCTGAACCTGCTGAGCATCACCTATTGTCATCACCAGTCCCACAGATGTTATTGGTAGAGCAAAAACTTTGTAGAGCAAAAAGTGAGCACCAATGGAGCAGTACCCCCACTGGGGTGAATGAAACTATCTTGGCAAAAGATTGCTTTCAAGCAGGAACCTGGATATGCTGGTTTAATATGGATGTGCTGTTCTGGAACAGTTTTCATTTATGGAACATGAAGGATTCAGGCACTCAGGCACTCAGGCTGATCTGAAGACCATCTGGGTTAATTAGATTAATCTCAGAAGTCCAGAACAATTTGCATTTCAACATCGATAAGTCCAAACTGATGGAAAAGCATTCACTCTCTTCCCATGCATAAAATGTCTTCCAGGAAGCAGACTCTGCTGTGTTCCATGGGTTCAGGATTAATTTCAATGGACATTCACATCTATGTCACCAGTGAGACTGTAAAAATCTACCCAACATTTGACTTAAATTTTCTACATGTTTCTTCCTTCTCTGATGATGCAGAATTTCCTTTTCTGTTTGTATGCTTTAATTCACCCTGTTCTACTGTGAAACAACTATCACAACGTTTCTGCAAAGGTCCCATTTTTCACACATTTCACAGGTGCTGCTGGATCCCCTCTGAACTCTCTCACAGTGTCTGGCTGGAAAACTTAGCCAGATTTTGTAAACTCAGTGTTGAGACCAGGGGTCTTGAGGAACCCACCTGGGAGTTCTGCAAAGCAAGACAGAACAAGGTGTATAAGAGCAGCTGTCACAGAGTTGTGTCCTAATAAATTATCTCTAGTCAAGATGTTATGCTAATGGTACTGGAAATAGTCTTGGTCTGTCCCATTTGTCAAATAAAACATGAAGATAGTTTAAACTACTTCACAAGCAAGAAGAGGTGTAGAGAGCTGTGAGGGCTCAGCTGGCAAACAGATTGTAACTTTATCTCATTCATCTACAGCTGAGGCATCTTCAAAACCAGCACTGATTTAACTAGAAAAATACCTGCCATATCTTCCCAAAGCAGATAGCATGTTGTGGCCTTATTTCTAAGTTGTGGGATATCTGCAACAGTGTAGTGTAAAAGCAAAAGAGGTAAGGATTTTTGTATGGAAAACTTAGCTATGTCTTAGGTATGTCTTTTAGGCCTTTATTAATTGAATGAACCTTTTATTTATTATTATTCTCAGAGAAGGAAAAATAGGAAGATCTGCTCATTTTATTTCATCCAAATAAAGGAAGATCTTTCTTTGAGATAAGACTTTATTCCCATAAAAACTGCACAAGACCAAAATCCCAACAGGCAGGTTGTGAAATAAGAAGTGGTAAGAAAAAAACTCCATTTGGTCAATGAGTTGCTGAAAGCATTGCTCCACAGACAGCAGTAAGTGATTTGTTTAGCTGTGCATCACTCAGGTACTCTGCTGGAAACATCTGAGAATACTTTTTGTGGGTGAATCCAGAGGTCTCTTGAACAGTAGTAGGAACTACATGATGCAAACCAAATGAAGAGAAACATACAAATGTGACATCATTGCAGTTTTATTGCATCTACTTGGAAGCCTCTTCATGAGCAGTCTAAGGAAGCAGGAGGCTGGAAAAACAATTACACCATGGGAAAAGAAGGTGACATGACATTGGATGTGCACAGGCAGAGAGTTGTGCAAAATTTTCCTTACTGAACAATGGTCTTGACTTCTGGTTTTAATTACTGTTTTAAGAGGGTAAGCTGACATTAGACTTTAGAGATCAGATCTAACATATCAACCAGTTAAAGCAAAACACTTGGTGCATCTGTTTTTCAAACTAATTCTGACTTCTTATCCAACTGTGAGTTTGAGTGGATACCCACAAACTGGTGTTCAGTTACCTTTGAGTTGCCCTGGGGTATGCAGCCTGGCCTCCAGCTGACAGACAAGAATAGCTAATTTTTCTCTCTGTCCTGTGAGATGATTTGGCCCTTAGGCATGGAGTTACCACGGCAGCTATATTTCCAGCTACACTTTCTACAGAGCTTTTTCCCTGAGTGACACTTTGGCAATATTTACCCATTTAGGAGATGTGGTACAGGGATGCTCAGCATTAGAGTCCTGTTGGGGCTTACACAAGTATAAATGGGTTTGTGCTGTTTGTGGCATTTCTGAATATGCCAGTGAGCAGACTGTGAAATTCATAGGTAATTTCAACATTAAACATAGTCTTCTGCAGAAGTTAGGCACCAGATGGAAGAATCGCCAACTGGAGTGTAAAAATTTATATTTTGGACTTAAATATCTAGGGTGGCAATTAAAGTACACAGGTCCCTTTCTGGATCTTCATTTCACTGGGCACCATTATCTCCAAACAGTAAAGGAACTTGATTTAGTGGTGATGGGTCCGGTTCAGCAATGCAATAACTTGTCTGATGTCTGTGGTGAAACACAAGGGACTGATTAGGGGAAACACATGGTCTGGAATAACACATGTAAGGTAAAAAACAATGGTAAGATCTGCTACAAAGAGCTTTTTTCAAGAGTAAACAACAATTAATGAAGCTGAAAGTTTAAAACTCTTTAATCTACAACTCTTTCCAGAATTTCTTGTAGCAACATTTTAAAGTGAAAGGCAGTGGAGTCATAAAGCTTGTAAATATAAAAAAAATAAAAAATAAAAACACAAATTACAATATAAGTACTCATAACGGAAGAGTGCTTTACAATGAAAAGTATTTTTCAATGAAAATCTTACCTGATAGGTGTCTCCTGGAATTTCAAAAGGTTACTGCTATTATATTATTTTATTTTATTTTATTTTATTTTATTTTATTTTATTTATTTTTCTGCTTGTGCCTCAGGACTAATTGAAGTGAAAATATTGAAAGGTTTATATAGTTTCAATAGCCTCATATTTTGGTTTTACTTTGTTTTGGTTTATTTTGCTGTTTTATTTTAGTGATAACTGGGAGGGATGTTATTTAGCATTAGCTGATTGAAACATTTCTTCATTTTCTTTAGAACAAAGATAGTAAAAACAGACTGAATGTTGCAATGATTACTTTTAAACTATTTTTTTATTGCATGAGAATGTTCTTGGTGCAGTAGAAATATCTGAATTCAAATTGAATCTCTGTCTTTACAAAGGACACATTTCCCAAATTCAAGTTTGTCAGAATTTTCATGGAACATTTTAAAAAGCTGAATTTTAATTTTGAGCTATAAAAATGAAAAGAAAAAAAAA
Organism: Margarornis squamiger; assembly: GCA_035222235.1. Classification (NCBI taxonomy): domain Eukaryota; kingdom Metazoa; phylum Chordata; class Aves; order Passeriformes; family Furnariidae; genus Margarornis; species Margarornis squamiger. The sequence goes on from JAWWTY010000001.1 coordinate 30,128,968, forward strand.
AAGAAGGAAAAAAAGAAAGGAAAGTTTATGTGAACTCAGACTTCCATAATCTGACCAGCTCTGCTCACATGTGACATCATCACCCACTTTTGCCATCTCTCTGGACACTTCTACAGACAAATCCCTTCCACAGCTTCAGTGCAGGGAGCAGATACTGTTTATAGGCTCAGTTTCTCTGCTACTCTATTCCTCACCTAGGTGCATGGCCTGCTTTTGTTTTGCAAATATTTGGAGAATAATTCAAATTGTGAAGAGCCTCTGGAGAGCTCCACTCCAGCTCCCTGATCAAAGCAGTGCCAACTTCAGTGTCAGAATTGCTTGCTCCAGGCCTTGCCCTGATGAGTTTTGAAAGTCTCCAAGGATTTTCCAGAGTTTGGCCTCTCTCATTGCAAAGAATTTTTTCCATATGTTTAATGCGAACATCTGCAGTTGCAGCTCTCAGTGGTTACATTTTGTTCTCTAACTGAATACTCCCTCCTCCTGGGAGGAGCTGACACAGTCTTCCTTATAACTGCTCTTCTAATATTTTCCCCCAAGACTTTCTCTTCACAAGCCTAGTTTCCTCCATCTCTTTCTCAGATATCATATGCTCCAGCCCCCTGACCATCTTGGTGGCCTCTGCTGGATTCAGTCCATCTTGTCAGTCTCTCTATTGAACTGTGAGACCCAACAGCCTGACATAGTAATCAGATGTGGCATTAGATGTCCCAAACAGAGGGGTGTAACAGCATTTCTTGATCTTCTAACTAAGCTTTTGAAAATTCAGCTCAGTATGTAGCTGTATTTCATTGTCACTAGGGCATGATGCTGATTCATGGACAACTTGTTGTCCATTCAGACCCTCAGATCGCCTTCTGCAAAGCTAATTTCCACTCATCTTGTTCCTAGACTGGAGTGTTACATGAGCTTGTCCTGACCAAGGTGCAGGACTTTGCTGAACATTATGAAGCTTCTGTTTGACCATTGCTCTGATGTGAAAGGTTCCAACATTCCAACCACTGCTTCATTTGGTGCCACCCACAAACACGGTAAAGGCTCTGTCCCATCAGCTTAAATACAGAAATGTAGCTTAAAGCAGTGTGCAGCCTTCTTTTCCTTTAATTCTGCCCTGTAATGCTGTACTCTGCTTCTGATTTCATCCTGACTATTCCTTCCCCATTCTTTACTTTGAAGGTGACAGGGCACTAGAACAGTCTGTCCAGAGGGTTTGCTAAGTCTCCTTCTCTGAAAAGATTCAAAGCCCCCTTGACATGATCCTGTGTGACCTGCTCCAGGTGAACCTGCTTTAGCAGAGGAGTTAGACTAGATGATCTGCAGAGGCCCCTTCCAACCCAAGCCATTCTGTTACTTTGTGATTGGTATTCCAAAATTCTTGTTCAGCTATTCTCATTTCTCTTCAGTTCTTTTTGTGCCACACCTCCTGCCCAGTTGCCTGTTCCAAACCTTCTTTTTGTTGTGTTTCTTACCCAAAAATTGAGTCACCTTCTTCTCTAGTCTTATATCTGTGATTCTGGACTCCCTTCTCCCCTCCATTTTCTGGCAAAGTCAGGAACAGTAGAGAGGAGTCTTCTCTGTAGTCATCTTCCAGCATGTTTCTTCATAAAGTATACTGCTTATGAACTCTAAAATCACAGAACCACAGAATGTTTTGCATTGGAAATCTTACAGGTCACCTACTTCCAATCCCCCAACCATGGGCAGGGATGCCACCCACTAGATCAGGTTGTTCAAACACCCACCCAACCTGGCTTCTACAGATGGGGCACCCACAGCTTCTCAGCAACCTGTACCAGTGGTTTCCCACTCTCACAGTAAAGAGTTTGTTTCTAACATCTAAATTTACTCTCTTTTAGCTTAAAACTGTCCTAGTCCTGTCACCATTTTCCCATTTAAAAAGCTGCTCTATTTTTTTTTTTTTTATAAGTCCCCTTTAAGTACTGAAAGGCATCAAGGATATGTCTCCCAAACATGTGTCTTTGGTGCAATGACTGCTAGAAATGAACAGGAGAAGGAAATTTTTGGAACTAACTTGGCTCTGCAATACAGCAGAACTGCCATGAACAATAGCTTGGGAGAAAAGTGACTTTCTCAGTGTTGCAGGACTTTTCCCTTGTATTTGCCAAAATTTTGTTTGGTATCATATTGCATCAGACTCCAAATGTCTTTGCTTGTGAAAGAATGTTGCACCGCCTGACAGACCCTCCTCAGAAAATTCTTCTGTGCTTATACAGTCTCTTTTTCCTCCTGTTTCAGTTTCACATGATTTTCCTGTTTGCTTTAAACTTCTGTTTGTCACACCATGAACTGATGTCCTCCTCTGTTTACAGGCATCATGTACTTGCAAGCAGCTACCATGTTGCCTAACTAAGCATTTCCCATCCCTCTCTCTTGAATGTTCTTCAATTTCCAGTTACACTTCTCTGTTACTCATCATGAAGACCTGAATTGTACTAAAATCCTCTTCTCTACTTTATTTTCCTTCCATCTTTTACTTCTTTTACCATCCTTAATTTCTGCTCCTTTATTGTCTGACTCCTAGGCTCTGTTCTCACTTTTCCTCTACAAGAGAGGAGCTGAAGCTTCACAAATCTTCTCTAAACTCTTGGGAAGAGGTGGGCAATACCTACTACTCCCTGTTCCTCTGGAGGATTTTCAGCTCTTTGCTTTTCAGGGGGAACTACACCAACACTTTGTTTTCTCCTTTTCCCCTCACTCTGAGCACTCTGATGGCTCTCAACTCCTCTCATTTTCCATTCATCTTTTTTTTTTTGCAAAATCTATTTGAACTCTCAGGTCCCGTGAGACCAAAATCTGCTCTGGCTGCATGGTTGCAGCATTCACAGGAAGCTGCAGACCCTACACTTAATTTTTGTTCTTTCCTTATGGCTAATTTTCCTTTTTCACTCAAATTAAACCACAACAATAGTTGTGGGTGGGAGTGAGAGCAGAGAGATATTTGACTTGGGATAATATGGTCCTTCTGAAGGGAGACTACAGGATGGTATCTTTGCTGTTTTTCAGCTCTTGAGATGCTCAAAACAACTCTGGCAGAGCAGAAACTATTATTAGAAAGCTGTAAGTGAAATAATTATATATATATATATATGTACAACTTCAGCTTTTTTCTGGGCCTGGTATGAGACATACCACAGAGCCTTAGTGCTGAGAGGAAATGGACTCAGTTTTCTGCGAAAATGAGAGTTGTTTCAGGGTTGGTGAGATGCAGGCTGCAAATTTATGCATCTGAAATCAGTCACTGATCAATTTTGAAAATCTTGATCAAAATGTTTCACGTGGACAAGCAGGAAATACGAATCCACAGGCACCAGCACCACAGACGGTTTGTTATTACAGATGATCATTTAGCACAGGCTGTTCTAATTTAAGTCAAACAAAATTAATCCTGAAGTCATGCATTTCTTAGACTAGCCTGTGTGCATGTGTGCCTTTGCATGTGTGAGAACAAACAGAATAGGTAATTCTTTCTGGAAAATAATATGGCCAGAGGACACTTTGCCAGGCAAGGTAGGACCTGTTTTTCTTTCTCATGGAAATACAGGGGATTCAGGTTGTGGTTTCAGTTTGTTTCTCCTCAGGAGAGTAAGAGGATTCTGAATGGCATGGGAAATAGATAAAAACAAGAAATCAGATAGTTTGGGCTCCCAAAATGTTAGGAGGCCCTTACTGTGTGGCATACTCACCCAGATACTGTGGCTAGTTCAGGGCTGAGCAGGGTCCCTGTAGAGAGGTCTGTAGACAGAGACTCTGGTGCTCTATTAGGGTATTGTCTTGGCTTAGTAAAAAAAACCTCCAGTACTTCTGGAAACTGAGACTTGATTTTCCATGGATTGTCAACATGAGTTCTGACTTGCTGAACTTTCAGGGCTTCTCTCTGTTTCTAGTGTTTCTAGTGTTTCTAGTGTTTCCAGTACTTATATCTACCTGATCCCACTGCAAAGGATTGTTTTGGGGAAAAAAACCACAGCAAACTGTGATAGGAAACATTTGAGGGAGATCTATTGCTGTTCAGCATGGAGAAGAGAAGGTTTTGGGGAGACATCACTGCAGCTTACCAGTACCTGAAGTGGGCTTATAAAAAGGAGGGAGAGGGACTTCTTATATGGGCAGATAGTAACAGGACTAGGGAGAAGAGTTTTGAACTGAAAGAGGGAATGTTTAGATTACATATCGCAAAGCAATTCTTTACTCAGAGAGTGTTGAAACACTGGAACAGTTTTCCTGAGAAGTTGTGGATGCCCCATCCCTGGAAGAGTTCAAGGCTAGGATGGATGGGACTTTGAGCCATCTGATGTAGGGGGAGGTGTCCCTGTCCACGGCAGAGGGGCAGCAACTAGATGATCTTTAAGGTCCTTTACCATTCTGTGATTCCACAGTTCTGTGGTGGTATTGTCCTGTCCTATGCAAACACCTGCGGAGGGGAAGGCACTTGTTGCGTGCAGCAATCTAAAAAAAGTAAAAAATTGCATTGGCTGCATAAATCCCAAATGCTTTATTACACATTGCAGAATCCCAGAAGGTTGTTCCTTGGCTTAGCAGTATGAGCTCTCTTCGCATCAGCGTGGTCTGTTGCAATGACTTTATGAGAAAGCAGTGTATGAGGGCGTAAAATTTTGGTTGCAAAATTACAGTCAAAACAGGCTGTATTTGGCCTATTATCCTGGTTTTGGTTGGGATAGGGTTCATTTTCTTTTTCATTAAACCATTACAACAACCTATTAGGAAAACAGGGCTGACTGGTGGAAAGATGTGTAATGTGTGAGCAAAGGCTGCATTTGATGCAGGATCAGGTGCTTTGGTGTTTGGGCTTCTTGCAGGCACAGTAACAGACAGGAAATGCAAGAACTGGGGCTGTCATATACATACCCTTATTTTGAGAAGTAATACCATGTAGAGGTCACATTTCTCCCATTTTTGCTCTCTGCTATTTAATTCATGTTTTCTTTCCCTCATGCTCCTCACCTCATCCAAAATAACAGAATTGTCTGGAGCAGGGTCATGTCACTTGTTGATTATACTGCAAACAGAAAAATGCAAACAAGCCATGCTGCATTTTACCCCTGAGTCTTATTCTTAAGAAAACTGTTTCTGCTCCCAGAGAAGTCAATGGAGGTCTAATTAGTCCCAGATGTTTAGTAATAACAAGCATTTCCTTTAAGGAGAGCCAAACAAAAGCAGCGTTAAAACAGTTAATTAAAAGGATTTGGCTCTATCATCAGGTATTTAATTCCAACTTGAGGCTAGCCAAGCTAATACTGGCTCTCAGAAGGAGATATGATCTTGCCATGCTTGACACAAAAGCCATGAACTCAGTGTATGGCAAATCAGCCCACGTCTGGGCACACAGCTCAACTTGCCTTCACACCAAAGGAAAAGATCATCAACTTCAGTATTGGACTTCCAGCTAATCCCTGGGGTTCCTGCTTCTCCAAACATTTTCACACAAGAATAATGTCTTGACACAGTGATTAGCATGGGCTTTTGCAGAGTTTTGACCAGGCCCCATTGGTGCTGACAGTTTATGCAAATTTGTAGAATCATGGAATTACAGAATGGTTTGGGTTGGAAGGCGCCTTCAAGACCATCCAGTTCCAACCCCCCTGACATAGGCAGGGACACCTTTCATCAGACCAGGTTGCTCAAAGCCCCATCCAAGCTGGCCTTGAACACTTCCAGGGATGGAGCTGCCACAAGGTTCTCTGGAAAACGTGTTCCAAATTTTTGCCTACATCTTCAGTAGATCTCCTTGTTCCTCACTGGTCATACTAAGATAGGGAACATCTGTCCCTTCTTCAGGACCAGGAGATAAAAGGTGAAGTCTAAACACCACAGAAAAATATGAAGACTTTTCTTTTTATCTATGGAGCATTCTAAGCTAGTGCTTTAATATAGTCACAACCCTGTGCTTTTTACAAAGTTCAAGGAAGTTTTTTATTGTACAAAATTCCACAGTGAATACCACCAGCCAGTTTCTTACATAACTGCTTTAAAAATAGAATTACACACCTTTTTATAGTGTGTTAATTTTGACATTCATCAGCTGAAAAAAGCATATAATGGAGCAGCAATTTGACTCTGAGTTATTTACCTGGACAGGTTTTGGTTTGATCTCTATTTCTCTTCTGTGCCTTAATGTACAGTTCCTGGCATTAACAGAAAACCTGCTAGAATTCCATTCAAAGCCATTGAACCACGGTAGCAGGTCAGGCTCCCCCTGTTGGTGAGCTTTTCTTGACTTCAAAATTGTGAATTTTCTGTCAGGGCGCAGAACATAAGGTATGTCAGTGCCAGCTTTTAGAAATGGAACAGGTTAGCCACATTAAATCTATCACAGAATGAGGAACTACATCACTTTTCCTGAAGCCTGTCCTCTAGACTACAATATTTTTTTAGGGAGAGACAGTGGACATCTGAATAACGTCCCAGGACTAGGCTCCCTGTGCATCATTTTCCAACAGTATCTTTAAAATATCTTTTGAAATCTAACCTCCTGTGACCTTTAAGAATAGATACATATTATTCTTCTGCATTGAAATGCA
>JAWWTY010000001.1:30135624-30154095 GCA_035222235.1 Margarornis squamiger
CCCCTGTTGGTGAGCTTTTCTTGACTTCAAAATTGTGAATTTTCTGTCAGGGCGCAGAACATAAGGTATGTCAGTGCTAGCTTTTAGAAATGGAACAGGTTAGCCACATTAAATCTATCATAGAATGAGGAACTACATCACTTTTCCTGAAGCCTGTCCTCTAGACTACAATATCTTTTTAGGGAGAGACAGTGGACATCAGAATAACGTCCCAGGACTAGGCTCCCTGTGCATCATTTTCCAACAGTATTTTTAAAATATCTTTTGAAATCTAACCTCCTGTGACCTTTAAGAATAGATACATATTATTCTTCTGCATTGAAATGCAACTGTATGCAGTGAATTCCTAAGCGTTTTCCTTAGAAATACAAACATTTGTCCAATGTTAGCTGGTTGAAATTCATTCTTCAAGATTTTTCTTTTAAAAAGTGTTCACCCTGGAGATTAATTTCTTCACATTAAACCCAGTTAAATATGTATTGCACATAAAGGGCAAATTTCTCCTCTTTCAATTGAACTGTGGACCTGTGACCTTTTGAGTGAGCAGGTCTGGGTAACGTTTAGTGCAGTTGTTTCTGGCTTAAGACTTCTTTTACATCCCTCATAGGTACTAAGTGCCAGGACTAATTGACCTCATCTACCTCTCCTGTCTTGCCCCTGTGACTGACAAATAAAGGGAGATATCCAAAGAGGTTCCTGCCACCAAGGTCTTTGGTTCCCATGGTCAGCTGCGTATTTTCTAGATGTCAGCCAGGAACACAATAGACACAAACTGTAATTTCTAATATTTTTTGTTTGGTTGGTTTTTGTTTTTGTTTTTGTTTTTGTAGTTGAATTCTCATTGTTTTGGAACTCACGGGAAATTTGTAACCAACTTCAAGGAGGGAAGATTATGTTTTGACCCACTCTGGCATATCTTTGTATGATTTCAGTTTAAGAAGGGTTAGGAGCTAACCAATTAGGAAAAAAAAAAAGCTCAGAGCAAATCAAAACATCCAGTTGAGGCACATAACTTTGAGAAGGGATTTCCTATTTGGCTGATGTAATCAGTGAGCTCTGAGCTTAGTGGAAAGTCTCAGGTCTCAAGACCTTAGAGGGCTTTTTCTTTTGGTCTGGTCTAAATGATGCATCCCTCAAAACACCAGCAGCACTTTACAGTGGCCTCTTCTACCACCATATGAAATTTTTATGCAGATCTGCATGTGAATAAAACAAATGCAAAACATGGCAAATTCTCCTCCTAGTCCCTGCCACTCAGACCACTACAGTGGTACAGTTCAGGGGCACTTCAAAACCATCTTGAGATCCACAGTTAAAAATAAAAGATGTGAGTTTTACCCTTTATTTCTACACACTGTCAGTGTAGCACCTGATTTCTTCCATTTTCAAGGCATTTTGTGTTCCTATGCTTTAAACTGATGGCTAAAGTTTTGCCTGCGGAAGCAAAAAAATGAACCCACACCAATGATGATCACAGATAAAACCAATACAAATGTTAATATAATAAGGAAGTTGATTTTCTTCATATCCTCTTTTTCACAGTCTTCTGGTCTAATGTTCCAAATGTACATTTCTTCCTGATACCCGAAGTTCTGAGCATGCTGGCAAGTTAAGTGCTCCACGTTGGGAATCTGGACATTTTTGTTCTGAATCATTGATGAAAGCCAGATGTTTCCACAGCAGTTGAGTGGGTTCCCAGTGAGATATAAGTTTTGAAGTGAGTTTTCTAATGCTAAAATATTGCTGTTCTGTAAGGTACTGAACCTATTGTTCCGTAGGTCCAGAACTTCCAGTGGAGAGTCATTACCCCACTTAGGCAACCAGTCCAGCTGATTTTCAGAGAGGTTTAAATGTTTAAGTTGACTAAAACAAGGCAAGTCGATATTTAAATCCAGCAGGCTATTGCCTTGCAAATACAAATATTCCAGAGACTTTTCCAGTCCTGATAGTGCTTTAACTTCTATTTTCAATCCAGGGTTCATGGAGAGATCCAAGACAATGAGAGAAGTCTTGTAGAAGGTGCATGCTGGTAGGATGTTCAGCATGTTGTCAGCTAGATACAAGTACCGAAGAGTAGGAGAATCAACAAATGATACACAACCACTTTCCCCTCCAGCAAGTCTTTGCTTAACTAATCCAGAGTACATGCTGCAAAGGCTGATTTTATTGCTCTGTAGATTAAGCAGTCTGAGACTTGGAAGACTTGAGAAAATGTCAAATTGCAGGATCTGAAGACGGTTATTTTGAATATAAAGGTCCTTCAAATTTGGCAATGCAGCAGCATCAAGGAGAAGGTTCTGCAAAGCATTGTAGCTCAAGTCAAGGACAGTTAGGGACATCAGTGCACTGTCATAAGTTACTACAAATGCCTGAAGACAGTTTTTACTGAGATTAAGGGTGTGAAGGGACAACATTGATTCAAAGAATTTCTCTGGAATGGATTTGATTTCATTATAACTTAAGTCTAAATTTACAAGTTGGGATAAATAGAGAGAACTTATGTTTCTACTTCTTTTCTGATCAAGAAGATGAAAAGAAGCATCTTGCCATTCATTTTCCATGTAATCCATTTTATTATGAGGAGATTCAGAAGTGAGCTGGATTAAATTATTTGATAAATTCAGAGTTACCAGCTTATTTACCTGAGGGAAGACTGGGAAGTGAAGCAACTTGTTTTCACTCAGGTCCAGATCTCTTAAGCTATATTCATCATCTGACTTTGTGGTGTGGAAGGTCTCAATGCTATTCCTGCTAAGGTCAAGTATCTCCAGCTGTCTGAGGTTGAAATCAGAGATGCAAGTAATTGAATTTGTGGAGAGATTGAGTTTGGAAAGGTTCACTAGAGTCTCAAAAGCACCTTCTTCTATTTCCATGATGATATTACTCTGAAGATCTATCTCCACAAGACTGGGAGATCCCCGAAACATCTTGTGTGATATCATTACAATACTGTTGTCTGCCAAAGAAAGATACCGCAGTGTTGGAGCTTGATTAATGAAATACTCAGCCATCCCATTGTACAGACTGTTATGGGACAAGTCCATTATTTCCACCTTCGGTAGAAGTCCAATTCCCTCTGTACCATTCTGAGCAAGCTCATATAAATGATTATTGGCTAAATTTATTTCCAGCAAACTCGTCATGTGTGCAAATACTCCAGGCGTGATGAAGCTTATCTGGTTAGAGCTTAAATCTAGATACTGGAGGGAAGTGTAAAATGATAATGGCATTTCGAGGATGCTTTGAATCAGATTTCCAGACAGATCTATTTTGTTTACATTCAGATGGAGCTCATAAGGGATTTGGTGGAGGTCTTTGTTGTGGCAAAATACCTGTGAGTTTGCCTGCCAAAAAAATAGAGGAAAGGAGTTGTCACAAGATGAATGAAAAAAGTCTTTGCATTAAATATAAGGAAAATAACATTCAGCATCCAGGCAGACCCTTCTTCTGAAACACTGATCACACCACTCTCTCTGAGCACTCGGACAGCAAGAGCAACATTCCTAACACTTCTTTGCAGCTACCAGCACTCATTCAATTTAAAGACATTTATGACTTACAACAGTAGCATTTTACCTGCATGTGATACCTACCAAATGTTCTCCTTTCTGTACCTTTCTCCTGGACTCATTTTAATAGTCCCAAGTGAAGAAGTTTTGCTCTTTATTTCTTTGCAATCAAACACTATTTATTAATTTTTGTTCTGATGTTTAATTTCCTTACTTTCATCACTGTATTAGATTTTTCAAACTCTACTTGCAATAGTAGGTAGTACTTAGAAGAGCTTCACTCTCTTGGCAGCAAGTAAGTCAAAAAGCTTAAAAGGGTCCTATAGCCCAAACCCTGTCTCTCCTTCATATTCACACCCTCAGATATTTGATCATGCCTTCCTTTAGCCATGGCTTAGTTTAGCAATTCGTCATTAACCAAATGGGTCATTCAACAACTGAAACATTTCTGATGAAAATCTCCAAACTATTTTTCTTTTACTATCCATGTTTGCCCTTTTCCTTCTTCTTGGATGGGGAGCACACCTTGTGAAACCACCCACACAAGATGCCTGTGATACAACATGGGAAAGAAAAATTCCATAAAGCAAGGTTCTGACAGGGGAAAAAGCCATGATGTGCAGTGAGGGTCATGCCTTTTCAGGTCAATTCTCAGCAGCAGATAGAGAAAAAAAACAAGTGTCGAAGTGGAATTCATCTTCCAGATACAAGTATGTTTATTTGCAGCTAGGGTTGAGTCTGTGTCCAGACCAAAATTTAGAGTGTGTGTTCATAAGCAAGATCAGAAATGTCAACGTGACCATCCTTGCACAAATGTGAAGCTATATTTTGTTATTAAGGAGAGTATACAGCACTGTATAATGGAGGAAAATTCTTGTTATGAATATATTTGGGTGTCTGGGACATATAGGGTTTGTAGAATAATCAGACAGGAAAGAAGTAAAAAATAACAAATCTGTGAATCTTCCGTAGAGAAGCATAATCCAGATTTCATGGCACAAAGCTTTTCAGACATTAAAGAAACATTAAAAGTTAAAAATATTAAATCCCATTTGCTTCATGTGAACTTAGAGGTGAATGAAGTGGCAGGTCTGTTTAGGAGAAGTTTTGTGAATCTCTTTTGCATCGTCTGAATTTTGGAGGCCACACAAAAATGTGCCAGAGAAGTTTAAGTGCTTATCCAAACTCTAGATATACACAGACTGCTCCACATTCCTTCACATGATACATCTTTCCCAAAGATCCCATGTAAAGTGGCTATTAAAATTTGAAGCCCTTCTTTTTTTCCTCCCTCCAACTCATTTAAATCTCCCCCAGCTGAAAAAAAAAAACAAACAACCCACAAAAAAACAAAACAACAAAAAACCCCCAAAACAATAGGAAAAAAAAAGGAGGGAAATTTTCTGGCTTCTCCTGACATTCTTTCTTTCCTGCAAAGCCTCCACAGAATTGTTCCTTGTGAGCTAAAATATGCCACGAGTTTGCTTAGCTCCAAGACAGAAGAAGGAAGCCCCTCTTGTTTGGTTTGAGGAAGAGAGAGAAGCCAGAAAGATACAAAAATATGGAGTGAGAAAGCAGCAGCCTAAGGCAGATGCCAGGTTTCTTCCCACACTTTGAGCCAGATCTCAACAAGTGTTGAGCATCTTCCACTCCTTTTGAGCAATGAGCACCTTGGCAAAGTCCTGATCCAACTCCTCTCAGTGCCAGTCAGGTGGTTTTCACTGACGTCGACAGGTGAAAAGTCAGTTCCAGATCACCAGGTATCTTGCAGGATTTTTCCTTTAATTTATATCCATGGAGCCCTCCCAGTGAAAAAAAGGCTGGTCAAATCTGCACTTCCCGCTGTCTGACATTTGTTTCTATAACATTTCCCCTCCCATTCTTCTTTTTAAACTTTCATTCCTTTTCACTGACTGTTTTGGTCCCCACCAAATTTCATATCTTCTGCCCCATCTTTTCTCCCCTGAAGCTCAAACTGCATGAATTTCACTCTCATCAGTAGTAGGAAGAAAAGATCTCAGTGAATTGGAGCAAACAGCATCTGTTTGGTGTATCTCCCCTCCTCCCATCTCTTAGCCCAGTGATTGGCAGCCTGAGACTGAAAAAGAGGCTTTTGCCTCATTTTGTGACTTCGTCATCTTTGCAACTGCTGCCATCAGTTTATTCCAATTCCATTGACAGGGTGAGGAGCACTTGCTCCCTTCAGTGTCTGGTCCCATTCATGTGCTGGCAAAAAAATGACCCAACAGCTCAAAAACTGAGCATCATTTGGATTCTGACTCCAATTCTTCACTGCTCAGCGCTGGGTGGAAGTTGTCATCCACCTTAGTAAGAGCCTACAAAAAAGCAGCTGGATCCAAGCGTTCACTCATGTTCTCCTTTATCAACTTATGAACACTTGAAACAAATAATTTGGGCTGAAGCCACTTGGCAATGACCTGTGCTTGCATGACTGTTCTCAGAAGAGCTGCCCAGGTGGAGGCTCAGCTGCACAACCAAACCTTAGGAGTTTGCTGAGGTACCACACATCAGTTGACCTGTGATAACTGGTTATGCACATGTTCTTGCATCACCTCAGTGCAAGGTCAGACAGAATTTCCTAAAATTCCTTCCCTTCTCTAAGTTCTTTCAAAGCTTATCCTTTGCCAGTTAACATGACTTCACAGAAATATCTTTCTCTGGGAGGTGAACATGATCTAGTTGAAGCCATACCTGTCTATGGAAGGCAATGTGAGTTTGGAAGAAGCTCCTGACATTTAGGCTGTGCCTTGTCTTGGAAATGGGTAGATGTGTCATAACTGGTATAATCAGTGCAGTTCAATCCTGTATTGGGGGGTCTGATAGGGACTGCTCACTTGCTAAAACATCTTTTAGGACTCTAGTTCAATGACAGGAGCACCAGGGATGAGTCAGAGAAGGGCACAAGTTTCTGACTCATGCCTCTTCCGGGAGACTTGTCATGAAAGTTTCCATTTCTAAGCCTTTGGTATTCTAAAGGTTTCACCACAGGGAAGGTACCATGTAAGGCTGTGATGACAACTAATAATGCAGGACTTCAATGGACCCACCAGCTAATCCATTAGCTCGCCCTTTCTTTAAGCTGTGTTTGGATTTACACCCACCTTCCATTGGACCCAACATCCTCTGTAGGAAGACAATCAGCAATGACATTAGCAATGCTGAGCTGTTAATTTATATCGGATGAGCATCTCAGCCCTTGACTGCAGCATGTTTTCTGTCAGAGCTAAATTTATCCCTGTTTAGTAGAGCCATGGGTTGTTGGCTTGATGAAAGCAGTGGAGTGGTGGAAACAAGCATGTGTTTACTTCTCAGCAGTCAGCCTGGTCTGTGACCCATCAAGAAATGGGATGGGACAAATCTGCTTGGATTATTGCGTGCCTTGCCCAGCTTTCATGTGACTATGATACATGGGACCTAAGCTGACATGTTGACAGTGGCTTCATCAGTCTTCCCTCTCCAGCCAATGAACTGAGCTGCCCAGTCACCTTCCCAAGATCTTTTTATATATACTAGGTCTTAATTTCTTTGGAATTCAGGAAGTGCATCAAAACGTCAGGGTGGACAGGAATGGAATGAGTCCCATAAGGGAGTTGTGTACAGCTAGCAAATAATTTTTTCCCTATTTTGGAAATTCTTGAGGATTTGTGCTGAGCAGCTTCAATGTTCAGGAAAAAAGGAAAAAAAGGTATTTTTAAACAGCCTGTTACAATCAGAAGCACTTTGATAGGGAAGGGAGAAAGTTCAACTGTGAATAACATTTAAAATACTGTACCAGGTGCTTGGAAAAATTCAAGGAACAAATTTTGTACTAGAGCAAGAGACTTTGTCACTTCATTTCCCTCCAGCAGAATTCAGGTACAACTTCCCTGGCAGTAATGCTGTGTCAGGGTAGAGGAGGTCAGTCTCCCTGTTATTACAAAAGGGCTGGTATAGATGTATTTCACAGAAGCCCCTTTATTTAAAGCACAAAGAACATAGGCCTGATATAAAGGAGTTGATTTTAGGTCTAAGTTCTTTCTGTCTCAGCCATAGAATTCCTGTATGGTCTTGGGAAATCAGGTCAAATTTCTTTTAACTGGCTACCCCTTAGAGAAAAACTGATATAATGACCCTTCTTCCCACCTCACTCACTCCACCTCTTTTATGTGCTGTCACTACAAGGACACAGGCCAAGAACAACTTGCTACCCATCTCCTATCCCACCGAATGCCATCTCTGTCATCACGGAGAGTCTGGTCCTGGGGGGCTCCCCTTTTCAGAGACTGTCGCTGTTTGTACAGTGCCTGTGACAAGTGGGTCTTAGCCTCATTCAGAATCTCAAGGGGCCTGAGTAGGGAGACAGCCTTACCATTTCACAGGATGCCCCCTCTGTGGTTCCTGTGTTCACCACTGCCAGTAAGAAGATGATGTACAGTTTCATGGTTCTGCAGGCAAAATTAATTGTGGTTAGATTTCAACTGGGACACAGTGGTCAACACACGCGAAAGCTGGCACCAGATCATCATCAAACATGGAGATGGACACAAGCAGTGCAATAAATTAACCCATCTCTGAGCTTACTACACTTATGACTTACCTGGGTGACTTTGCATTCCTTAGAGCCTCGTGGGAAAAGAGATTTATATGAGGACTTGAAAGGAAGGTCCAAGGCCTTTAATGGGTTTGTCCCATTCCAGTTGCTGCCTAGATGATACCCGGGCCACCTAATGAAGCCCAGATGCTCATGCTGGGCAGTGTGCCTGGCATCATGGAGACAGACAACAACTCAAGTCTGAGTTACCCACACTCTCCCCACAGAGGCAGCTCAGGTGCTTTCAACTGGGCTGAAGTTTCAGGGTACCAATTTCTGAGCAAAGCAAACAGGCACCACTCAGAAACAACCAGTATTGGGAACAGTTTACATTTCCATCCAAAACATTTTCTACTTCTGTAATCCCAGAGTGCCAAAGAGCTTTCACATGTTCATCCTTGTTAAGACAAACAGCTTAAAGAATGAACTGAGAAATTTTTGTCCAAATGTTAGTTTCCTAACATTTTTTCTACTTTTCTGCCTTAGGGATTTTTACACATCCCAGGTGTGGGCAGACTTTTAAATACATTTAAAAGGAGATCATGGAATAATTTGGGACCTTTAAATGTCATCTAGTCTAACCCCTCCACCACGGGCGGGTACAGATGCTTTACAAAGAGATAAATATAAATAGAATGGATTTGCATGAATAAAAGGATTCAGGAGACCTTAACTGTTTGGAAAGCACTCCAGAAAAGAGCATAGAAATAACTGCAAAAAGAGCCAGCACCACTGGGAGGCCTGTCACCGGGCAATGTGAGAAAAACAGAACTGAAGCCAAAGGAAAGCACTCCTTCAAACAGCTTGTTTCTAGATAGACTCTAATGAGGTCTCTGGCATGGTCATCAGTGATGTGAGCTCAGGATATCATGTCTTTATGTCAGCCTCTGTCACAAACATGCAGAATCTGCCTGTATTTGTATGGCTTCCTGCAGACAGGTCTGAGCTGGTCTTGCCTGCACCCAGAGCCACTGAGACACTCAGCTAGCACCACTCTTAAGCTGCCCCAGGAACAAGCCCGGATCTGGCAAGCTCCAAATGCACACCAATTCAATGTATATGAGCCAGCAAATTCTGGAATCATTCATTGTACTATTACTTACTGGCTTCCACCTAGAGAGCATCAAGAGGCTGGAAACAAAAGAGTTGGGGTCATTCCTGGCTGGTGGAAATCATTCTAGTTAGTCAGTTTTGAGGGAAGCAGCTGATGGCCGCGGTCCCTCACAGCAATGGCAGTTGCTGAACAGCACTGCCAACAGGTTCACAAAGGGAACCTGCCCACTCCTCCCCTTTCCAACCAGAAAAAGGAGTTGTGCACTCAGAGGAGAGAAACTGAGGAGGATTAGACCACAGCTACTCTATTTTCAGATTGCAAACTCCTTTCATTTCACAAAAACTACCAGCGATGGATGATAATCTGGGACCTCAAGGTGAAAGAGCTTGGAGTTTGTCTTTGGTTGTTCATAGGAGGATCAGAAGTGTGTTCCTCCACTCTAAAACCAGACCAAGGATGTAAATTCTCAACCTTTTAATTAACGTTTGTGAAATACACTGAAACAATCCCTTGGAAGAAGGAATTGCTGATGCCACTGTCTATACTGGGTTTTTTTCCCCCCTCTGTTCCTCATTTGTCACGCTTAGAGGAGTGGATGCCTCCTCTAAAGAGGAGTAAATTGGTTTTGTCATTTCAGTATTAGTTTGTTGGGATGGAGAGAAAAGACAAACATATGAGTGCTTACAAGGCTTTACTTAGAGCCCTCAAATGGAAAAGCTTTCTGTTTAGATCCAATGAACTAAGCTGAGGATATTACCCAGCACAGGACACCACCCTGTCGAACAACATGTAGCCTGTGCACTCTGCAATGTCTTCCCCTGTGACACCATCAGTTCCAAAAAATCATCCCTTTGCTTCTTAAAAAATAAACCTGAAACAATCCAGGGTCTTAACATGCTTTGAAACTTCCTGCATTTTACGTTTATAAAGCAACTGGAAAATTGATGCATTCAAACACAAAAATTAGGTTTAATGGTTTCCTGTGTAAGAAGGTCTGTAGTAAGCAAGGATACTGTTTTTCAAGGTGTTTCTAAGGTGGCTGTTGCACCCTGAAGCACTAGGACATGGTGATCTCTTCCAACATGAAACTACATGAACTCTGACCAAAGGAGGGTAAGCCACTCCTCATAGAATCATTTAGGTTGGAGAAGCCCTGTAAGATTACTGAGTCCAACCACTAACCCAGCATGGCCAAGACCACCACTAAACTATGTCCCCAAGGGCCATATTGACAGATCTTTAAGGCTATTTCCCCTTGACCTGTCATGTCCAGCTGAGAAGCTCTTTCTTATTAGCTTTTCTCTGGACAGTCTTTAGACCTTCCTCAGAAACACTTAGTTAACAAATGGAGGGCCAAGGCAGAGATGAACAGTCATGTGCCCCAAGACACATTTGAAACCATGGAATAAGCAGTATTTAATCCCAGTTTTCCCATTTCCCACTCCAGAACAATATTTTCCTCCATTCCTACTATAATAATAACCTTAAAACTAATTTATAGATTTTGCTTGCAACTAATAACAGCAGCACTCTTCAAAGTTCCCCCACAGGTAATTTCTGTTACTGCTTAGACAATTAACACAGATGTCCTCCTGTGCCAAGGAGAGTTAAATACAAGAGAACACACCAAATACAAACCAAACTCTCGGGGGTCTGATCCTAAAATGTCTGATCCCAGACTTTTTACTGCCAAGTTAAAGCCTTCAGGGTTAAAAAGATTGAATATTTCACATTTTCCTTGTTTCAAGTTTCTTGCATCTCCAAACACCACTTATTATCTCTTTAAAAAGCATATTCAGCTCTTCAAAACAGATTCAGTCCTGGCACCAATAAAATTGTTCAGCTTCTCAGGATACCAAGACACTCACTCATCAGTTCAGAACAAAGGCATTTTTAGTGAAATAACCTTAATTGGGACAGTGTCTGTTTTAAATTATGTTGCTTGCTTTTCTCCACAATCCTTTCTGAATGGAGTTGTCTACTGTGTAACATCCTGAAGCCCTTTCTTGGGACAGGCGTTGAGAAACGGGGGGATTTTTGCCAGAGGAGCTCCCACAATTGGGCCATGGGTTTGATGGGGGAATAAGTGACTTGTTATTGCCTCTGTCACCATCTGTCTGCATGTGTGAGGCATAGCAATGTGTTTACTTTAGGGTTTTTTGTGTATGAGTTACATTTGGAGGGGAGTTGCAGCCTTCCGCACCTAAATGTCTCTCTGCATCTTTAGGGAAACAGCCCTTGAGGACTGAAAGTTTAAAATTCATGGCTGATAAATATAAAGCCCAGAATTCAGAAACATGTTCTGGATCAAATACTCTTTGCAGTCATCCCACTAATGAGAGAGTGACAGCAGGCTGCTGACAGGATGGGGTCCAGTGTTGGCTATAAAAC
Organism: Margarornis squamiger; assembly: GCA_035222235.1. Lineage (NCBI taxonomy): Eukaryota > Metazoa > Chordata > Aves > Passeriformes > Furnariidae > Margarornis > Margarornis squamiger. Next base: position 30,147,170 of record JAWWTY010000001.1, read on the forward strand.
ACCTGACAGGTTTTCATGGCATGAGGCAGGAATCAGGGACTTTGATAAAGGCACTTTCAGATGAGCAGATGGATTTTCAGATGAAAGTACATGGTCCTGAGTCTACTGCATCTGCTAGGAAGAATTCCCATTGCAAAGGGGTGCTTTTGTCATGCAGAAGATGATTTCAGATTGCCTGCAAGTTTATCTTTTAATTTATTATTTTATGCTGCCCTCTAGGGCTGGAGCAGCTGTCTAATTGCTTGTTTCCTCACTTGCTTTTGCTTATTAAGTCTTGCTTCTGGAAAACCCACCTTTACATAGATTTCCCCATTGTTTTCTCCCAGAACCACAAGCCTGAACCCTTGCAATGCACTTTTCCCATGGCTGAAATAAGCCCAAGAGATGGGCTGTTAGCTTTGCAATGCACTCTGAAATGAAAGGTATAAATCATAGAATCATAGAATCACAGAATAGTTTGGGTTAAAAGAACATCTGGTTCCAGCCCCTCTGCCATGAACAGGGACACCTTCCTCTAGACCAGGTTTCAGGTCTAGCTATGAAAATGTTATAAAAAAACAACCAGTGAGGGTGTGATTAGATGCAATGGATAGAAAAGTCCACATTAAGTTCTCAGGAGAACTTAAGCCCACCAGTGGGATTATCACAACCCCAGACAGGTTCCCCTTGACTGGGCCTCATCAGAGAAGTTTTGATCACCTTCCCCCAAGCACATCATATCTTGAGCTTCCCGAGGCTGTAGCTGGCTGCGGTGCTGCTTTTCACTTTGGCATGCTTCCTGAAGTCAAGCTCTCTATCTGCAATCCCCTTGGGGTAAGCAAGAAACTCATGTCAAAGCTGGGGACTGGTGTCCAAAGCTTTAAATTCCTTTTGGGTGCTCTGTGTTTAGAGTTTGCCTTGTCAGCAGTGTGTAATAGCACTTGCAATGCACAGATGCTTTCGCAAGGAAAACCTCAAATATCTGAGGCCTTCAAGAGAAAAAAAAAAATAGAGAAATAAAATTTTAAATAGGATATTTTGATTTGGAGATGGAGTACTAATATCATGCCTGTAATGAAGAGCAAGAAGTGATCAGGATGATTGCAGCTTCACATTTTCCACACATGGATGTTCAGAGCACTTTGGGAAGTTTGGATTTGGAGGGATAAAAATAGTTGAGATTTTGTTGGTTGTACTTTTAAAATAGCCAGGTCAGTTCCTCAAGTGTTTTACCAAGTGGCCAAGCAGCTGTGCCAGCTGAACTGTGAAGAAGAGCCTGGACAGAAACAAATGCCAAAGCAGGAGGGAAGGACATGCACTGATTCTGCTGAGCAGGACTTTGCTTCATTAAAATCACAGCCTCAGAGGACACCAGCTGCACTGGGAAAGATCAGTGATGTCCTTACCATCTTTGCCCTTTCCTAAAGGGGATCTGACAGTAGCTTCAAAAACCCTGAAGCATTTGGGTGATTTCCCATTTTTGCTATTTTTGTGCTTTGAGCTACCCAGCAGTTTACACTTTGCAGTAGTGGTGAAACATTAGTGTGGTATGGGCGTAGTAAGCTATGTCTGCAAAGCAAGTGTCACCTTCATCAGAGAGACTGGGTCATAGAATCATAGAATCCTAGAATGGTTTGGGTTGGAAGGGGCCATGAAGATCATCTAGTTTCAATCCCACTGTCATGGGCAAGGACACCTTCCACTAAACCGTGTTGCTCAGAGACTCATACAGGCAGCCTCATCTCCATCAGGTAGATTGAAGAACCAAGCTCTTTTGCCCATAAAATATAGGGGGCTTTCCTATTCTACTGATGTCAAAGGGTTTGCGCCTGTAACTGTGTGAAATCAGGCCCTTTTTTATTTTTCAATGGTCTCCTCAGCAGTCATTTTCTGTTTGGTTTCTGTCAACATCAGCTGAATTTCACCCTATGTCACATAAGGAAAAGGGCACCTCTTTAGACTTCTCCTCTCCTCTCCTCCAAACCATCTTCCCAGCATGGTCCAGGCAAGAAGGAAAAGCAAATCCCAGCCACTGACTCTCACCAGCAGCTCTGTAATCTGCTGCAGCTTCCCAAGGGTTTCAGAGAAAGAAAAATACGTCTTGATGATTACATGTCTTGAACCTCCAGAACTTTTAGAGTCTGTCCATCCATAACACTGCTCTTTTCTAAGGTACTGCTTTTGGGTTGAGTCCTGTGTTGAGACGTATGAATCAAACTCTTTAGAGAAGTTAAAAAACCCATCTCCTGCCTTAGAAAGTGGGTCTGAACTGCAAGGGCAGGACTGATATGAATCTTGCTCTTTCTTCTGGAATAGTTCCCTGGTGATTTGTCCCACCAGGGAGCTGGAGACATTAATATTAACCCTATTAAAAAAATTAATTGCTGATGGCTTCCTCAACCACAGCCTTTGAGAAGGAGGCACAGCTTCAGCTCCTGTGACTGTACGATGTCTCCAGGGGCTGCATCTCCTGGTCCATTGTGCTTGTGCCATCTGCACTGTGCTTAGTGTCTCACTGGCAGATGCAGCCTTCTACCTCTCTACTGTCAAGTTCACATGTCAAAATAAGGAATTCTACATCTCCTGTAACCCCAGCATGGCTTTTCTCCTGTCCTTTGAACCTGCTGCCTTCTTTGTTTCTCTGTCCTCTCTCCATCTGCACCTCTATTGGGTGTTTAGACAACAGCATTGCCCCACTAAAAATTAACATGTTCAATTAACTTGACACACAGGGTTTAGCCAGATTACCTATTTTATTCACCTTTTTTTAATACTCTTCTCTCCAGGAAAGAAAATTTAAATGAACCAGTATTGCATGAAACCTACTGGCCTGGAGACTTCTTGAGTGAAGCGGTTGGGTGAAGGGACAGACAGTAGCAGATGGGAAAATGAAAACTTACATCAGCAAAAAGTAACATTTGCAGATTAGACTATCTGACCATGAAATACTTTCCCTGGTGACCAAAGTTCCTGGGGAAACTCAAATTCATGAACTAAACCAGAATAATTTCTCACTATCTTATCTTAGTGCAGAAAAACAGAGAAAAAAATAGGCTTTTAATTCAGGATTGTTTTTTTTAATTGACAGCAAAGTCAGTGTTGGGAAAAGGTGTACTCAATTTATATGACCCAACAGGAGACAAAATGAGGTGAGGAAAATTATTTCTGAGAGATTTGTTTGCACGATACTGATAACTCCCCTTGAAACCATCCATCATTCTATTAGTAAGAGGTCAAGCAACTATATGGACAATGAGCTGTAGCCATCTGCTTTAAAAAGAGATGACTGGTTGTGAATTTTTGTTATTGAAAACTAAAGGATTTTAACATTTTAGAATCCTAAGTTGATTTTAAAGTTGAAATGATAACAGTTAAAAAAAAACACAAACCATAAACAAATCTCCACTGCTGTGGAAAGTCAGACTTTTGATTCTATTTAAGGAAACATATCTGCACTTTTATCAAAAGTACAAGAGGATTTGGCTTTATAAATTTATCTGTGACTTTTATATAAATTAGGATTTTCTAAAACTCTACCAGTTCCAAATATTTTCTAAATGTTAATTCTTATTATACCAGTCCAGATGCAGCAAAACTCTCTCAGTAAGTCATCATTCACCCAAGGTGACATTCAAGCTGTCAGGATCTTAAGAGTTGAAAGATAACCCTGCCACCTCACACCTCTTGCCCCAACAGGGAGAGCTCAATGACAGTGCTGATAGTAAGAAGAGCAGATGAGCCAAACAGCCTTTTGTCCATTTTACCCAGGACTGTGTGATTTGCCCAAGGCTATATCAGGATTCGGTGTCAGAGAGATGGGCAAATGGCATTTAATCAGTGTACAATGCTGATCTCTGCAGCACTCCTGGGTCAGAGCACTACAATGCAGTAATACCATAAATAGACTAAAGTTCTGTGAAGAAAGAAAGAATACCTAAACATGCCCCCATCTTTCTTTACTGTAAACACAGAGACTAATAACAAAATCTGCATATGACAACTGTGTTGCTAGAAACTAGCCCGTGCCTCCTTAACATAAGGGATCTAACTCACTGCAGTGCAAGTCCCTTATGCATAAATATACAGCTGTGTGGATAGAGCATCTACACAGTGTGTTTAGCCAGTTCCTCAGCCTATTCATAAACACAGACTATTTTATTTATAGAGTAACTTCCTCATCTATGTTAATTTTAAAGGCTGCAGCTCTAGGTCACTGGAGCCCTCATCTCTCCTGCAGTCAAAAGCTCAACTTTCCAGCACACTCCCACGTTTTTACGCATCTCCACGTACCTGTTCTGTGGCTCGAGGAGACTGAGGAGGAGGTTTTGCCTCTGCTTGCAGCCTTCTGCCTCCCAGACTCTCCCAGCAGCTTTTCCAGAGTAAGCCGAGGAAGAGTTTCCTTAGGGGAGTTATACCTCTATTGCATACCAGCTGACTAAAATTCTGTGAGCTCCGAGAGAAGTTTGAAGTCACAGGGAAAAAAAATGCTCCCCATAGACTGGTCCTTGAATTCATTCCTTTGCAGTCATGATCTCTTATATATTCCCAGGGTCCCATGAGCACGTGAATACATACCTCCATAATTGTTTTAAAATGTGTGTGTCCTCTGCGCTTCTCTTTATTTTCCATTTCGTTCATTCAATCTTGGCTTATTTCCTGTAGTTTCTCAGCTGGTAATTACGCTCCTCTTATACTGACACATGAAAAAGCCTGAATACCACAAAAAATTCCCTCTGCAGGCTTTGGGGACATGTGTTTGCCTCTGAAGTTATCTGTGCCTGCCCCACAGCTGTCAGCCTGCAGATTCTCAGGGGGTGGGGTATATCAGGGACACTGAGCTAGCTGCAAACCCTAAACTCCAAGGCCATGCAGGATGGGGTGCATAGGAAAAGGGTATATGGGAGGGAAGCTTTGCAGTAGGGAAAACGCATCACGTTTGGTGTCCAAACAGCTCAGGTGTGTCTCTGTGGGACAGCAGTGGGATGACCAAATGCACCCTTGGGGGAAAGACTAAATTCAATTTAATGCTTGAATGGGAAATAATGTAAATGCCTTCTAGAAAAGGGAGTGGGCTGGATTTTTCTTTCTTTTCCTTGTGTGTGAAACTCCCTTTTATTTCAGAAGCAATGCTCTTACACAAACTGGTGGGGGACCTGTGCATTGCCTGTGTTGTCTTCTTCTGCTTAGACATTCCCTGACACCTGGACAGGTGTATACTGGCCTCTGCATGTTAGTTTGCAGCAGTGCAAACCTCTGATAGACTTTTGCCAGCTCCTCTATGGGTATCTTAGGACCAAAACAAGTCTTGGCTTTACCAGCCAGGACATGACCTCCCCTGGGTCACCCCACCAGGGAGCTCCCATAGGCACCAAGGACCTAAGCAAACTTCACACCTTCTTTCCTGGATGCATGAGGAGTATCTCCAGAGTAACCTCCACCCTGGAGGAGAGGTTTGCCTTCAGCATTGTGTGCTCTCCCTGCTTTGCACTGAGACCTGCAATGATGGCCAAGGATTTTGGACGGACCAAAAGAAAAAGATGATACTGACTCCCTTCTCCTGGACAGCATCAATTCGGTCCAACTTTTCTGAATCTGCTTATTAAAATCAAATAAAAGCCAAGTCCTTTAACATCATGTGCTAAGCAGCTTTGTGGATTCTGCTAAACATATGCTGGCTCAAATCTTTTTGTCTCTGCAACAGGTTACTGTTTGTTCTCTGTAGCACAACAGCTCCTGTCAGAGTTACTTCAGATCTGCACCATACTGGTTGATTCCAGATGAAAATGTCTACAGATGTGAAAGATGTGGTTTGTTAAATATCACAGTAAGTACATTTTGCATGTGTTATTGCAGTAAGAATGTGACAAGGACAATTAATTTAAAAGTAATGTATACATTTTGGTAAAGAAATAAACAATAGCAATTTTAACACCAAAATAGCTATTCCTTGTGTACATTTATAGCTGTATATGCATATTTTTTAAAGGCCAAATGTCTTAGCAATTAGAAAGTGAAAAAATTCTCATTGACTTGTCTTGGCAACAGAAGCAGATCTGGAGGATCTTACTTGTGTACAGCAGTTCCAAAACTTTACTGATGACCTTGTAACAGCATTTTTATAGGACATAGCTGGTCCCAAGAATACAGGGCAGTACCATTGAGCGAGCATGCAGTCCAAAAGCCCCAAAAACCCAGTGCCATGTGTAAACTAGGAGTCTGCTATCACTCTATCTTATGGCACTTTGCCTAGTGAATATGGCTGTGCTGTTTTGTTTGGCATTAACTTGAAGCTGATGTATATCTTCTGCCCAAGCTTAAACTCAGTTCATAGTTCATGCTACCTTGTTTGGCTGGGACTGGCAAAGGGAGTTCATCAAGGCACAAGGAGATATTTTATCTCCTCCTATAAGCACATCAGGCCAACCTGGTGGCCAACTTCATATCACAGCAGTCACACCTGGAGTATGTCTGTGTACCTGCTGCTTAGAGATGTGGATCCAATTATATTTTCCAGGTAGTGCATGGCAAGCTAATAGGAAATTGTCCTGTCACAGAAACAATTGGAAGTCTCCCAACAATAAATTTCAGACTTATGTGAAAGCAGAAGAAATTATTCACACAGATCCTACTGTTGCTAGACCTCCATCTCTTGTGTGTGGGCTGCAGAAACTTGGGTCAACCCAACTGGGTTGATACGCAGTGACACCTGAGTGCTGATAATTCTCCACTTCTCTCCCACTAAAAATATCTCTCCCTGGGAGTGATCCCTGTAGCCTGATCCACACAGACCTTTCCCTTCTCTAGAGCAAGTTGGCTATGTCCAGATGTGTAGCACTCATATCTACCTCTGGATGGTGCCCACACAGCCCTGAGTTTGTTCTTTCACTGTTAGCTTTCTTTCAGAATGCCTTGAGCAAAGTGGGGACAGCATGCAAAGCTGCTCTGGA
>JAWWTY010000001.1:30154195-30167298 GCA_035222235.1 Margarornis squamiger
GAGTTTGTTCTTTCACTGTTAGCTTTCTTTCAGAATGCCTTGAGCAAAGTGGGGACAGCATGCAAAGCTGCTCTGGAATAGTGTAGGACTGCGTGAAAAAGAAGCAACCAAACTTGAAGCAGGCCCTGAAGGAAAGTCCTGAACTACACCCAGGCTGGAGGGAACAAGCTGGTTTGGTGGGCAAGGATGCGCATGAACTAACTCTCAGTGTGGTTGACTGTGGGGAGTCAGGTTATCTGACAGCATCAATGTACCCATGCATACCCCAAGAAAGAACCTGAAGACACTAGGAAAGACACCACACCCAGAAGACTTGTAGGGTCTTGCCACTGAAGCTGCTTACAAGCATCAATCCTGCAGTAATTTCTGCTGGTACCTGCCATGCACAAATCCTACATGGCTCCAAACTAGGGCAGCAGGGTGTGGACAGCAAATCCCACTTCAAAAAAAAGGCCACAAATCAGTGCTGGTCACACAAAGTCAACCCTGGGCTACCTCCTCCCCTTCCAAGTCTCATGGGATCCCCACTGCTCCATGGGAGAGAGAAACAGGCTTGGTTTGTGGGGTTGGCGTGGAGTCAAACAGAATTGCATGAACAGAAAGCAAAATTCCCAGCTACTGAGATGCTCCAAGACATCACTGCCAGTATAAGCATCATTATTTTGAACTGATGTTATCCCAGTCACTTTTTTAGAAATTGCACTAAAAAAAAAAAAAACACCAAAAAAAACCCCCCAAACCAAACCAACCAAACAAAAACAAACAAACAAAAAACCAAACCAAACCAAACCAAAAAAAAATCAAACAAAACCACCCCCCCAAAAAAAACAGCTAGGAAGAGAAGAGCTGGCTGGTTTTAAACACCTGCAAAAGTAAACTCATATCACAGGAGCTGCAGAGTCCCATAATTTTGGGGAGGTTGAAATAGTGCAAATAGAATTTGTATTAGGGGGGACAACCTGTCTCCAGGGTTTTATTTTCTAACCCCTGCAGTCCCCAGACATACACCATTGTCCAGTGAGACTTTGAGGTATGTCTTGCAAGCAAAGTTGCCAGGTGAACATCCAAGAAGACAGAAACAAGGGCAGAGACCTTCTGCCTTGCACTTGCCCTGCCAGCTCTGATGTTGGCGATAGCTTGCATCCTACCCAGATTTTCAAGTGTCTCTGGGCTTTCTCTGCCTTCCACTACCACCTCCAGGGACGTCTTCTAGCGTCTGCTTGAAACATCCCAAAGCTTTATCAACAGGTTCGGGAAACTGTGTTGTGTGTGACAAATCTGGTTTATCTTGAAATGCAAATCAAGTGAGACCAATGCAATTTCTCTTGCAAATATTTCCTGTAACTCTGTTGTACCACTGCAATAGCAGCAGTATCTATGAATCAGGTGGTGCTGGACAAGCTGAGGAACACTTTGCTGTCTTCTATGCCAGTGGGGTTAGAGATCATGTTTGTCTCTAAATATCCTAATTAATTCAAACATGAAATATCATTCATTCTTTTTCTTCTTTTTATTTTCTTTTGGGTGGGAGAATGAAGAGGAAACTTGGCCTCTTCCCCCAGAATTTTCAGTCCTTACTATTGAATCAGACATTATGAAAATGACTCTAAGCTATCAACCATCACTGAAATAATAAATTTTCCCTTTTCCTTGTCCCTTATTTTCACCTCTTTACTGTGTTTATTTTGGGTAGGTGGTGCCTTATGTAGGGAAGGGATTACTGGCATTATATCTATATCTACAAGGCCTTGGTGCCGATCATGATACAGGTAATTTTCAGCTCTTGCAGAAAAGGATTTCGCCACAGTTAGTGGAGAGTGTGATCTACTCTGTCTTTTGCTCCTTCTATGTTGTTTTTTTAAAATAAATGCTGAAAAAAAGAAAGTTGCCATCATAGTCATAGGGAGAGAAGAACTGAGTTAGAAATGCTCTATTTTTGTCATGTTCTTTAAACACTTTGATCCTTCCCATAGCCCCTTGATCCATCACTATGTCATCGCTTATTGAAATCATGGGGTTTTTTATATCCCACAGCTGGATTCTGGGTTATTTCCAAAATGTCTGTGCTTCCTGCACAGCGTGTTGGCTTTTTTCTTGAATAATCTAACTCCTACCCCAAATGATGTATTTTGGATTTTTTTTCATGAAGGAAAAATATTGAAGTCCTTACTTAATCCCTGAGAATTGTCCTTGCTCTGCTAAAACCATGTATCATGGCAGGCCTTGCATGCAGAACTTTAAAAGGGAATGTACTGCTGGTAGAGAAAGGTACCTGTACCACCCAGCAACCCCAAATAACAAATCATGCGATACACTGGAAGATATAGGGGGATATTTGAGTTATTTCAGTGGAGACAGAAAGCAGACATAGTGCAACAACCTGAAGGAAACAACCCTGTTCATCTACCTCTCTGATTTTTCCAAACACTGAAAATGTCATTTGCTCCTGGATATCTCCTTCTTTATTTCAGAAGTGGGGTGGACTCGCAAAAAACTTAGAACCCAGTGGACAGGGTACATTTTCACTAGGAAGTTTAGTACACTGGAAGAGTGAAATATGGGGAACACAGAAGCACAGATAATTATACTCAAACATGTGTCACCTGGCCCCTGTCAAGCACAGATAGAAGCAGTGATGGCAGCAGCATCAAAATGCTGAGTAAACTCCTGGTGTCCTTTTACTTATAAAAATTTGTAACCCCAGAATGACGTCACAGGTGAAAAAGATGAGGTATCTCTAATGAAACAATCACAGAATATGCTGACTTGGAAGGGACCCGCAAGGATCACTGAATGGAGCTTTTAGCCCTTCATTCATGCCCAAGAGTCATACCATGTGCCTGAGAGTATCATCCAAATGCTTCCTGAACTCTGTCAGGCTTAGTGCTGTGACCATTTCCCTGGGGAGACTGTTGCAGTGCCAAAACACCCTCTGGGTGAAAAACCTCTTTCTAATATCTAACCTAAACCTCCCCTGACACAACTTCAGGTTCTGTCACTGGTTAGCACAGAGAAGAGATCAGTGCCTGCCCCTCCTCTTCCCCTCACAAGAAAGTTATAACTGCAATGAGGTCTCCCTTCAGTCTCCTCCAAGCAGAACAGGCCAAGTGATTTCAGTGATGCCTCATATCACTTCCCCTCCAGTCCCCTCACCATCCTCATGGCCCTCCTTTGGACACTCTCTAATAATCTAGTATCTTTCTTATATTGCAGAACCCAAAACTGCCTGCAATATTCAAGGTAAGGTCACATCAGTGAAGGGTAGGATCCCTCAAACATAGACATCTGCAAGGCTGGCACCTATCAAATGAACCATTGATCTTTATATCCTCCATGGCTCATGAAGGGACTGTGGAAGCCCATCTTGCTCACAATTCATCTCATTGTCCAGCAGATAAGTCATCCCCAAGGAGTTCCAACTTTCTCCTGTGAACATGAAGAGAATGGAGAGTGACTACTGCAGATATAGATTTAGAGTTAAGTGAAATGAGTCCCTCTTGTAGTCAGGAAACAGAGAACAGGATTTATTTTTTTTTTGCTGACTGTGAGTATACATCCTGCTGGTGTAAATCCCAGCTTTCCAGCCCAGGCTGGACATATCAATCCCTTAAAATGCTTTCCAGGTTTCCTTGAGAGAAGCCACTTGGGGTTGGTATCTCTGGGTGTGATACAAATATTTTAAGGGATTCTGTCATTCTGTTGTGGCTTGAGGGCCTGACATCCATCATACCATTGAGCAAAGCCCTGAACAGGATTTCTGCCCTGAGGGGCCCCTGTACACCTGTAAAGCATCTCCTTGTACATAATTGTAAAGATCTTTGTTAAGAAATTGGGGTGCAGATTCTGGGGTAAGATTGTCCATCTCTTTTTCTCCTCAGGTCAAAGGCAGTGGGTTTTAGACAATGACCATTACAGATCTCATGACCCATTAAATCTATAAGGTCTGCCTGTGCCATATCATGCACAGCTCCTGGCTGGAGGCCTGTGCTTCTTAGAATTTGCTTTCTGGCATTAAAACTCATGTATTTTTATCCTCTCCATTGCTGAGCAAAGAGAAAAGAGCTCTTCTTTGCCCACTGTATGGTTCCAAAAGGTCCCTGTTCCTGCTATCACACTTCACTTCATGGATGAAATAAGCCATCCCTTGGACTCAGGACTATGAGAGTGGACACTGGTCCATATCAACATTGTTAGATTTAAATCTTGGTTGTTTTCAGCTCTCAGGTAAGACATTCTTCATAAGGACTCAGTCCTTTTACTGTATTTCAGAGAATACCCACTGATTACAAAGGAATAATAACACCAATAGAAGCACACTGCTTGCACTGACCTTCCCCTTTCTCCAGACACACATGTGCCAGTATCCATGCCATCCATGAAGGAGGTTTCAGCTACAACACTGGGGAAGTTTCTAACCTTTCACTTGTGACGCTCTCTGTGGTTACCCCATGATGGACCACTTCCAGACAGGCAAATTTCATCCTTATAAAATGCAGATAATTTCTCAAAAAAAAGAAACAAAACAAAAACTAGCCATCAGAACTTGAGATTGTTGTAAGGGTTGATGTTCACCACAAAAACCTTTTAGCAGGGCCTATTGTGATAGGACAAGAGGTAATGGTTTTAAACTAAAAGATGGTTGGTTTAGATTAGATATTAGGAGAAAGTTTTTTACAATGAGGATGGTGAAACACTGGCACAGACTGCCCAGAGAGGATGTGGATGCCCCATCCCTGGAAATACTCAAGGCCAGTCTGGACAGGGCTCTGAGCCACCAGATCCCGTTGCAGGTGTCTCTGCTCATTGCAGGAAGGGTAGACTAGGTGACTTTGAATCGTCCCTTCTAACTCAAACTATTGTATGATTCTATGATAAGAAGGTCATTGGAGATAGTCAAAGAAAGCAGCGGTGGCCTCTTTCTGGCCACTGAACAATTTGCTCATTGACATGTGCAGTATCACACAGGAGAACTGATTTTCGTTTTCTTTGACTGCCCTCTGGTGGTGAATGGCTGCTGGTTAATTGTATGCATATGTGCATATGTATATATACACATACGTATATGTACATAGATACATAGGCACATATGCATTGGCATATGCAGCATAAAAATGCTTGCATCTGAATTGTGCCTTGAATTTGAATGTTACAGATGCAAGCAGTAGTTAATTATTGTCATTGGCTGTAGCTGGCTTTTTTTTTTTTTAACACTGAAGATTTTCCTGTGTTTGTTTTAAAATTTAGTTCAGTTAAAATATTCCAGAATGAAAATAATAGAATTACAGTGAAATATTTGTTCCAGCCTGAGAGACCAGTGAGGTCTTTCCTCTCTATAAATAAGCTCTGCTGAAAATGTGCGAGCTGTACAAAATCAAAAACGAAATGTTTTTCCAGAACCAGTTCTTTTAGAAAATATGGGACAGCATAAAGGTAACTGCTGCAGTATGGATGTGCTTCTCCCTACTCAGTGCCAGCCTGGGACAGCAGGAGGGCACAGAGATAAAGATGAAACCTTGGAGGACTCATTCACCCTTGGTGAGGTATTTTTCAGTTCAACAGAGATTCAGCATCATATTTCCACTCATTTTCCCTTGTGGCTGCAGAGAGCAGAGGAATTTGCCATGGAGCCCTTCACAGCTTCTAGAAATCTGTCCAGTACCTGGGCATGAGACAGTGAGGATACATGAATTCAACACTGCAGCATTCAGGCCTTACATAAATATAAGAGGCTGAACACAATGTTCCAGCCTTTTCTCCTTGGATGACCTATTACACTAGGAAGGACAGCAAAAGTGATATTCATATTTATGGGCTTTGTCTATGTCCAGAGGGAAGTGAAACAGAGAAGCTTCTCATCAACACCGTAATTTGTCACTCAGCACTTCCAAGTGAAACTACAGATTAGCCTTTGGGAGAACAGCCTTCACTCTCTGAAGACCTTGAGATCTGCAAACCCTCCTATAGATTATTAGCCTGATTACATACTTGCCTTTGAATTTGTTTTGAAGCTATGTTCAGGGATGAGGACACTGTCTTTGGACTCCTGTAGCATTAGATAATATGGAGATGATGTCATAGTCACAGGACCCCCAAGTTCTTTTCTGCCAAGCAGCTTTACAGTCACTTTTCCCCAGACCTGTAGCATTGCATGGGGTTGTTGCAACTCAGGTGTAGGACCCAGCATTTGGCCTTGTCGAACCTCATACAATTGATCTCAACCCATCAACCCAGCCTGCCCAGATTCCTCTGCAGAGCCTTCCAACCTTCCAGCAGATCAACATTTCTGCCTAGCTTATTTACTGTCTGTGAACTCATTGAGGGTGCCCTCAATGCCCTCGTGATTGATACAGATACTAAACAAGACTGGGCCCAGTACTGAGCCCTGGGGAACCCCACCTGTGACCAGCTGCCAACTGGATTTAACTCCATGCACCACCAATCTCTGAGCCCAGTTTTTAACCATCCAGCCAGTTTTTAACCCAGTGAACAGTGCACCTGTCCAAGCTATGAGCAGAGAGTCTCTCCATGGGAAAGCTCTGGGAAATGGTGCCAAATGCTTTACTGAAGTCTGGATAGACAATGCAGGGCTGGTTCCTCTCAACGCTTAGGGACTCCTGTTGTTCCAGATATGGGGAATGAAACCTACTGTCCCAGGACAGCTGGAAACTCCCCACCTGCAGAGATTCTTCCCTTAGTTCCTTTCCACCTGTCCATCTTCTGCTGGCTGGTTCCTCTCCACACACACACACCAGTGTCGGACACTCTGTACATGTGTCAATATCAGCCACAAGGACGAAAGTACAGCAGGGAGATAGGAGAAAGATTTCAGGCTGATCCCTCATCTCCACAGTGTGAGAAATGCAGACTGGACCCAAGTCTTGGACCCACCATGAGTATCAGGTTGTATTTTCCTTTTGTCCTGACTGTGTTGCAGTCCTGACAGATGCAGTCAGCCTGAGCAACCTTGATGACACCTCTCCATGAAAAAACTTTGGCACCTTACTTGCATAACAACCTGCGTTTATTCCCTCCAGTGATTTCTATGTGCTGATGGTGTTTGGGGAGGTAAGAGTTACAGATTTGTCTGGGCAGACAACCACCTCTGTAGGGAGCCCACACAAGTAGGTTAAACAAAAGTTTTATTTCCACACAGTGTTCTCGGTACACAGTGCCAAGATTTCACAGACAGCTCAAAATCAGGATTGGCAAAGAATGCTGTGCTCCTGAGATGCTTTCTCATTGCAGACAGCCCTGAGTCACAAAATGCATTTTCAGAGCCAAGTCTGACCTTCCTTTAAAATCAGAATTGTTCAAAATAATAGTTTTTAGATTTGTCCATTAAAGCAATAATGTACCAAAGCAGAGCTTACATGCACGGAAATGTAAGCAAATTTTTATAGCACTAGACTCTCAGTCGATGACTTAAGTCCTCTGGTACTACAACAGAAGAAATATTCAATAAGCCATGGTTATTAAAGCAGTTAATTGCAATACCACTGCCATCAGATATTATTCTGTGATGTTTGGACAGTGCATTTCTTCTGGTGAGAAAATACCTCAAGGCTGGAGCTTTAGCTGTACAAAGTCTGTTTGCTGCCTTCTCTTCCTGCCCACATTTTTCTGGTGAGTGTGGAGAAAGGTCAGCTGGTTTCCTGCAGGATTTCAATATTTTGAAATACTATTTCAGTTCCAGCTTTTGAATGAAAAAAAATAAAGAAGGAAATTACATGTGGAGATTGAAACTGAGACATCTGCCTCCAGGGTTGCTTTGGAATTGGTGACTGGAATAGCCCAGCAGATGGGCAGCTGAGGTGTCTGGGAAACAAACTATCCAAAACCCAGACCATTTTCCATTTGAAAACTGCAGAGTATTTTCAACTTGGCAAATTTTAACAACAATAGGGGAAAAAAAAAGGCTTCAGCGCTTAATAAATGCCTTCTGTTCAAGACCAACTGGAATTTCATGCATTGTATTGTGGTTCTCATTTGGACATCAGGCCTATGTGGATATAACATATTTCAGCAGAGATCCTTGGCCCTGAATCTATTTTTCCTGAGCTTCTCTGCATGTGTCAATAAACATATTTCAGACATCTAGATTTGTGAACATGAGTGTACTTATTTTCAGCATCTGTTGCTTTTTAACTGTGCCTGATGTCTGTGCTATCAAGTCTGGCTCCTAGAAAGCCCCAAGTTGACAAAAGATAATGGCAAAGTCAAGGGGGGGGCGTTGTGGTGTGGAGGGGGGGTGGTAATTCCTTTGAAGAAAATAATTGTAATGTGCCAATGAAAGTAGTTAATAAAAGAAAACCAGATGATAAAAATTTTTCTTGACTTTTAGGAGATCTTAAACAGGCCCTGTGAAGGAAAGGAGACTGCATTGCACCAAGCAATGAAAAAGTGAAGGGGATCAGGACTGATGTGGAGTCAGGAAGCAAAGCGGAGAATTGCATGATCAGGATGCATTGTGCAACATCTTTTATGGGTGGCTCTCTCAGTCCCTCCTCTGGGTCCTGTGCTGTTTAGCAGAATTTAGGGTTGCTCAGGGAAGGAAGGAGAACCATGGGACGCTAACATCTGCAAATACTATGAAGTCAGGCTTGGGAAGGATTGTGAGAAACTCTAGCAAATGAGTAAAAAGATGCTGAATGAAATTTAATACCAACAGCTGTAAAGTAATGAGCATCTGAGGAAAAATATCAGGTGTTTCTTACACTTCAGAGAACATGGAGCTCAGGGAACCCTCTCCTGTGGTCATTGCAAGAAGAGTCCAGGGGTATCCTGGTGTGGGATGAATACAGAAAAGCTTCCCCTGCTCACCTGTTTCAGCAGTTGTTGGCCTAGGAGCACTGTGTGTTGCTGCTCACCTAGCAGCTGCAGGAGGCTGGAGGAGAGGATTGTGATCACTCAGAATCTGGAAATAATGCAATGTCTCTCCATGTGTTTTGGGAGGTCTGCTTCAACCTTATGTGCTAACCCAACCTCCAAGTATATCAAGCTCTCTACAGCTAACCTAGCAACCCTATAGCTCTTCATCAGGCTGAGTTTTATCTGTAAGAGCTTTATCTAACACTGTCATTGCACAAAGCTTTAGTTTGTGCATGGAGAGCTGCAGTTTCTCTGCCTTCTCCCATGTATTCTTTTATTCTAATTGCTCTCTACAACTACCAAAAAGGAGGCTGCATCTAGGTGAGGGTCAGTCTCTTCTCCCACATAAAAAGCAATAGGACAAGAGGAAACAGCATGAAGTTGCTCAAGGGAAGTTTTAGACTGGATATGATGAAAAATTTCTTCACTGAAAAGGCTGTCAAGCATTGGAACAGGGAAATGATGGAGTCACCATCTCTGGAGGTATTTAAAAGACATGTAGGTGTGCCACCTGGAGACATGGTTTAGTGGTGGGCTTGGCAGTGCTTGGTTGATGATTGGACTGGATGACTTCAGAGTCTTTCCCAGCCTAAACAATTCTATGATATAATTCTATTATACAATTCAAACCATTATTTTTAACACAGATGAGACTAGTGAGTGTCACACTAGGGCTTTCTGGCATGCCTGAAGGGGAATGAAAGGATGTGTGACTACAGCAGTAGGCAATCCTTAGCCCACCAGTGATGCATCCACCTGATGACCACAGCGTGTGAGTGTGTAGGTAAAGTGAGGGGTAAGAATCTGCCTGTGCACAGGACATTACCAGACTATGTCCATTGCATGAATAGAAAGAAGCAGGTTGATGTGATGTTTCCCATGCATTTATTTGACAGATTCATTGCTGGTGTGAGGATGGAATCATAGAATCATAAAATTATCTGGGGATTGTTTACCTTTGGCTCTACTCCTGCATTCCCTTAGCTGTAGTTCCATGTCCCAGGGAAGCATCTTCATATTTTCTAATGAGAAATGTGCTGTGGGAAGTGGTAATTCCCCCTCCTTGCATTAATATCCCCTGCCATGGGAAACTTTGCCAGACATGAGCCCTTGCAGCTGTTTAGACACCCATCCACGCTGTGGCTGCTCCATATCTTCCCTGGGTTATTCTTCACCTCATACCTTCCCTGCCTGACTGCCCTGCTTTTGTATTTTGAGACCTGCCTCTATATTATTGTACAATCGGGCAAATATGTGAACAGATGTCTCCATAGGTGCCTTATCTGCATAGAGCTGAAAAGCAAGCTGAGAAGTCAGCTGAAGGTAAATATACAAAGTAGAATGAGATTTTTAGGTCTTCAAGGATCTTTATTGTCATACATTATGAATTGAGTGCTAAAAGTACTGTATGAAATATGAACTATATTCAGACAGTGTTTATTGTGTGTAAATACATCTCTTAAATTTCTCAGAGGGTTTGCACAACTGTGTTAAAACTAATTCTATAACATTAGAGCTAAAACCTCCAACAGTCAGGTGGTAGATTCTTGCTGATAGTGGTTTCTATAGTGTACACTTCACTATTCAAGAATCCACCAAGTGTCTTGTCCACAATCATCTGAGAAGTCTGACGTGGAGCTACAAATATTTACATTTGCTGCTTCCAGCCCACATCTTCCTCATTGCAACACTAGTTTTAGGAGCAAATAACAAAATGAGAGCCTTATACAGTATTCATAGTTAGTATGGGAAGAAATCTCTTGAGTGAACCCAAATCCGTCTAAACAGAGAAATGTCAGCAAAATATAAATATGCTTTATGGATTCCTAACAATAGTAGAGATGGTCACACTCAGAGAAGAGTCCTTGGCCCCTTCCTGTTGAAATTAAGAGCCAAAAAAAAATACCACTGGCTTCAAAGAGAATTAAGAATTATCCTGGGATTACTAAAGTCATCAGTTAACTAGAACTTTGCTTCTCTGCTACCCTTTCCCACAGATTTACTATCTTATTTTTTAAAATAAATTCAAAGAATGCTGTCTATTTTAGAAGAGTACAAGCTGAAGAAAAAAAAACTGTGTGCAGAAGAATGGATTAAAATCTTCTTGTTTCAATCATCTTCAGCTGAAAAATTCAGGTTGATTTAACCCACTGTGCTATCTAGCGGGACACCACTGATAAATGTTATTTTATGTGGGAAAATAATGGAAAAGACATGAATTATGCAGAAATTTTTTGATTTATAACTCACATTTGTACAAACCAACACAGATAATGTTCCTCTCTGAAATTGTATACTGATGTATATTGTATCAGAATTAGTTGCTGCATGTCTCTAACATAGGATTTTATTTCTGAACAAATTCTCCAACAGAGGGTGAGCACAGGGCAGAAGGTGAAGGTGTTCCTAGTCCCTGTTTGACAGCTCAAGTGTTGTATGAGCCTTTTGACAGATGTCATACAAGGGTCAGCTTCTCCCACCTGGAATACCTACTCTCATCACTAAATAAGCAAAACGTTCTTTCACAATACCAGGTGCCACAGAGTAAAATATCATTATTAGATAATATCAACAAATTTCCCTTCTGTTTTTACTTTTCAGGTGTTTATGCTCCAAACAGTGCACATGTATTATATTTGATACAGTGAATTAGTTGTGAAAATACTATGTTCCTTAGCTTTGAGAAGTCTGACACACCTTGTTCCATAAAGATATTTGCAATACCCAAAGAATGTTTTCCAAGCGATTATTGACTCATTTATAATCTGAATGGTAAAAATATGGTCTGGTTGGTCTGATAAGAAGAATTTAAACTGAGGTTGAGAAAGGTCTCAGTGTTCTCAGTGAGCACCTTCTGGTGTTACTGTTCATTAAATTACCATACCTGCTCTTCTCTTCAGCCTTGCAGAAGAGAGAATAACAAATCCCAGAAATTTATTAGAAGCCAGATGTTGAACAGGAGTGAAAAACCTGGAAAAAGAAGAGGCCAACACCAAAATTATTAGACCTTGATGAGGTGTGCTCTGTAAGGAGTGCCTAAAAGCCAAATGTCGACCCTTTACAGAAAGTTTTTTTATCTACTGGGAGGTTTCCTTTATAGACAAGTGCCTTGGAGACCACTTGGAGATTGGGAAGGAAAAAGAGTGAAGGGTTTTAGGCTTCGCACTGCTTTAGTGATGTACTTTTCATTCCCTCAGCCTCACTTTTCCAGGAAAAAGAAAACATATTTTATTAGTATTACTTAGCTAATGGGACTGCATTTCAGTTTTGCAATATCCTGGCATTCTGTTTTCATCTT
Organism: Margarornis squamiger; assembly: GCA_035222235.1. Lineage (NCBI taxonomy): Eukaryota > Metazoa > Chordata > Aves > Passeriformes > Furnariidae > Margarornis > Margarornis squamiger. The sequence continues at coordinate 30,166,362 of JAWWTY010000001.1, forward strand.
GCTTTGGGATAAAATGCTTAAAATGTTTTAGATATCCTGTATATGTTCTTGCAGTTTGGATCTGGATTTGTGAAGATGACATATTTTGACATTTTGAGCAGAATCTCATTTTGGCATTTGAAACAAATATTGATTCATACCAAACTGTTTCAATTCAAAACTGTCATTTCATTTTGAAAATAATATTAGATTGGCATTTGCAGTTGAAATGTCAATTTAAAAGAAAATGTGTCAGCATAAGTTGACATACATTTTGATTCAGAATTTCCACCTGCGGGAGAGTAAAAATATTTTTTGCTGTTGTCCAAAACATTTTCTTCTCAATTGCAATGATTTTCATGAAACCAGAGTTTCCTACAACAACAGGAAAACAACTATTTAATATAAACCAGTTAAACCATTTTAGCACTTGGCATTATTGTTCAAATCCAGGCCCAAGAGCAGACAGACTTGTTTGTGCTAACATGCAGATCTAGCTGAAATATTCGAGTTTATCCCTGTGACGGTTGCTCATGAAGAGCTAGAACTATCATCATCATCACCATCACTTTTTTCCCCAGTGGACCCCTCCCAAAAACACACACATACATGTCTGAGCTGGTGCCCAGTTTCACAAGAGATGATGGTCAGGATTATCTGCCTGCTCAGGTTCACCCTCTGCAAGAGCAAAGAGGCTTCATTAATTATATTGCTTTTTGCTGGTTGGGAACTAAACGGAGAATGTGAGCTCTCTTGACTGGCTTCAGGGTGTCCATCCTGATCGAACTAATTCTTTGCTGTGCTCTCCTCAGATTTCATCTTCTTCAAAACTTATTTCAGCTTCCTTCATGCTTTCCAGCTCTTTAAAGGTTGCTTTTGTTAGTGTCCTCTTTGTGTCCCTTAGGACAGATTTAAATTTCCTGGTTAGCACATCTGGCCAGTTTTGTCTGTAAAACAG
>JAWWTY010000001.1:30167447-30239520 GCA_035222235.1 Margarornis squamiger
AGGAGAGGAGAGGAGAGGAGAGGAGAGGAGAGGAGAGGAGAGGAGAGGAGAGGAGAGGAGAGGAGAGGAGAGGAGTTAGCAACTCCAGCTGTTGTAAACCGAAAAGAACCAAATGCTCATCCCTACTAGTAACACCACTGTGATTATATAGAAGGAAATAGTGAAGAAATAATTGTGTGAATGCATATATGTATGGTTTAAACTGTACATACCATCATTGTGTACAATGAAAAAGCAATTAGTTTAGAATAGAAATATATGTTAAAAACTGACTACATGAAGCAGGGATCCTGTAGCAGTAACACAAACTGTAATGGTTTTAACTAAAAGAGGGTAGATTTAGACTAGGTATATGGAAAAAAAATTATTATGAAGATGGTGAGTCATTAGCATAGGTTACCCAGAGAAGCTGTGGATGCTCCATCCCTGGAAGTGTTCAAGGGCAGGTTGGATGGGGCTCTGAGCAATCTGGTCTAGTGAAAAATATTCCTGCCCATTGTCAGAGGGTTGGAGTAGATGACTTTGAAAGGTCCTTTCCAACCCAAACCTTCTATGAATCTATGATTCTAGGATCTTATCTGCTGGTCAGCTGCACCATAGTAGTCTATGGCCAGCAAGACACAATTATTTGGGTGTTTACTGTATTTTCTGAACAAGAAATTATCTCAAAGGACCTCCTGTCATTAAACTGAGCTTATGGCATGAAAATAACTTGGAAAATTGAACCTCAGTATTTTTGGTTAATCACAGACTGATGCTTTTGCTCATACAGGACACTCTACATGTATGCTTATATAGCTACAGGCCAGCAAAGAGTGATACAGATTGTACTAAGATTCATACACCATGGGTTCCTGTATAAATACAGCAGCTACCCATCTCATTGTGGTGAAATCTCACCCCTTAGAACTCCACAATGAATTCTGACTTGCATGGACTTTAAGTCTCATGTCCAAAGTGAGACCAATCACCGGATCCTAAGGAGTCATTGACCTCTCTGTGGGACTGTTCTCTGTTTCATCTTGAATTTAAAGAGATAAATCCCTTTCTCCTTATCAGAAGCACTGTGGGTGGGATCCATCTGCCTGAGTGTTTGAGATACCATGATTTATCCTACGTGGTCTTCAGCTGCAGTTTCATCTACCAGCCTTGCAAGTGCCTCTGACAAACATGGTGCTCTGGGCTGAATCCCACTCACATGAGTGGGTTGAAAGGTCTGTGTTAAGGTCACAGATCCTACCACATGATGAAGCATAAGAGTCACTAGTGATATAGCCAAGAAATCTATCTTCAGGTAACTGGAGATGCACTCAGGTGTTCCTCACGCTTTGATGAACATTTTTATCAAGATCCAGCCAGAACCATCACTTCTCTTTGAAATCAGGTGTCCACCAAAGACAACAGAGTCCACAGCCACTCTTTCAAGGTTAAAGGATTTGGTTCCAGAGTATGAGGAGCAGAGTCTTGACCTTCCTCTGGACTCCAGACCAGATGAATACTCTGAAATACATAATTACTCCAAGGTGCAGATCCCTATCCTAACGCAGTAAGAACCCTGTGCAACTGTCAGCTGTTTATGGTCCCAGACTTCTAATAGGATCAGACACTGGGTGAATGGACTACAGACCACTGCATCTGAGATCTTTGTAAAGTGTTCCTCCATTGATACAAAGGAAAAACAAGGGTATTTATGGCATATTCCCTTTCATCATAAGTGTCTAAAATAGATTAGCTGAAAACATCAGTAAACCACCAAACAGGCACAGGGGAATAAGTAGCTGTTGAGGACTTAATTGCCTGCATTGAAAACTCCTTGCACAGAAGAAGGGTTGAACTAGGACTGTTGAAAAGATCCAGGTATGGCTGCCTTATTGATTTTTCAGCTATTTCCTGGGGATTGAGTCAAGCTGGCTAATGAGGACCTTCTCCATAATATACTGCTAATCAGCCTTGCTTCACTGTGGAAGTCTGTGGGTGATATATGTGCTAAATATTTACATACCAGTGTACGTGCAGGTTTTGTCAAGCATGGTTAACCCAAGTGAAAGATCATCTTTGTTTCTGGCCCTGGAGGACTAGCTGGTACTCCTAGGTGTAAATCAGCAAGGTGACCTGTGCCTTGGAGCTTATATTTAGCAGCAAGGGTTCACATATGGAAGTGCTTATGTAGGTCTCTGCAGATTGTGTCCCATATTTAATTATTTTTGTTTATTTTATTTTTTTTAATGAGGAATTTCTGCACATGTCCTCGATAGGGTAAAACCTCAGACAAAAATTTAAAAATCTTTTAAGGGAGATAAACCAGCCTAGTAATATACCCTGAATCTTTAAAAGTTGTGGCTGGGAAAGAGGAACACAGCCAAAAGTTATCTGCTGGGTTTTATCCTTATGAAAAATTGGAGGGAGCTTTAGTCTTAGTAATCTATCAGCCTGATATGGTGTATCTTAGGGGTTTGTAACCAGCCTGTACCTAGGTACTCTGGGCTTTCATCCATCTCTCCATTTTTTAAGAAAGTGGAAATTATATACACAGTTCAGAGGAATTCAGCAGAAACATTATCACTGTTTTCAGAGATACTATTATGAAAACTCAATCATACAGCATTTTCTTGTGCTTGTGTGGGTGTGTTTATATGCCAGCCTTGCTCTGGTAACACCTCCTTGATCAGACACCTCAGGTCATGCTGCAATACTCCAGATAACTTCTGAATTCCATCCAAATCATCCTAAATCCATTATTTTTCATACTTGTAGGTACCACAATAATGAATAACAGAGCTGCATCCTATTTTGTGTCACGAGATATGGAATTACACTAGGCAGGAAATATGCATTATGGGAAAGCAACAATAGGCAATTTGTATTTTTCCAGCTTGAACTCCAGTTTTATCCCTGTGTTTACCATGTACTGGTCTCCTCCTGGCACAGTACACCTCAACATTCAATGGATTGATAATACACTGAAGGTAAACACAGTAATACTGTATGCATTTCAGGAATGAATTTGATACTAGGTCATAAATTTGCTAGGAAATCATCCAACAAGGCTACTACTGTCTTTAGACAGCTTTGCTGCTGTTCCAAGAATCTTTTGAATGAGACACTTCAGAATAATAATAATACTACATGATAAAAAAAATATTAGAAAGGAAGAAAAAAACAAAGAAAAAAGGTTAAAAAAAGACACTAAACCCAGGAAAGCGCAGACACATAACAGGCAAGCAGACACGAAGCAGCAGAGCTACATTGGGAGACTGTCCTACAGCTACTACCTCAGATCTAGGCCCTTTTGCCAAGGAGTTTTTCAGCTTTCCTCCTTTTGAACTCTGCAATTTCTTCCGGGAGTAACCCATGAGCTCTATACCTGCAGTGAACAGGTAGGCCATTAGAGAAAGAACCAGTTCAGTTTCATCTGTAATAAAGAACAGACTGTAATGTAGACCAAGTGAAAGGTAAGTGTCTTCTGGTGAGGAAAAGGGAAACAAATATTGGTCCTGGTTCCGGTTTTATTTATTCCCCTTTTGTATCACTTCAGCTTGCTTTACTGCAAAGGATGAGGTCAGCTAATTAAATTTGAAGTGTCCAGAGGGCTCTTGGCACTCTTAGACACTTCTACCAGGACAAGATGAATGACTTTGTTGATTGCAGAGCACAAACTATGTGTCTATCATGGCTGTTTTCAGAATCTACTAGACAAGATGAATCCTAGGAGAATGACTCTATTATTCCACTGATCCTTCCTCTCATTTATTAAAGGAAAGAACAGAGCAAAACTGCTGTAAAGACTGTGCCTTTGGTTAGTTTAGTTTCTGCCTCAGTGCCTTTTGGTCTTCCAGGAATGTTCCTTTCAGAATCTCTAAGCTCTCAAAACTATGGGCACATTTCGTAATGGAAATCCTATTTAACTGTCCCTAGAGACAGCCAGCTGTCTCTGAAAGCTTAGCACGATTTTAACAGCCTTTCCTGGCAGAGATCAGGGTCGAGTTGCACCTCTTTTGCCAGTTCTGTTCTACAAATGGAAACCTCTAGCCGAGTTGTCCTCCCATGTAGTACCTAAATCCTCAGCTCTGGGAACATATTTCTTCTTTTTAGAAATACTAATCCCTGTTTATAAACTTCTTTATGAGCGCTGTAGAATTCAGGGCGTGGCCCCAAGGACAGGGAAAACAGGAGGATATAATCCTGATGGGCTCAATGAGGAATGACTCCTGGGAATCCACAGCTCAGGTGGGATTTAGCTCCCTGCCATTTGTCTCTCTGCAACAGAGATGTTTCCATCTGAGCCAAGTATCTTGTGTTCTCTTATGAGCCGGTGGAGGGAAGCTGACACTATTGGATCACAGCAGGGGCTTATCTCAAAGTACATATCATTTGTGGGGCAGAAGATCTACACCTAGAAATGTCTATTTCTCTGCACTGACTCTTAAAAGACATGCAAAATGACCAGATCAGAAGGTGGTAAATAACATTGAAGGAGATTAAATCCTTCCTGTTGGAGGGAGAAGAGGAATCTTTGTGCCCAGACCCTTTATGCAATCAGTAGCAAAATTCAGCCACACATGGGTAAGTGTGAGGGGTTTGTTCTTTGAATCCACCTGGCAGGACTTCACCCACAGAGGAGCTGAGGAGGTTGCTGCCTGTGCCTGCACAATGGTGCAGCAAGTTGTAACCCACAAAAGGTGAAGCCCTGACCAGGGTATTTAGGGATCAAGCACAGTATTAGATTGCCTCAAGTCCTCCTCCAAACACTGCTCACACAAGTATCAAGTAACTGTGATAATGGCTTGACTTTCATCCACAGCACAATGACAAGAAGAAGGATCCAGTGCAAACAGAACTTGCACATCTCCTGAACTCACTAATGTCTGAGCAACCTGAGAGGTCTGGTTCTGCACCCTCCATTCCAACCTCTGGCAAAACCCATCTTTTTGAAGACAGTTGTTGTTTCACCAAGGTCCTCTCTTCCCACCATCTTGTTTCCAAAGTCAGCAGAACAAAATCTGTAAAGTCCTGACTTTGCTTCCTTTCTGAACGCTTCATGTAGAGTTTGTTGCTATCAGCACCAATTATCTAATATTTGAGTCAATTCTTCCAGAAGCCCCAGCTTTCTCAAAAAGAGCTTGTTTAAAAATAAAGGCTGAAGCAACCATATCACAAGTCAAAGTCTTGTTCAAAATTCAAAGGGAGGTAAGTCACCAGCTTTCATTCTCTTTCTCCCCTCAATCAGACTTCAGAGAAGAATTCTTTTTTCTCACAGTCATTATGCCACAGCTATGATCAAAATATTCATTTTCCTTCATTTTGCTGTTGTGTTAGGGGATGAGAAATAATTTGAAAAGAAGGGATTTATTGTGAAGCAAAAAGCCTCTGTCCTAACATTGGATCATCAAGCCTATGAGTATGAGCCAGATGTTTTGATTTCCCCAAATAGATCCTGTTATATCTTATATAAAGTTTACTTAGGAATTATTTAGATGTTATTTATAAGTCCAGCTATGAAGGACAACAAAAGTTTTTCACTGCTGTTTGCTTCACAAGTTCTTTTTTTCATTATTATTATTTAAAAGTGCATCAGGTGGAAGACTTCAAATAGGAGCCTGAGTGAAAATTCTTTCATTTTTCTCCCCAGAAAGACACATCAGTAGCAACAGCAACAGCAGAGACTCTCTACCAATCATCTCTCATCCTACCATGGTGCTTCAACAGAGACAAAACAATGCCAAAGTTGTATTGGGTAGAAGAAAAAGCCATGTCTTCCTAATGGGTATCTTTTTCCTGACTCATAAAAAGGTATTTCTCACTTGATATTGGGACATGGACTCTTTGAGCATCCTTCACTCTTTTTTACCCATTTATCTTCAACCAGGAATCTCAGTGCTTCCTCCAGGGTGGATTCTCATGTATGTGAGGATAAGATACCCCCCAAATTCCCTCCTATCCCTGGCTGCATCTTCAGTTCTCAGTGATGTCTCATGTCAGGCTGCACTTATCACTGTGAATGGTGGTGGGCTGCATGACCTATCAGCCATTCTGCATTTAAAACCTACTTTATGATTTCATACAAGGTAAGAAATCTGGGTTTGATTTAAGAATCAAAAACTCTCATATGCTATCTGCCTGGGCACTGAATTCATGGTTAAAAACTCTCAAGAGGATCAACAATCTGTATCTTTCTTTGCTGAATTGTCTTCATTTTCCTCCAGTTAACTTTCCATAACTAATTTAAAATAGTGTTAGAAAGGAAAAGTTTCTGGAAACTACCTGCTGGGATAGAGGACTTCTGATGCTTTTGAACATTGTATTCAGTACCAGAGAAAAGGGTTTCTGCAGCAGGATGGTAAAACTTAAAAATTCAGAAGGCCAAGAATGTCACTCATCTCCTTGGAATGCCAATTTAACAGGATTCTGGCTTTTAGTTTTGTTTTGGGTTGTTTGCTTTTTGTTGCCATTTTTTTTTTCCTTCTGAATTTCATTAGCCATTGAATTTTTCCTAGAGTTAGGTATTTTTTCAGTACTTTTCAAAATGAGTTTGTGATTTAGTCCAGGTCAGTCTTATATCCGTTAGTTTTGCATAACCTCATGGCTTTTCTGATCTTTTGGGCAAGAGGAATGCTCCACCAGTGCTGACAAGGTTCTGCCTGTCCCAGAGCATCGCAGGATGGCAACTTCAAACATCCCACTTCTATATACTTGTAATTTTGCGCTTTTTCCATGTCTGCTCTTCAGTCCCCCAACCAGTCTTCTGGTGTACCCTCAGAGAAAGCTCACAGCCTTCCTTCAAACGTATCTGATTGAAATCTCTAAAAAGTATCTATCCTACAGGTAGGCTGTTGCTCGACTACTTAGCTGGCTTGCTTTTGCTATCTCAACATTTTGTTGCACCTTCTCTTTGTCTAATCTGCCATTATTTCCTGTGGCAGGATCAAGCATAGGTGTAGAAATTTGCCTTGAAGCAAGGAAAGTTCTAGAGAGCCAACAGAACTACCTGCCCTATTCTATGTCATGCAAAGTTAACCTAAACCTGCCATGAAAAGCAGGCAAAACTGAGATTTGACCAGACCGAGAAAGAAGGACTTATTATTCAAAAAGGAACTTTAAAAACTTCCATCCCTAGGATCCGACCCTTAAATCCACGGCCAACAGTTTTGCAATTCCACAGTATGGATATAAGACCAAAGACAATTTACTAACTTTCACTTAATAGGAAACACCTCTCAGCATGACCACAACAACTGCCCACCTGTAGATGTGTAGGCCACTGAAGTCCCAAAATAAAGTGTGAGATATAATCAAGTGCTCATAGACCTCATGGTAAGGAAATACCTAAATAGATGAGTTGCCTTAGAACAGGGGGGAAAGATGAGTAGATGAGGAATTTATTCAGTATTTCCTTCTTCAGCTCAAAAGCCTAGAAATCAGGAAATCTCTATGGCAGTATATGAGGCCATGACTTGAAACCACCATATTTGCAAACAAGAGAGAAACAACTTCATTTTGGTGCCAAATACTGAACCATCAAGATAAGGCTAGAAAAGCAGGACATGATGTCCAACACCCATCTGATAGCAGCAGAGCTGATGCATGAGGCACTTCTCCAAATATTTGCTTTGCTTGAGCAAAAGCAAATATTTCTGTCATTTGATATTTGCTTTCTACGGGGTATAACTTTCATTATGACCCTTCACTAGGACAAACCCCGTTTTGTATAATTTTACTATTTTCTCTGATTGCTGTAACATTAATTCAACTGCTGCATGATGATCTGTGGGGACAGAGATATATTCAGACACAGGTCAGCCCTACATAAATCTGATTTTGGCTAACATGACCAGACGACAGGATCTTTGAGAATGATGGAAAGAACCTCAACAGTTAACAGAGGCTTAAATCATGACTTTTAAATAGTAAAACCAGGATGAAAAGAATCTACTCTCAAAGTAGAAGTCTTGATGCTTCCTTGGTTGCATGGTCAGCCAGCCCATCTTGTTAATATGGTGAAATTCCTCCAAGTTTTATATTTTCCATGAATAATGCATCATTAGTAGCAATACACATTACTCAACAGCTCATTTCCCTCAAGTATTAATAGTAAAATGCCTTAAAGCCTAAAAGATATTTTCTCCTAAAATTATCTTCCAGTAAACATCTATTTCCCACCTTGACTGACACCTAAAGAACTTTAAAATTATGTTCCCAAATACTCTAAGTTCCACCCTACTCCAAGAAAGCTTGGGATGGCTCTGAGGACATGGGCTGCCCTGTATGCAACCGCCCAAATAGTTGACTATTATCTGCAGAGGGAGATTTAGAAAAAGCCTTCATTTTACTAAGAGGAAATGAGGCAATACTTAGAACAAGACTGATCAGGAGAAGTCAGAGCCACATTAAAACAGACCCAGTTTGATCTCAGACATCTGTCTCTGAGGTAGTCACTGTAGGAACTCCTTACAGTCAACAAAACAGGCACCTTGCAAGGGCAATTCATCTTCTAATACAGAAGTGTATTAGAAGTCCAAGTGGGCCAATCAAATCAGACCTCATAGCTTGTATTTCTCTTTATTGACTACAAAGGGAGTCAAGGCTTACTGCTTTTAATGTGGGTGACTACACTGTTCTTGCCAAACAAATCTGACTCCTGGTTTATATGTTCTGACCACAACATCCTTTCCAGGCATACAGCAGGAAACAGCTGAACAGGGAGTACTCTGTTTGCAAAGTCGGGCATTGGAAAGCTAGAAAATGACTTAATGAATTTTGAGTGATCAATATTTGCTCACCACCACCTGTATGGAGGCAACGTCATTAAGTGTTCAGTTACCTAAGGGTGCCATAATTTATAACACAAAGCCTTATTTTTCTGTTAGAATGAAAGGGAAGAAGTATGTTTAGATGTTGAGTGAGATTGGTGTTTTCTGCAGGAATGTTGATGGAGGGAGTGAAAAATCTGAGTGTCACCCATACGTTCATGACAACAGGGACCTGAAAGTGTCCCTAGCTGTGCGTCTCCCATATGCATACAGATTAGGAAGGAGATTAAGGAAGGAACTCCCTGGTGCTCAATGGCCAATGAAGCATAAGGGAGAAGCAGTAAGTTTGCATGTCACTTCTTGGGAACTGTGATTAAGGAGAGGAGTTGAAGAAACCATATCACTTCTCAGTCCCAGTACTTTGCCTGAACATGTAAGTCACCTAAGGAAAATTATGTGGACTTTGCAAACAGATAACATGAAAAGACAGATATTCAGCCTGTGAACTCTAAAAAGGACCTTTTCATGAATGTATTGAAAAGTGATGAAGTTACACTTACCCTGGCCTCATTTCAGGAGGTTTAGGTAAGGGCTTCAGAAAGCCTTTTTTCCCAACAAGCCAATACGTGTCTTCTACTCCTTTACCCTAAAACAAAACCAAAAATCCAAATCAAGAGCCGCTTTCTGATTGCCCTCTGCTCAATACATAATTTCCTCGCTGGATTTCTCTGACTTCATATATACCCAGAAACAGACCATGGCTGGAAATCTTGGGCTGTCCTTCAGAATGACACATTAAATTTCATTACCCTAAAAGAGGATATACATTATCCCTGTTCAAAGTGTCATTTACAAATGACCCCCATTGACCTGGGCCATGGAAACTACACAGCTCAACAGAAATAGGAAACTACAGGATCTTATTTGGCAGCACTAGCATTATTAATTCAGACATTTTACAGCTCTTTCTGGACTGAGTATGAGAACAATAACTTCCTCTCCCACCACTAATGATTTAGTTTTTAAGGTGTGATACATCTGGTGAACTGTAGGCATCCGTATGAGAGTCAATCGCCCTTGACTAAAGAAGTGGAGGAAAACAGACATTCATCTTCACATAAACTGGACGCTGAAAGTACGTCAGGTTAATGATTTTCTAAAGTGTCAATTTATCTCCACTAACTATGTAAAGGTTTCTTTCCATTGACTAAACCTGTAATAATTACCTCTGATCTCCACTTACAGATACACAAACTTGGATGAGATGGTTCCACTTGTCATGAAATATTGTTGAAGTACCTTTAATTCTAGGTGTTTAAGGCAAGCAAAGCTCCTAGTTCTGTCTATTAACTATGTAAGGGGAGAAATGATGGTTGAATTATTTAGTACTGTCTTGTGTTTGCACTGTGAAAAGTAGCAGCTTCTGTTAAGGGTAGACTAAATAGAGTACTGTATAAATACTTACTCATGTCACATACAGCTGATCACTTGATCCCACAGTCCTTCAATAACCACCTCAAGTACTGAAACATTTGGAAGGGACAATTTGGGAAGGATTCAGCAGAAGAGTGGTGGATGAAGGCCAAACAAGAGCTTAATATGAAAATTCCTTAAGCAAGAAGACTCTCCTGTGAAGAGTTTCACACAGCCCTGGCCCTTCTTACCCTCAGTTCTGTTTTTCCCCTAGGTATGATTTCATAGCCTTCATTCAGACTCCGAAGCGTATCCACTGTGCTTTGACTGACATGAATTCTGTAAGCTGGGAACAGAAAGCAAAACAGCTGGATCACTATACCGCGCACACACTGCAAATTCCCCACTGCTTCATACTGCCAAGGAAAAGCTCTCCAAAGTGTCCAGATGTGTAGCTGGTGCAGCTGTGTGGTGCCCCTCTATGTAGAGTTTAATGCTGATTGATGGAACCTTCAAGGCAAGGCTGTAACAAGAACAGGGGCAGAGAAGATCCCCACTGGGGGCTTCCTGGAGATGGATACCAAACACACTCTGTGTAGAAGTCCAGCTCAATAAAGACAGGAAGTGGTTTTCCAGTAACATTTTCAGCTGGATTGCTCTTTCATCTATTGCCACAGTATAACTAGGGAATGGAAAAGAAAACAAAGATAACCAACTGTTCTCTCCAGACACCCAGCGCAATTTGCAAACTGGGATGAAGAGCAGAGAGATGGAGTTTGCAAGGGAACATAAAGAAAATGTAGCTGTGCCACTAGATCTGTCTGGTTTTTCAGTAATTGATTTCACCCAGAGCTACCATTAAGCCTGTGAACAACAAGGGCAAAGGTGGAGAACTTTATTGAATTCCCATCTCCCCCAGTTTGTTTCACAGCCCTTGCTGGAACTCACTGAAATTTGTTATTGCTATGCTGGTGTGAACAAGCCAGGCAATGTTTTTAAAACATTTTCCCCCAGAGTACTTTCTTTGTTGTTTTTGTTGAGCTTTTATTTCAATTGTGGCAATAACATTCCCTTTCCCCTGGAAGGATGGGGGATGAGCCAATTAATTTTTTTTTCCCCATAGTAATCAGAAAGAAGAACATCAGTTAGAGTATGGAGAGGAAGACTACATAGTTATGAGTTACATTTCCTGAGAGGCTAACCTACAATTTTTCCATTGTTATTTATCTATATGCATTTCTACTAATGTATAACAATGCTCTTGTACCTGCAGTGCTCTCCTGTCTTCAGTCTCAGTGGGACTTTATATGACCAAGATTCGTGTTGATTTTGGTTGATGAATTTCAAATTAGAGGACTGTAGCTGGAAGGCAGGGTCTTAAAGGCTGACCTACAGTGGCAAAGCTGGTGCCCTGTCCTTAAGGCTGCTTTGAATTTTGTCGTTTGACTTGCTGCTTTCTTCAATTACGGTGCTTATCATTATAGATGTGCATTTCTTCACTTCTCTTGAGAAGGTAGTTCAACCACCCATCCCAGGGACTGTCCGAAATACTCACGCAGGCCTGTGGACTCCATCCGTGATGCCGTGTTCACCGTGTCTCCAAAGAGGCAGTACCGAGGCATGGTTAGCCCCACCACGCCTGCCACACAAGGGCCTGAAAAACACATCATCTGTGTAACCCAGATGGTGATGCACAAATCTTGGGGTTCCCTGACAAACAAATCTAATCCTCCCCTCACCCTCGTTGGCCTTGGTGCTTGCTATAAGCAATCAAAAATTAAGCATTGCTCTGGATTGCACACTTTTTTTTATGCCTGAGAAAGGTCACGTGAGGTGGGATTTCAGTTCACCATCCTCTGAGTTTGTTCAGAGTTCATGAATATTCAAGGACTTTCATAATCTCATTTTTAAGAGAGCTTTTTCCATGTGAGAAAACCAAAGTTCAGATCCTGTGATATGCCTGTATCCCACTGAAACAGGATTAAAAATCAGCCTTGGAAGTCCAGAGGTCTTGGCAGCATTCTGGACCACCCTGTGTCCCCTCCTTGGAAAGAAAGGCATCATTAGCTTGTCTGTCTAGCCAAAACCTCTTTTTTTCCTCTATCTCATTCTTTATACAAGATCCACTCATTTTCAAAGTAGCTTCCAAGGAATTGGTGCCAAGTTCTCAGTGAGAGGTATGTGCGCAAGATTCACATGAACGTGCACACACTGAGAGATAAAATATGTGACAGCCAAACAGCACAGACCATTGTCATCTGGGGCACTTGGCTTAGCTAATGTTTAGGCTGCACTCTGAAAGATGAGATGCTACATTTCATCACCCACAATGTAAAATATCAGGTCTGCAAAATAAATGCAAAACCAAACAACCAAACAGCAAAAAAAAACCCAAAAAAAAACCAAACAAAAAACCAAAACAAAAACCAACCAAACAAAAAACAATGTAAGGAGATGTGGGGTTTCCTGCAGAGAAACGACAGGACTCTCTGTATTTTCCATTAGATGCATTTATGAGATACGTTTTTGCCTTTTCAAATTCATGATCCTTCTGAATTAAGATCTCGTATAACTGATATCTAGGAAATATTTTGCCATGCAAGATTACAATAAATGTGAACATTGTACATCATCAACAGTATCTGAAATGATTTTATAGTTAGGGTTTTTCATGATATAAATAAATATAGTAAAAGGTTGTAGGTTAAAATGTTTTTAGAACAGCAATAATAATAATTGTAGCCTAATATAGAAGTCTTCAGGTACTTGTTTTAGTACAATGTAATTTTACAGTGATTTTAACCTTATTTACAGAAATTGGTTCTTCGTACAATTTTCAGATACATCTCCAGGGCAATGAAACTCCATAGCTGAAAGCTATGGGGAACTTTGCAAGAACCGTTCTTGCTGTGACCTCTGAAAAGTTGTTGCTGCACAAAGTGACCAGATTTTAATCTACTTTATGAGAATGCAAACTGAGAGGCGAGACAGATTTTAACTCTTGCCTGATGAAGCATAGCTTGATTAAAGGTTAGAAAAAAAGACAGAGGAAGAATAGTTCATACCAAAAATGTTACAAGGGCTTAAACAGCATGTCTGGATCAAACACAACATGCAGAGACTGATGGAGATCATAAAAAGCTGATTTAAGGTGGGTTTTTTTCAACTGTCAGTGACCCTTGGACAAGACACTGCTCCTCAAAATTTCTTCCAATATAATTCCTATCATTATCAGTACTCTCTAATTTGTTTTAAGCTTTTCAGGAGGGCATCTATATCCACCACAGGAAGTTTTTTTAAGGTTTTAACCTACAGGTACTTCTATAGCACAACCGTAAAGGTACCGTTGATAGTTCTGGGCCAAGGACCTAACGCTTATCCAACTGGTCTTTAATATGTGCATGCTAATGTGGCATATACATAAAAAAAGATCCTGTTGTAGACTTTTTAATTCATGCTTCAATAAGAGCCTTCCCTGAGAACCATTGTCTCACAAAGCGTCACCTGTCTTCTTGTGACGACATGATAGCAGCAGCCAGAAATCTCAAAAAGGGCCAAAGCTCCTTCTGTAAGAGGGGTTGCAAGGACACAAAAAGATGGTTCCTGTCAAAAAAACAAGCCTCACTGAAGGGGATTTGATTTCAATTTAAGAAGCACAAATAATGGAAGTTAAGCTTTTGCTGTAGTCAGTGGAGACAAGTCAACATGGTCAACTCAGCTGTGAGAGTCTTTCTGCTCCTGCACATGAACAGCTCTCCAGGGCTCACTTATGTGTCCTCAAAATTAGTGCAGGCTACCTAAAAACCCTGAAAACACCTCCATGTGAGTTCCTAAATTAAGGTTTTCTGCTCACTCAGTGCAATCATCTAGCCATTTCTGCAAAGCTTACAACCTAGGACAGCCAAGATTCTTAGGGCGAGGCACTATCTTTCTACAGTACTGCTTTTAAGACTGTCCTTTTGCAGGAAATTCCTACTTCAAAACCAACCCTACAACATAAGCATTCCCAAAAGACTTCTCGGTGTTTAAAGAATCTAAAATTTAATTCACTTGCTGCCTTCAATTCCTGTTTGTGTTCTCCCTTGTCTAGACAGCTTCAGCGAAAGGCTAGCAAAACCTTCCAGTGGTAAATCTCCCACAGTAACAAGTTTCAGAGGAAACTAGACACCCTGCAATGAGTACATTATGGCTTAGCTGTTTAATTACACAAGTTCACAGGTTTGCTTTGAAATGGCTCTTTGCCAGGGCTTGTAAGGGTCAGTTAATGAGACGTTCTGGCTAAAACTGCAACAACCATCAGTGATGTTGCAGAGTTTACTAATCTACATTAAAGTACAGGGCTGACTGCCAGAGAGCCTGATTGATAAACAAATCTTCCTCAGCCTCAGCGGAAAAGCTCGTCCTCTCATCACTGCCCTCCCTGACTGCCCCGCTCCAGCCCAGACACGGAAACAGCTGAGTCAGCTGAGTTATCCTGGACATGCAGTGAAGTCAAGAGAGACAAGATTCCAGGATGCATAGAAAGAAGGGCAGAAACTGCAGACCAAACCCTGGCCTTCTTGTTCTCTTTGCCTTATCCATGCATTTGCACAAGCAGACCATGGCCCTGGGCCAGCAGAAGTTCCCAGAGGAGCACCTGTCCATTGGGATTGAAA
Organism: Margarornis squamiger; assembly: GCA_035222235.1. Taxonomy (NCBI): domain Eukaryota; kingdom Metazoa; phylum Chordata; class Aves; order Passeriformes; family Furnariidae; genus Margarornis; species Margarornis squamiger. The sequence goes on from JAWWTY010000001.1 coordinate 30,182,263, forward strand.
GGACATGGGCAGTCCATGCCCAAGTGGCACTTACTGCTTTTTCAGAGAGGTGATCATGAGCTCTTCTTGGCACCAGTTTCCAGAGAGCAGTTGAACTGCATAACTCGGGGTCACACACATTGTCCTGGGTTACACAAAGACTCTGATATCCATCTTTTCTTTTCTCTTTTCCACAAATATGCCTACTAATTTAGACTATGGGGAGAGACTTTAGATAAGGGTGGTAGTCTATTATCCAAGGGGAAGACTGTATCCCTAATCCTAACCCGAGTGTGAAAAGACTGTAATGCTGATGACTCAGACAATCCAGGTGTCCAGGGCGAGGGCAACAGACCCACCACCTCAGGCTACAAGCTGGGTGTTGTTTCTTTGTTCTTACACAAATGACTCATCAGTGATAACTCCCCTCTGGGAGGCATCAGGACAATTTACACACTGGCCTAAAGACATTTATCTCTGCTGATGGTCATAATGGATCCACCTGGGCTGATATAACAGGCAGCCCTAACATCTTAGAAGGTGTCAAAGACTCTTGAAGTGTCCCATGATCCAGTTTTAATCATCCAGTGAAGAACTCCTCATCCAGGAGAGGTACTAGAGGCTTTCCTACCTACCCTGAGCCCTGTAAAAGACCACACTTGGACTTTATTTGGGAGAACAAGAGTCTCCTTCCCTCACTCCACGGGACTTCTACCACCTGGGGCTTCTACCACCACCTCAGTGGATCAGGACTACAACCACCATCGGAGCTGCAGTGACCAGGTCCCACCACTGGATCCAGTGGGTGTCTTGTAGGTCCTTTGCCTGGGGGTCCACAGCCCTGCTCTGACTGCCTGTGCCATCACTCCAGCCTCACTCTAGCACTGACCCTCCAAACCATTCCTGACAGGTTTTAACAGGTCAGGGGAGACTGGCTGCTATCTTGTTTTGGTCCAGTGGGCGGGAGCTTGGGAATTTTCTGGTTAGCTTAACCCAGTTCTATCAGTATTGTTGTTTAGCATTCTTCTTGGTAAAGGGTATTTTTTTTCCACTTAAATCTGGGTGTATTTGATCTCTCTCTCTCTGTATTGGAGAGAACCAGAGGTACTGAATCAGAGAAAGGAGACTTCCTTCTGAGATCTCCACCTCTTCAAACTCCGTCAGCCCAAGATACCTATTCTCCATCCTTTGCATTACAGTGAAAGTGTCAGCCAAGGTCTCCTCTCCCCCAAGAACTTCCTCAATGCTTTCAGGATGCTGATGATTCCCTTTTCATGCCTCTCTTCTGAGGAGAAATGGGGTCTAGGGTTAATCAAACTCTGCTGTCAGCTCAGCGGCTCAGAGAGCTGGTTTACTTTGGAACACGGATCTGTGCTGCTCCCATGGCAGTACAATGCTGCCAGATCTGTGCAAAACAAGATCTGCCTTCTGCTTCTTTAGAAAGAAAACACCAAGTCCTCCCCCTCTTTCTCTCACACCCAATAAAACAATTCTTAGCAACAACTCTGCTTTCAAGATACCCAGAGTTCATAAAAACAAGGAAAAATATAACTACCCACTGTTCACATCACCTAGGGATAGACTTTTTGGCAGACTGCATGGGAGACCCATTGCAGAACTGCTGCCAACAGTCAGCAGCAGATGTTGCACACCAAATTCCCCTCCTTCCGTGTCGAAAATGTTCTGCTTGTGCTCCAGAGACTCCTGCTCTGGGCAAGACAAGCTGGGGCCATAGTCTTATCTAATTTCTGGCAGACTATAAAACACATAGCCCTTCTGCAATCATTCCTTTAACACTTTTGACTTCTGTGAAAGGCCAGCTAAGGTTCCCAAACTTCAAAGAAAACAGTAGAGAGGTGAGTTTTAAGAGATAACCCCAAAGGAAGAGCTTTCAAGATCTAGGAGATACGAACTACTGATTTTAACTCTGCTGAAGTCACAGCTCTGTTCTTGGTATGTTCTGGGTGAAATACTCCCTTTCCTCTGCTTCTGTCTCCCAACATGTACAACAGGAACCAGGATAACGACATCTGTAAAACACTTTCATGCCAAAGCTGCAAAAATATGGACATTATCAGGTAGGTAGGAGGATTAACCTTCCTGTAATACTGGGTGAGACTCCTGGGCAGTTTTTTTCATTGCTTGGCTTCCCACGGTACCTGATACTTTAGAGGAAGAGGCAAGAAGTCGGATGACAAACAGCTGGGAAAAATCTATTAATGGATTACTACAAAGTTTATAAAATCACAAAGGTTCATATATCTTGAAAAAATATTGACTCCATGATAATAGCAGATGTATTTTCCTGCATTTAAAATCATACTTTTGCCTATATAACTGCAGTCCTATTTGATTGGGTTTTTTTGGTTTACTTTGGAGTTTAATTATATTTTTTAGATAGATATATATATATATCTATATATAAAAGGAACTTCCTCTTTTAAACAAGACACTTTTCTGTTAATGGAACAGATTATGACTTCTACATTAGCAATAATTTGGGTTTTTTATAACATAAATTTTTCCTAAGAGCTGTATCACATTTTTCTTCCAGTACACCCTACCTCTAATAAATATATCCAATCTTTTTATTCTCTCACTTTATATGCCAGTTTTTCTGTGCTTTTTCATTTCAGAACAGAGTTACAAAGACATCATTGGATGTCTTCATATCCCACTGCTGAATCAAAGAGGTATCCTTACAATGGAACCCTTGTGACTTAGATGTCTGATGTAGTTCCTGACAGGGACAGAATACACAATCTCTCCCTGAAATAATACTAAACGATTTTCCTTCCACAAATTCTCTTTGGGTTTTGTATTTCTGTTTTAATGCCCTCATTGATATGGAAGATTTGAAAAAGTCTTGTAATGGTGTTCTTTGGGGGGACAGGCATGAAGAAAGCATTCAAATTTGGAAATACAATTAAGAAGAAGATCTCTGATGTTCAGGTCCAGGTGGGTGCTGCTGCCTACCTGTGTGCAGCCCAATTCGTATCCTGAGGGGAATGTCTGGCATGTGTCTCATCTTGAATGTTCCAACTGAGCTGAGAATGTCCAAAGACATGTTGGCTATCTCAGCTGCGTGCTTGTTTCCATTCCGCTTTGGGAGCCCAGAAGCAACCATGTAGGCATCACCAATTGTCTCCACCTAGCAAATACCATTACATTAAACAAACACACAAACAAACAAATAAATAAATTGGAAAAGATGAAAAGGAGACAGAGAATAAAATTACACCTCACCTTGTAAACATCATGATTTCCAAGAACGGCATCAAACAATGTGTAAAGGTCATTCAGAAGGTCAACTACTTCAATGGGCTCACTGAGGGCTGAAATGGATGTGAAGCCCACAATGTCACTGAAGTAGATAGTCACCTGGTCAAAATACTCTGGTTCCACAGTGCCACCAGTCTTGAGGGCTTCTGCCACTGATCTGAAAGAACAACACCAGCAAAGATGGCAGGAAACAAACCCTTTTCTTCTGCATGGCCAGGAGCTCAGACTCTTTTCTCCTATTTGTTCAGAAGATCTTTCACTAAATAAAAAGTTCTATATGGCTGTAACATGCATGGATTAAAGTTTCTTATTTTGATTGGAAAGCACTTGCCAAAATTGGAGGTCAGCTGTACATTGTTTCTCACTTCAGGGGAAGTTTTACCCAGTCTCGTTATGGGCTGTTTGGTTTAGGGTTTTTTGGTTTGGTTTGGGGTACTTTTATACCACATAAAGTACCAGTACTTACGGGGGAAGCATTTGTGACAGTAATTTTTCTGTCTTCTGCTTTTCAATCTCTAGCTCTTCAGTCCGCTCCCTGATTAAATCTTCCAAGTTGCTTGAGTACTGCTCAAGCATCCTGAGCATTGAGTCAATGATATTGGTCTTTTTCCCTTTGTTGATGGTTTTGAACTGAAAAATCAAACTGGAGAGTTATTTGTCCATCTCATTACATCATTGTATCACTCTATGTTTGGAAAGGAACAAAAAGCAAACACCTGCTGCTCTATTCACCAACCTTATGAAATACCTCCTCGAAGGTTGGACGCCGTTCAGGAGCTTCAGCCCAGCATTGCTTCATTACCTGGAGACATGTCAGGGGGGCCACCTCAGGGGCTATGTTTGGGCGGCACAGGGGAGGGGGCTTCTTCACTTTCTTTATAATTTCTGTGGCAAAGAGAAAGATGGGAAACACATTGTGAGATGGAGGCTCTTGGTAGGGGCAAAGGACATGAAGCTTTTCACCTGTCCCTTGCTTGCTTCTTCAGCCATTACTGTTACTCCTCAGCACCCAATGTCGGTGCCAAATGAAGCTGGAGCTTTCTGCTTTCCTCTGTCAGGTGTCTTTTGAAGGATTAAAAAGAGATTCATCTGCCTTCTTGTCCCTGGAGAACCAGGTTATGAGCAATAAAGTGACTGCATGGGGGAAGGATGTGTGACAGATGAATGTGTGAGCCTGCAGGCTTGTATTTAATGAACTTCCTTCTGACTCTCTCCACTAGGATCTGCAGTCTTATAAAAAAGCAGAGGTTTATGGCTAAGACTAGACAGGAAGGATAGCAGCCTCTGACACTTCGTGGTTAACTGGGAACCAGTACGTAGGAGGTTATTGGAATGAAGACAGTAGAAACTATATTAAGGGGAAAAGTTTGGATACAAAACAGCATCTGGGAAATTATGCCCTATCTAGAAGTGGAATGAGACTAATAAGGAACTGGGCTTGGGCTTTCAAACCCTGAGAAGTCAGTCCCTGAAAAAAAGAAACCCACCAAAGTTATTGTATTTTAAAGTTTCATTTTGTTTAGTGCAGGGCAGTCAAATGGATTGAAAACGACTCTGTCTAACAAGAGCCCTGCATTTCCACAGCTGTTGCTGTGAGTACCCAAAGCTTTTCAGTGCTGGGAGTTTACTTTAAAGCTTCTTGGCTCATCCCATCAATCTCCACCAAATGAACTAATCAAAGCACCTGGCCCAAATAAATTGAGGGGCAGCCAAGGGGAAATGCCTTCCCCATATTGTTTCAAAGTTCATGCCACAAGTGAAAGCTCCTTGTGGATTAAGATGCAATGAGTAGAGATCCATCATTTTATGAGGCTAGGAAACTGGACTGAACTACCTTCAACATTTGCTGGAGGTTCTGCAGGGGGACTAGGTGGGGAACAACAGCTAATTACATCATAGGCTACATCATAGATCCAGCTCTGATTTAGAGCAGGATACATCATAATCATCATTGTCATTGCATTCTTGCAGCATCTTCAGGCACAGCAAGGTCAGAGCCCCACTTTTTCTGGCACTGAACTGTCAGATGCTGAATGGCCATACCCTACTTGGTGACTACCCAGCTTAAAATGTGTTGAGAACAGGCTGTCACTAAAATCAGCTCAATTTATATTTTTCTCATTCCCTCCCCATTCAAGTTCTTGTGACTTGACCCAGACTGTACTGACTTTACCCTTCCCATGCAAGCACAACACGGTTGTACCAATGAACAGTTCCTAAGGAGTTCATCTCTGCTATTTATGATAGAAGTCACCTTACATATAAGTAAAAGGTTCATGATGTAGCGCCTCGACCTCTGTTGAGAGAACCTCTTTAAATGAGGAAGAATTAAGGAAAACAGATGGGTATATAGACAAAATATGATGTTGGCAAGGGGTCCAGCTCAAAAACTTCAAGCCTCATGATGCACAAAAATGTGCTGATGAGTGGGAAGCTAAGGAGTTTCTAAGCTGTGGAAAATTCTGCCATCAGATTTCACCCCATACTGCAATGAAAAACTGGAGTTTGGCCAGGGAACTGAAGGTGTTGCAGTGGCCTGACTGAGGCCAGCTGAGAAGCATCTTGAGGGGTACCCAGAGCCCCAACCCTGCTGATAGCAGTGATGAGACATGTACCAAAGCCGTGATCAGAACTACACATTATTACAGGTGTTTTGTTGAAAACAATCTTTTGTCACAAAGAAAGGTCATGAGATTGATACATTATTTCCCTATTAGTGCTTTAACCGAGGGGCTTGGCCAGACCTTTTATGAGTGCTCTGTGCAAAGCCTTAAAAATACACTGTTGTAGTTGCCTACCTTCAGCTGAGAGTTCTGATGTGCAGTATGGTGGACCCCGAGCAACCACTTCTTGTAGGATGATCGCAAAGCTGTAAATGTCCCCTTTGAAGGTGCCCTTTCTGCGCATGTCTGGGTCCCTCAGTAACTCAGGAGCTGTCCACAGCAATTCTAAAAAATTCCAGAGCATCACGTTTCTTACACTTTAGCTCAGACTCTTGCAAAGTAGGTGCTTAGAGGAATACCTTATTTCAGTTATTTGAGGAAAGGTTGGAAAGTACTTCATTATTTATTGGACCAAATTTTTTACTTCTTGTGATATATTAGAAATACTAAACTTCCATCCTGACAAAAAAAAAAAAATCGAATTTTTCTAACTTCACTCTACATTAAAAAAAAAAAATAAAATGTTCAATACCAACAGTTTTTATCATATGACACCAGCCCTGAACTTCAGCATAAGAAGTCACCTCACCATTGCCAAAAGTTTGACATGTTTTTTGACTGAAAATATCATTGAGACAAAATGTTGGCACTGAAGCCTGGATTTCTTGTTAATGTTGTTGCTTTTTTAAAAAGCAACAATTAATAACATATTTTCTGTAGTACTTCTTAGATGAAACTAGTTTCTGCAAAAGCAGTTTGTGACAAGCTAAAGCACAATCAGCTTTTGTAATCCAATAGTTCAAGTGTTGAAATGTACAGTTGTAAAACATATCTAGCCTCATCAAGAAATGAATCTTCACACTGTGATACTGTTACCCTAGTAACTGTTCTGAGAAACGGGAATAATGAACATTTCAACTACTGCAAATATATTTAACTTCTGTAAAGGAGGAGAAGAAAGTCTTCTGTTTGGTAACTGCCCTATCCGAGACACTGGAAACGTGCAGGCATCAAATCCCCTGACAGAAGGATCAAAACACTACCTACTAATTGAAACAGTGTTTCAAGAATAAACTGGGATACCAGAGGAGTCCCAAGACAATGGGCAGGTGAAAGAAATCCTGTCAAAGTCTGCAAACTTGGTCCCATGAGATGCTCTTCCTAAATGGTGGGAATCTCACGTGGCAGCATTTGGTAATTGGCATGTAGAGGACCTATTTCAAAGACACTTGGATAATTTTGTGTTGTAGATGGCTTCTTTTAACAAAAAAGAGGCTCTTCGCATGTGCATTAACATAAAACTCCAAATACAGGGTTGGGTCTAAGGATGTGAAGCCAATTCTATTGATCACCTACCTTCTGGGGGTGGCTGAGCATAGGGGCATTTCTGTGCTTCTAAGAGCTCGTTATAACCATAGTCAGTGATCTTCAGCACAAACCGGCCATCCACAACACAGTTACGAGACTTGAGACGTCCATGGGCAAAATCTCGATGATGCAAATATCTAATTCCCTATGAAACACAGAGAAAATCAAGGCTGTTCCTTAGGATTTATATTATTCATCAGCATTCAGAGACACCGAGCCAAAATGTCACTGTAGGTGGCATCGGATACAGCATTGACTTTATGTCAAATGCAGTCATGATCAAACCAATAAATCATGGTAGAGGTTCAGAAATGGATTAGGAACATGAGCTAGGTTGTCTGCACCCTAAAATAATATTGGAAAGGTCTGACAGCTTTAGGAACAGTCAGACACCTCCCTCTGTAGCCCTAGGATTCATTGCACTCCTAAGTTCTACTTATAGACAAGGGTAAGAAAGTGGGCACAAGTAGTACCTGATGGTTAGGTCAAAGGAAGCCATGAAGAACTGGATGCCCTTTCCCAGCTCTCTCAAGGAGCTTCAGAAGGTGGGTGATAGACTGCAAGAATGGTTCTAGCAGTCTACCCTCTGGAAGGCACCTGTCCCATATTACCAGTTTACCATTAGGGAATGAAAACATGTGGGACATGACTGGAAGTGTGTGAACACTCTGCTAAAGTGATCATATGTGGAGCCAACCTGTGTCAGGGGATAGACACTGATTGTATGGTGAATGCATTTCTGGTTTACAAGAAAGGACCTTTGAAAAGTATGAATTTGTCACAAAATTCTTTGGTCTGGGTGCAGCCTGATGTGTAGATTTACCATCCTGTCCTGCTGTGTGGCTGCAGTCCTATTACCCCAAAAAGTGCATCTCTCAGATGGTAACAAAATAAAGAAAAAAGGTCTCCTGTGTACCAGTATAATTACATTCACATTGGTTTTCCTGCATTACTATAAAAATCCCAAAGTTCTAGATGAAATAGCTTAGTCAATATAAAAGGCACATGCAGATCATGCCTCAGCAGGAGCAATGGATTTACTTTAATTAGATCCATCACAAGAGAGGACTTGAACATCCAGTCCAGTTTCATATCTTCATTTCTCAGCAAGTCCTCCAGGCTTCCTCGGGAGCAGTACTCTGTCACTATGGCAAAGATGCCACAGTCAGAGAAAAAGCCCAGGAACAGATTCACATTTTCATGGCGCAGATCTTTCATCTGAAACAAGACAGTAAATCACAGCGAGACCAAGTCAGCCAGACATCTGCTCAGCAGCTTCTTGATGTCATTAGTTGTCCTTATCACTTTTGTACTCCCAAACAACCTTCCATACAAGGATGGAGAAACAAACAACCTTTTTATGCTTATTTTCAGCTACTAAATGCTCTTTTCAAGCTTTGCTTTCCTTTGTCTATCCTTTAAGACAAGGAAAGCAAGATAGCAAAAGCAAACTGAGCAGAAATTGGTTTCCTTTTTAGACAAGTCAGACTGAATCTTTCACTAGGCCAAAATGACTTTGCAGGGGTAGATTGAGTTCAGCAAGTAGCATCTCGCTCTGGGTCTTGTCTGATCTGGAAAGCAATACCATACCTAGAAGATCCAAAGTTATCTATCAACAGTGCCTTTGAAGACATACCCTGCTAAATTTGCTGTAAATGCCACTTCTATGTTAGCAATAGCTGTCAAAACCTAATGGCTTTGGATGTGAAAAATAAATATGTTTTCTTGTCATTTAGTAATAATAATAAAATTGAAAACTAAAATTAAACTTCTAAAAGACATCTTAAGTGGAGAGACAAAGCATATACCACAGAAATGCAAAACAATGTCTGTGTCACACTGTCAACATATAATACATGAAAATGTCTACCAGTGCCTCACACTGCGTAAGGATGAGTTCCTCCCAGGCACTCTGCCTTTACAGGCAAGGTCACTTGGAGGATTCATTGTGCATTTAGCATTGTGCCAGCTTTGAAGTGGCAGGTCCTGGGTGGGGTTTCACAAACTGCTGGCTCTGACATAAGAACCATTGGTAAGCCAGATGCAGCCATGCAATCTGGTCCATTCTACTAGGTTTCACTGGACAGGACTCATTGACAACCACGATGTGTGATTCAATGAATAAACAGGAGACAAAGAGAATAAGAATACCCTGATGCCACAAAAATCCCCCGAGAAACCTTCCCTCCATGTCTTCACCCCCTGATCCTACCTTCCTTAAGATGCTGGTGGAGCTTGGCCGCAGGCTGTGAATCGCTCCCTTCTCAAATTTTTTCAGCCACACCCAGTCTCCCTGTCCACAATCACAGAATCACAGAATGGGTAAGCATGTAAGAAACTACTGATGGATCATCTAGTCCAACCTCACTGTTCAAGCATGGCCATCCTAGAGCACATTGCACAGGATTGTGTCCAGATCATTCTTGAATATCTCCAGTGAGGGAGACTCCACAACCTTTCTGGACAACCTGTTCCAGTGCTCAGTAAACCACAGACTAAAGAAGTTCATCTTCATATTCAGGTGGAACTTCCTGTGCTACAGCTTCTGCCCATTTTCTCTTGTCCTATTGCTCAGCAACACCAAGAAGAGCCTGGATCCATCCTCTCAACACTCTCCCTTCAGATATTTATATAAATTAGTGAGGTTCCTCTCTGTCATCTCTTCTCAAACCTAAACAGGCTCAACTCCCTCAGCCTTTCCTTGTAAAAGAGATGCTCCAGTCTGCTAATCACAATGCATGTAGGTGAATGATAGAGCAAGTCTCTGAGCAACAGCTAGCATTGGGACTTAGGTCTGAATTTCACATGCTTCACTTTCAAAGTGATTAGGAATTTTGAATGTTCTTGGCAGTAGATTCTTTCTACACTGCATCTGAATAAGAATATCCACACAAATCCTCAAAAAGGGGGTGAGGCAGGACTGTCACCTGGATCAGAACTTCATGTCTGGAAGGTGTGTTAGTATCTGATAAAAAAAATGATAAATTGATTAAAAAGGAAGGCAACTCTGGTCAGATCTCTTTTCAGTCATTAATGATAGATCCAGTTTATTTTGCTTCTCTTCAGGTAAAGTTACCATGCCATGTTTCAAGAGCTGTATTTTCAGGAAAGAACTGATAGATGGTGTGAATTTTCATGGCCATCGCCTCTGTTTGAGATCTATGCAGTCCTAGTGGCCCAAAGGGAAATTTGAGATCCTTTATTTGTTCATTTGGATCCTGTCTTGTAAGAAAATTCCTTCTTATAGATGTCACCAGCTAAAGACTGTCTAGTAAGAAAGGTTTTTCATGGTGCCTTTAGGTGGTGACTTCTCTAACAGGGACCAGACCAACATCAATATGGATGTTACATATCATCATCCCACATGACTCCAAGTGAGGGTTGGAGTAGAGTACCCCAACCTTTACTTACCTTAAACACTGGCAAGTCCATGCTTGGGATTAACTTATTTCATCCTTAGTCTCTGTTCACAGAATTGATGTTCTGGGACCTACAGTACTGTAGCCCAAGACTTTCCCATCTGAGCAGTTCAGTGAACAGAAGCAGTTAAAGAAGAAAGCTGCACAAGGTCCCTACCTACCTCATACAAAGCCACATTGGAGGTTTCGTGGGTGGCAACTGTGCTTTTCAGGGAAGAGGAGCGAGTTACGGATTTCAGGCTCCTGCTGTTGACAGCTATGCTCTTGGCATCAGTCAGACTGTCCAAGGTCAGCCTCTGGAAGGCAAGAAAAGCAGGTACAAGACAGCTACCACCTTTGGATATAAACCTCCACTCCAGCTCTGTCTTGAACCTCATATTTCTGGGTAAGGAAATCATAGGATCATTCCCCAGGAGGTCATCAGATCCGGTAGGAACCAGCACAGACTGGGAACATTTCCAAATAGGTTTGAATGCAGACACTTTATTGTAGAGGGTAAGAGGATTTATCTGTATGGACATGCACTGTGGTACACCATCCAATCTCAAGAACAAAGAATAAGCCCTGGCAGTTACAATAAACACAATCAAGAGTACTATTTTACATTCTCATAAAAGCACTGACATCTAACCTGAGATTCAAAAACATTCAGCATATGGGAAATTTTCTGATATGCAGTGGAAAATGACATGGAGAAGTGAATGACCTTCCCACAGCTTCATGAGTATGAAAATACCACATAGCAAACCTGTTTTGGAGTGTTCCAGCAGATTACTTTCATAAGTAGAAGGACTTACCTTTCTATGTAGCTCTGGGTTGATGAAGATGAGGTCATCCAAGGTCAGTATTATCTTGTTTGGACCCTTGAAAAGCTGATTGTTCAAGATACTCTGCCTGAAAGATTTGGAGGGTCATAGTTACCATTTTTCGGTAGGTAACCAGTTTGCACCACCTCTGAATTCCCCACATCTGGCTTCCCTGCAGTATTAGACCCCACCTGCAGTACTGCATCCAGCTCTGGGACCCCCAACATAAGAAGGTCATGGACCTGTTGGAGCAGGTCCAGAGAAGGCCACAAAGATGATCAGAGGGCTGGAGCACCTCTCCTGTGGTGACAGGCTGAGAGAGTTGCTGTTGCTCAGCCTGGAGAAAAGAAGGCTCCAGGGAGATCTTAAAGCCCCTTAGAGCTCCTAAAGTGACTACAAGAGAGCTGGAGAGCAATTTTGGACAAAGGCAAGGAGTCACACAACAAGGGGGAATGGTTTCAGACTGAAAGAGGGCAGGTTTAGATTAGGTATTAGGAAGAAATTCTTTACTGTGTGGGTGGTGAGGCACTGGCACGGGTTGCCCTGAGAAGCTATGGCAGACCCATCCCTGGAAGTGTTCAAGGCCAGGTTGGATGGGGCTTTGAGCAACCTGATCTAGTGAAAGGTGTTCTTGCCCATGGCAGAGGCATTGGAACTAGATGATCTTTAAGGTCTAAACTGTTGTGGCAATAGGGATGGCTGTTGGTGAAAGCAGAGGACAAATCACAGTCCCTTGTCTTGGACTGAAATCCCCAGAAACAAGAGTTATCCATTTCACAGACTACAAAAGCTTTCACCTCAAAAGGTCTTATCACAAATAGATAACTTAATTTAATCTGATTACAAATATTAATTGGATGTGTATGTAATGGATATTTTGTTTTGTTTGGTTTTATTCGTCGTATCCCCGAATGATTCTCTATGAGTAGATAAAAATAGGTATCACTAGTCCAACTGGTCTAGCTGGTGAGGAAACCACTCTCAGGCACACCAGCCTTTCTTGGGAATTGAAGGTGAATTGTGGATAATTTATAAAAGCTGCCTGGACACAAGTTACTGTCCAAATTTGCTGTCTGAGTCTCTATATTGTAGCAAGCCTATACAGAGGGAAAAGCTACATGGGATGAGCAGTATGGCATGTGACATCACACCTCATAATTTTGAACCCACTGTTTCAAAGGAATCAAAGTCTAACACAGAGCACAAAGCAGACTATGTCTATTAGACAGCAAAAACTTCACAAACAGGAGTAGAGAAAGGAAGGGAAAGTCCTCCCATTGCCTTCAGTGTCACTTTTCAGTTTAAGGAACTTTGTTAACACTACAGCAGATGTCGGATCTGCACTCTCCTAAGACTTTTCCTGAAAAGGCGGACAATAGGATGTCTTTTGCCAACTGTACCATAGAAGCACTCCATTACATAAACTACCCCCACACCACCGCAGTTCATTTTTCCACTCCATGTACCACTTTGGGCATTTTAGAAGAGCACAGACAGGTTCCTGGGAGCTCAGAGGGACCCTTGGCTGTGTAACCACACAGACTTTATAATCTTTCTCTAGCTACACTGGCCCTAGCCACCTAACTTATATTAATGCAAAAAACTCATTACTTTGTCTTTCACTGGTCCACCTGAAAATCCTTGCCTGATCAATCACATCCTTTCCCACAGACATGGAGGAAAGCATCCCTCTGCAGAAAGCTGAGCACAGAGAGTAGAGTGACTTATTTGAGGTCATGCAGCAGATCCCTGGCAGAGCTAAGACCAGAGCCTCCACGTTCGAACTCAGACCATACAGTGGTTTAAATTTAGTTCCAGACATGCCCTTTCCTAATAAAAATTATTGTCTGAGTCATGCTGGACCTTTTTCTTCCTTTGCAGGTGGCCATACATCTTTAACCATGACCGAGCCTTCCCAAGCACAGCCTGGGACTTGTGGAAGAGCTTACAAATAGAGTAGGCAGAATATTGTCTTTTATTTACTTAATTGTAAAGGCTGATAGCCAGGGAATAGAGATGGGTTTCAAAGTGTGGGTGGATGGAGACAACCTCCTCAGTGCCTGCAATTATATCAGCAGCAGCTGTGTGCTGAAAGTGAGGGACTTGTTTGGGGTGTTTCTTGCTGGGTGGCCTTGTATCATCTGGATTCAGAGGGATGACTCAGCAGTGGAGAAAAAACATGTTTGGGAATTATTTGAGAGGCAAAGCTGGATGGAACAATCTAGGAACCCTGCTCTGCTGAACTTCTTGCTGCTGTGTAAATATCCCTTCTAATTTCAGTCTATTTTCACTCTAATTTCAGTCTTGTAGACATCGATATTTAGTGATAGACTACTCCATGGGCCACAGTGTCCTTGCCAAAATGCAACTGATAGCTTCTGGACCAACCAAAAAGTTCTGGCTTATTTCTACCTTGGATATAGAGTCGGGACACAAGTGTGGCCTATGCAATTATTTGAAACCGTTGTTTCCCCAGAAGATTAATGCATTTGCTCCAAAGATCCCATCCCCAGACCAATATATATACAACAGGAATGATCAAGGAACTGAACTCCAGTTCAAAATAGAGAATGAAACAGCTTGATAATAAAGAGGTATTCTAAACAATTGCTACAAACCTTCTCTACAGGAATTTTCTTTCTCTTTAGTACTTAGAAAACATGATTATATCAGAGACAGACAACAATGATCTGGAATAAGAAAAAGACTTGGTCTCCACCCTCATGTTCTCATAGCAGAGTCCTGTCTTTTCATATGTCATCCTTTGCACTTCCAAAGGGATAGTCATCTTCCTAATGCTTCTGACACATCATCTAAATAATCCTTCAGCAATGGACTGTGATCTTCTACCACACCTGGCCTGAATTAAGGGTAAAATGGCTTCTCCTAAGACTGCAGAACCAATGTCAATGGCATCCTGGCCTGTATCAGGAACAGTGTGGCCAGCAGGACCAGGGAAGTGATTCTTCCTCTGCACTCAGCACTGGTGAGGCCACACCTCGAGTACTGTGTCCAGTTCTGGGACCCTCAATTTAGGAAGGATATTGAGATGCTGAAGCAAGTCCAGATAAGCACCATGAGGCTGGTGAAGGGACTGGAACACAAATCCTATGAGGAGCAGCTGAGGGAGCTGGGGTTGTTAAGACTGGAGACGAGGAGGCTCAGGGGAGACCTCATCACTCTCTACAACTATGCAAAAGGAGGTTGTAGCCAGGTGGGAGCTGGCCTCTTCACCCAGACAGTAAGCAGTAGAGCAAGAGGGGACAGTCTTAAGATGAGCCAGTGGAGGTTTAAGTTAGACATTAGGAAGAAGTTCTTTACAGAGTGATTGGGAATTGGAATGAACTGCCCAGGGAGGTCATCAAGTCACCATCCCTGGAGGTATTTAAGAAGACACTGGATGCAGCACATAGTGCTATGGTCTAGAGGGCAGGATGGTGTTAGGTCAAAGGTTGGACTCGATGATTTCAGAGGTCTTTTCCAACCTAGTTGATTCAATGAGTCTCTGATTCTATATGTACTTCAAATCTCACCTGATGAGAGAAGCCAGGCCCACAGCACACAACATCAAGGCAAATATCAGCATTACTCCAAACATAATGACTGCAGGCTCAATCCCTGTGAAAAGAGGGGAAAAGATGACTTGGAAAATAACTTTGATTTAGGCAATAATATTAAAAATGTCAATATCAGACCATTAGATTACAAAGTCAAATATTCAGCCAGGAGACTGCCAGAAGACAATTTTTATGCAATGTTGTTTTGTGAATACACAAATACTTGCTGACTTTGTTTATATGAGACTGCAACTACTCTAATTATTTATTTGCATGTAATTTTTTTTTTCCTAAACCAGACTAGAGCCCTGGATCAGTGGAAAAATAGTTTTTCATCTAGCAAATAAAGACTAGACTCACTGGGAAGTATTAAGTTTTAGAGGAAGCTTCTGCAAAGTTCATAACTTTTAAAATTTGATGGTTTTCTGTCCAGGAACTGAAACACTGAAAGGTCTTTATCATGTGGTACCAAACTGATGATCAGTGTGAGTCACTGGCCCATCTGGGATTTTTCATTCTCTGCTACAGATTTGTAATGCTGAAAAAAACAGAAGAGGAGGAGCAGAAGGCTGATGTTCTCTTCAGAGGGTCCATTGACAGAAAGTATTTGAGACAGATACTTTGCTCATGAGTGTGTTTACTAGAGAGCTAAGGGTAGCTGACATGAGTGGATGAGATAAATTCCAGTGGGAGATGTTTGCTGTGTCTGTCTCTCCTGCCTTCTGATTTCCCTATTTTATTTGCTTTGTATTCAGAAATCTATAAACACAAACAAACATGGAGAAATTTGGGTTGATAGAAGGTTCATGACTCTGTCACACTTGCACTTATATCACGGGCCTATCTGTAAGCACTGAAACCTAAAGCTTCCCAGTGAAAACTGAAAGACATTTTTGAAAATTGGTGTCCATTTCAGAAAAGACAGTATTTTAGCTGAAATTTTCCTGCTTCAGCCTAGATCCCCAGTTCCTAATTGTCCTCACACATATGCATGGACAGGTTGCCCATAGAAGCTGTGGCTGCTCCATCCCTGAAAGTGTTCAAGATCAGGCTCAGTGGGCTTTGATCAATCTGGGGTTTGATCAATGTGGGATTGGACTAGAGGACCTCTAAAGGACCCTCCCAATCCAAACTATTTTATGATTCTAGCAAAAGGTGTTCCTAAAAGGAGGGTTGAACTTGGTAATATTTGAGGATGTTTTCCAAAACAAACCATTCTGTGATTCTATGATTATGATTCCATAAAAGAAGTCACTCTGCTTTCATGCTCTGGCCTGGATCTAGCCCTGGATACCTTCATCTGAGAAGAAATCTATACACCGTTTAGTGTATGGTTCACACCCATTTCTCCACTTTGCAGATGTGTGGATGTAGAACAAGGTTTCACTTCACCAAAGTGCAGTAGAGACATAGACAGCTTTCTCCAGAAGGTACAAAACCACACCAAGCTGGCTTGGAGGACACACTGTGTTCTTCATGCATGGACAAAATCAGATTGTTGCGGTCCCCATAAGAGCAGGTGACAGGAACCCAGTGTCCATTCCAGGTGGGCAAAGGAGCTGCCAAAATGCCCCTCTCTGAATGGATTCTTATTAATGCAAAGGTAGAACACATCATATAAAGGTCTTGCACAATGCTAAATACATGGAAAAGGAGGGATTGGATCATCTTAGAGGCAGACTTGCAGGAAACCTAGTGCTCTGGGATGTGGTCACCTGCTAAAAACGTTGTTTTTAAAGAGAGAATGATCTTTGAATAGTCCAGCCACAAGGCTATGGGTTGGTTTTCTTGCTGGACAAAGCAGGGAATGCCTCCTGGACAAACTGGTGATGAAGATATGAAAGTCCGATCTGACACCTCTGGATGGCCTTCTAACAGAGACAATCTGTAACCAAGATCACAATGAGGTAGGAATAATTTGGAGCTTGTTAATGTTCTCTTCTGTATTCCGTCAGGGGTTTTTTACTGGTCCTATCTCCTAAACTTTCTCATGTAGCCCCCAGAGACTATTGTCTGGACAAATCTCCTTTTGTTGAGAAAGACCCCAAGAGGAATTCTTTTGTTTGTTGCCATTGCATAGAATAACCTACAAGTGTTTGGCCATTCTTTAGAGAACCCTAATGCAATGTGGTACTTGAAAAGCAGTTCAGAAAACCAAGGAATATTAAAGGGTCTCTCCCTGATCATGTCCTTGCTGAAGTAGGGGAACAGTTTCACATCATTACAGATGTGAAGACTCTTCCTCAGCTGGAAAACATTCAAAGTCCATCCAATTTCATCCACTGAAACAGCATTTGATGAGAATGAGAGCTAGTCAGAGCACAATATTCATTGCAGTGAACAAGAAAGAAGAGGAGTAAAAGGACAAGAGAAGTAAAAAATAAACACCCAGGTAAACAAACTCTGAGAAAGGGGAGGTAGTGAAGACACTACCAAAGACCAGAGTTCATGTCAGTGATGAATGGGGCATTGCAGAGACCATGCAAAGCCCTGAGGAAGCTCAAACAGAACTTTATAACTAATCAGAAGTGAAAGCAAGGTTATCGTGAGCTCATTGGAAAGAGAAAACTTAAAGCATACTTGAGGGAACTTGTGGGAGTCATTAGGGGATGTTTTAAGGGAACTGTGGGACTATGTGAAACTTCTTATGGAATCTTTAGATGAAGAGGCAAAAATGGGAAGAGGGAGGGATGGGTTGTATGGGAAAGGATGGGGATGCTGGTTATACACAACCACGTTGTGCATTTTTTCCAGCCAAACCCTGCACCTGATCATCACAGCCTGTCCTACCTTCTTCTTAACCTTTAATCCTTTATTTTCTCTTTCCTGGGTGAGTGTGCTGTCTGACTGTGTGTGATGTTTACAGACTTCATATCAATGTAATTAACAGGTAACCTAAGTCCTGAAGCCTACAACCCATGAGACACCATAAGTCTGGCCTCAGCTCCTACATAGACCAAAGGGTTTGAGAGCTGGCTATGAGTTAATTTAGATTTGGACCATCTTCCGGAGGATGCATTTTTAAGTCTGCAAGAAGCGGGGCTGCGAAATCTGGTACCAAGCATAGAGCCTAATTAGGTGGTGCATAAGAACAGGATCAGGCCATTTGTGTTGTCCATGTCCCAGCAATACTTGTTGTGGGTGTGGTGCCTGTAAACACATAGCTCTGCTGTATGTGTTACTCTGTCAATGACTGGCTGTGTCTGCAGAGTATGTGTGTGTGTATGTATGCCCATGTACTGGGAACACCAGCTCACCCCCACTCCTGGTGAACCTGGAGTTAGGAACCACAGCAGCCGGACAACTTCACATCCAATCCGCCTCCAACCCTCACTTCATACAAAAGCCAGAGTGAGGCCTGGATTTAATTCTAGTAATAAAATTCAGTCTCTGAAATATTAGTAATAATAGTAAAGTACTGTTTCACTGACAAATGCCTAAGAGCTTTATACTCCTGTAGGGGTGTTAACATAAAATCTGGTCTCTCTAAAAATCAGAGGGATTTTTCCATAGACTGCAAAGGGATGTTAAATTGCTACATCCATTCTAGTGGTACTGCAAAATTAGATGTATGGTAGTATTATATTTGTCTCTTCTATAGCCTGCCAGATGCTGTAAGATCAATATATCTCCGATTTCCATAGAGCGACACTGATTTAAACCAGCTGTGGCTGGCCAAGGGAAATGTTTTCCTCAGCTACTGTATGAAGTATTCTGTAAATGTGGTTAATTTTGTCTGTTTAAGTCATATCCTGGAGCAGTAGGTATAAACGCTTAGTATTATAAGTAAGTATGTCAAGAAGCTAAGTATCCTACCCTGAGATTTTGGCTTCCCTGTGAATTTTAAAACTACACCAGAGTTCCCTCAAATGAAAACAATAAGTAAAACCAGTGCCCAATCTTACAAACCCAGGAAAGAGCACAGATATCTCTGCCTCCAAGCTTTCATTTACTACCTCTGTTGTGTACAGTAACTCAAATTATTCTGAATAATGATTATAATTTTTTCTTGAAGAGGTGAGCTCTGTTGTCCTTAAAGCCACATCTGGATAGAAAAGCTGGGGTTAACAGGAGAGATGGTGAGGGCATCTGCTGCTGTGCACTCTCTTAGGCTCTCTGCAAGGCAGATCCTCTTAGTGCTCTGTCCCTCAGAAGGACAGGGACACAGTGCTGGGTGGAGCCTCTGGTATGTAATGATTACTATTAAAATAGGTAGATGTTGACTCTTAGACCCAGAAAATCCTTTTGAGCACACCACAGTGGTAACAACCTTATTGGCCCAGGGAAGTGGTGAGATTCACATCCTTGGAAATGCTCAAAAAAATATGTAGATGTGATGTTAAGGGATATGGTTTAGTGGTGGACCTGGAGGTGCTGGGTTGGACTCAATGCTCTCAGAGGTCTTTTCCAACTGTAATGATTCTATGATTCCATGACCTAACAAGCAATAGGAGTCTTGTGGATCAATAGTAGTATCTCTGCATATGATTCCCATTACAAGCAGCATCATGACTGGGCATATTTTTATTAATATCTTGAATTTAGACTTTTACTGTTGGGCAGTTCTAATTTGCAGGGGTAACCACCTGGAGTGAGAGAAAAGATGAAAGAAATGAAACTCAATGCCATTTGACCCTTTTGTTGGTTTGGTTTGGTTTTTTTTCCCCCTTACCTTCAATGCAGAGAACATCAGGATCAAACCAGCAGCTGGAGTCTGGCTTGGGTGGAACTTCATTGGGAAAGTGAATGGCCTGGCCTAGGGACAATACAGAGTCTGAAGACATGTCCAGCATGTGGGTTGGGAAAAGCTGGTTCCCATGACCATCTGTGTCCAGTATCACATAGTTTCTCAGCCCCTTCCCACAGTTGTCTGTCTCCACCCGGTGACTAAATCCAGGGAAACTCAAGTTTTTTGTGTGCTCAGCTATGTTAGCTCCTGAGGTTCTGATTCCATTCCTCCGAGCACTGTCCATAGCCATTGCCATGAAGTAAATAGCATCATAGATTGTTCCAAAGAGTGGAGAAACCTAAAAATACATGGAGAAATTGAGGTTAGGATGTACTGCTCCCAAACTCTAGTCTGAGATTTGTGGCAAAATATTGTCCCACTGGCTAAGTTGTAAACTCAAGTACTGAGACACCTGAACAGTAAGACTCACAGAGTAAGGGTTTGAAGAATCTTACGTCACAGGTAATTCTGGATAGACACAATATATGCGTGACTTTGAATATCTGTCTTTTCTTATGGTTGTTTCCCAAAACATTATTTCAAAATATTTTTAAAACCATGCAAAATTGCTTTATGATGGGAAAAGTCAAGACTCTGAGCCTGATGTTCAGCGGAAATATATCACAACCTGCCTCAAAACACTACACTAAAACACCTTCTACAAATAGAAGTTCAAAGTCAGGGGCCTGCCTCTTTCCCTACCCAGACAGAAAAAGTGTCATGCCCAAAGGATCGGTCTTCGTTGTCAGAACATTATTTTTTCCTAAGATATAAAAATTCCAAAGCTGAGCCACAGCAAACTTGTTTTCTCAGGTGACAGGGTCTTTTCTTTTTGCACTGCTCCCTTCCATGCCAGACTTGATTTAGGAACCTTTAACACAAATGGTGACTTTTGCAATCTCATGGTCATTCATGGTTGGGAGGTGAAGAGAGATTATAGCCATACACCTTTGAGAAAAAGGAGGAGTGCTGCTGGGACCCACAGAATCTGACATTTGTGGTGGGACTCATTGATCAGATATAAATATCTACAATGAAGAACCTGAAATTCAATATAGTCAACCTGGACTCTCATAATAGTGAAGAGAAAGAAATGAATGCTTTCAAGGCATGATTCATCTCTTTCTAAAGTAGACATTCATGCCTTAAATCATGCCTTATAAGTACTTGTAATTTTTTGAAAGGTCATAGGGAGATTTGAAGATTAGCTCCACTGAATCCTGCATCTCCTCACCAGCTTGAGATTCCCCAATTCTTCTTATAAACGCCTACAAGGTAGCAACTGACTTGGTTTCTAACAGGCTACTGGTGACATTTATATAATTGTGATGACAATAACTTTAACTACAGTGCTAAGAAGAATGAGGCATCAAGCATCTTAAACGTTTCCCTCTAAAAGCATCCAGTATTTTGTTAATCTGTCTCATCCCCTCAAATTCTCAGGCATTATGGACATCTTATTTCTGTTCCTTACTAACTCCATTGACTTTATCCATCTTAAGAGATACCTTTTCTGCTTGAGTCTGTAGCAAAACAAATCTGAGGGGCTCAGAGGCAAACCTTTTCCCTTGAATTCCCAGCATGGTCCTGTAAATTGAACCAACTGAGTTATATTGCCAGGCATCTGGGAGAAATGATTTTTCTAATTGAATGCCGACCACATTAAAATTTCACCATATTTTTCTCAAAATGAAAGCGTGCAGCCTAGGCTGACTTTCCTCTGTACTTTCTCTGTAACTATTACTTGCCTGATGTATTCTGTTGATAGGTTCCAGAAAAGCCCAAGAGGAAGAATTTACCTGTGTGGCTTCCAAATCCCCAGTTATTTCACCACTTTCTTTAGCTTCCCTGAATGCATCATAGAAAGTCCGTTCTCCAGACTCCAGTGTGATAGTCAGCACAGCATCATATGCTTCCTGGAGCTTGCTGTCATTATCAAAGATGTTGAATGAGTTGTTTTGGTAAGGAAGACTGTACAGTAAAGTGTCATATGGAACAAAGATGTATCTTCCATCTGCTAGTCCCATTTCCAGAGCTTTTGTGAGTAAGGTGGCCTGTTCCTTCCCTCCGATGAGAACAGAATGCATGCACAGAAGGATAACTGGAACACATGGACAGCAGAGGGTGTTGTTAATCTATCTGGGGTTTTCAACACAAAATAGCTCCCTCCGGTTCCCCACCCAACAAAAGAGCTGTCTAAACTACTCTGTCAGGTTAGATTCCAAGGTGACGTGGTGAGGAAGCTGGGAGCCACATACATTTTGTTCCATCTCTGGAGGTCTGCAACACCTAGTAAAGCAGGTTGTGAGTAGTAAACATTTCTGGAGCTGTAAAGAAGAAGGAAGGGAGAGAAATTTTGGCAGAAGTGAGGCGTGGGTTAACATGGTGGGTAGTTGTTGTCATTGTTGCCATTGACTGTGAAACTAGAGCTTTCCCTCTGCATGCCCTGAGCTGACAGACACCACATTGTTGTAAGCAATGCCCAACTTCCACCTGTTCACCCTGTCACCAAACAAACAGATTTTAGTTGTACACTGTGTTGTTCTTAAACTTCTGGTTCATGCATGACTGTCCCAAAGTCTGTGTCTTTGCCTGCAAAATTCCATAGGGCTAATGTCCCCATGTCTGGTGGGGAGATATGAAATACAGGTCTCATACGTGAAGCCCTGGCTCTATTAAGGTCAGAGCTGAAATTCTACTTGACTTAAACCACTTCAAATTTTCATTCTCCAAACTATGTCCATTGGATAACAATGCAATCTCACCCTCAGGAAAATTTAAAAAAAAGGGGAATGAGACTCAAAGCACTTACTTTTAATGTCATTAACTTCTTTAATCTTGTTCCAAGTGTGTTCGATGCCTTTTTCTCCTTTAGGCACAGATGTAACAATGCCTACAGGTAGCCCCTCTTTCCTGAGCGCAGTTGCTAATTCATTGGCTGTGTACATCCAAATATCCTCATTGGATGCAATGATGCCAACATGAGCCCAGTTAAAATATTTCATTACTGTAAACAAAACTTGGGTTGGAGAGGGCAGTGTCCTTGCAAATGCAGGGTGGTGGATTGTGGAATCCAGCTTATAATTGATGCACATCCATGAGAAGATAGCTTTATTCCAGTTTTCCCCTAAATGTGTAGCCACCTCACAAAAGCCAGGGTTCAGAGGGCCTATGAAAGCTGAGGAAAGCTTTCCAAAGTCAATGAATCTAATCAGAGCTCTTGGTGTCTCACATTCTTCTTGCAGGATTACATAATCCATCCTGTGGCCAAGATCTAGTGAAGGATCTCGGCTTATTCGTCCCACAGCTAACCTGGCAGCCACATGGGGAAAGGCTTTGGAAAAGAAGGGGTCACAGTTCCAGGGTCCGAGTAGTCCAATTTTAAAGACAGAACAATGTGCTGGAACGCAAAATAGGATTATTCCAAACAGCAACCACCAGAGTGCCTGGACAAACGTCTTGAATGAATTTCCAGTGTTGAAGTGATGCAATCTATTGTGCCTTGACAGCACCCAGAATAAGCTGTTGGGACACCATAGGAGAAATGACATTGTTTTACAGGTGGGTAGATCTGCAGCAGGTCCTTCAGGAAGCCAGGCAATGCTTTACCAGATGCTGAAAGAAAAGCAGATTACATATGCCTTCCAACATACGTATTTGTTCAATGCACATAGGTACAGCTGAGTCAGCCCAAATTGCACAACAGTTCTCAAGGCACAGGCCTACGAGAAGCCAAAACCACGCACAGACATGTAGACATGCACCACACAGGCCACTCCACCAAGCAGAAAAGTGTCCAACCAGTGTCAGACCTGCCAGAACCCTTAAATGCCCGCTTATATAAGCACTTTAATATGCTTTGCAATATATTCTGACACCAGGAAGTGAAGAATTAGACTGCTTTGTTTGCATCAGTAAGGACAACTTATAGATACACTGTGGTTTGGTTCTTAGGAAAGATAATTTCAAAATCACACAAACACCTATATGAGAGAAGAAAAAAGTGGAATGCACTAAGCCATCAACTTTTGCCAAAAATGCTCATTAAGTTTTGAATATGAATTAGAACCCATACAAACACAAATACACACACTTGCACATATAGACCCTTATATTCATATACTTAGGGATACGTGCATTTGATTTTAAAACTTTCTGAAAAAGTTTTTCAAGGGCAACTCATAGCAGAGTCTCTTAAAGCCAGCAAAATGAAGGGTGGATAAACAGGGAATCAGAAAATGAGGGAAAAGGAGGATTATGATTTGAATTTAGATAAGGAACTGCTAAATAACTGTCAGTTTAAAAGCTTTGTGTACACTCGTGGCTTAAAGTACTCTAAAAAATACAAGTACAAATACAATAAAGTACTCTTAAAATACAAGGAGACACAGTGGGGATTTTTGGAATAGCCATCTAACCCTTCACGGCCAGGCATAGAAATAGCAAAGCCGCAACAGGCTCCCCGCTATCTGCAGTGTCACCCCACGGCTTAAAAAACTTTGATGATCCCAGTAAGTTTGTGCTTTGAAAATAGCAGGCCCCTTACACCAGCTTACCTGTTCATTACTGGAAAAGTGGTTTTATCCTGGATCCTCAGCCACTGAGACACGCGATGCAGAACACCGCAATGCAGCGTGTGCTGTAGATGCACCTGCAGGTCTTCTAACCTGATGGAGGGAGAC
This sequence comes from Margarornis squamiger, assembly GCA_035222235.1. Taxonomy (NCBI): domain Eukaryota; kingdom Metazoa; phylum Chordata; class Aves; order Passeriformes; family Furnariidae; genus Margarornis; species Margarornis squamiger. The sequence goes on from JAWWTY010000001.1 coordinate 30,206,748, forward strand.
CTCCAGAAGGAGCCACCTACCAGCAAAGCAGCTTTTCACCAGTGTCAGGGGCTATCCTTGTATGTGGGTACCACCACAAGGATAGATGTCGCGCAGTCGGCTTCCCCTGCTTTGGTGCCCACTTCCGTCAAGTTCTTATGTGCATGGGCCATTCCAGCTCTGTGGGTGCTCTGGGACCCACTATGCCTTGTCAAAAGCTTCCTATGTCCCTTTTGGTGAGGGCCATCCTTCTTCTGAGGATTTCACAGCTTGGGCTATAACCTCCCAAACCCTTAGTTCCTTGATGCAGATCTTGCAGATATCCAAGGCTGTCTCACACTGAACTGTCTCAGTGCAGAGATGTACTCCTATCTAACTTAGTAATTGTAGGGATGGCGTCTTAAAGTTCTGCCCTTGGATTAGTGGGATTTAGCTCCTGGGATCTGCCTCTGCAGAACAGCTCCTTAAATCTCTGCTGTGGCTCTTCTTCTGCCTTATAAGCAACAGAGACAAGAGCTATTTTAGGTTTGGGATAAGTAGAATATTAGATTTTTGGCTTTACCATTCTGCTGATGTGTTATGTTCCCCTTTTCTGTGGTTTTCCATTGTACCAATCATGACACAGAGCTTTTACGTTTGCATCAAAACCTTCTTAGGTGTTGGAATAGATGACTTTTAGAGGTTTCTTCTAATACAAAATAATCTATGATTCTATGATTCTTCGTTATTTCTCTGCCTCCTCTAAATACCTCCCTAGAGCTGAGCCTTCCAATGAACCACTCTCAGACAACCTCCACAGTGGACCTGGCAATAAAACTGACATCCTGGAAAGACCTGAAATGTCTCTATACATGTCCTAGCTAGGAAGTCCCTTGCAATAATTTAGCTTGGGTCAGAGGATCAGAGCTTGTGGTCTAGAGGGAATAATTTGTGATTCAATCTTTCAGCAGTATTAACTTCAAGAACTCCATATAAATTATACACACCTCATTGGTGTGTGTTCAGGAGCAGTTCTTCATGACCAATGGCTGAAGGAAGCCACAAGGTCCTTCAGATGCAGAGAGGAGAGCAGCTCTCTCCATTAATTTCATTCATTTCCTCCAATTCATTAATTTCCTTGCACAGCCCAGACCCAGGAAGATTCCTGGACATGTGCTTCATCAAAGACTCTTGCAGTTCAAGATAGTCATCAGGGATTATCAAATAGCTTCACATTTGGAAAGTGCCTAAAATACACTCCAATGTCAAGCCTAAACTCAGAAGACTGCTTGGTACGCTACTAGAGCATTAGGTTTTGACACCAGATTTTACTCAAAACATTAAATAAAGTTTTTTCAGTTAGGAGTCTCATTTTTTAATATGAACTTAAAAATTTGATTTATCCATATATCCATACACTGCTGCTTCATATACTCAGTGCTGTGTCATTTCTTTCAGTTTTGACAACGGGGCTGCACAGTTTAATTCCACTTCAGATCAGCAGTCTCAAAGTCTCCTGGAATAGCTGCAGAACTCCAGTGACTCACTTCTAGGGGGTGTTTAGCATTGAAACCTAATCAGTTGAAAAATATGTGGTCAGGCACACAGTAAAGAAAGATTAAAAAATAATCTTGGCAGTCTATTAATTAGTGTAATTACTCTGCCCTTAATAATTCATGTATTTCCATAGTCAAGTTGGCGGAAAATTTTTTCACTGTCTCTCTCTTCTTCTGCTTCTTGTTAGCCAGTAAATGAAAAGACCCTTCTGCAATCAAGTAATAACTGTGGCAGTAATCCATCTTCCATAGGAAAAACTGTTTTTCCCAAATGGCTCTGCCACATCTCTCCCATGCTCAGGGTGTCCAGGACTGGGGATAACACTTCTACTTCTGCAAAACAAGCTCAGGTTCTGAAACTGCCTGATTAGTTTCACTAATAAAAAAGCAAGGTAAATCAAGCAGCTGAGGAAAAAAAAATAGATTTAAAACCTTGTCTATGTCTCAAAACCTTGTGCTTTTTTCTCACATCAACAACCACACTACAGAGGAAAGATTTCTATGCAATGCTGCATTACTTGCATACCATCAGATTAATTCCCAGCACTCACTGAAGTGAGTAACATAAGATTTCCCATGAGACAGTAAAGCCACAGCTGTATTGCTCTGTTTTTAATTTTTGGAGCAGGAGAGGGTGCTCTAATCTCTTAGTTTGACTTTCCACATCAGCCTGGCCAAGCAGCCTCCCAAGAGCCTGCTGCAGCTGCTCTAAGCTCTTCTAGCACTCTGGAAATAAAGTATATTTTACAATTAATTAGACCAGAGAGTACCTCTGAATACAACTGATTTCTCTGGGAAATCTCTGCTGTCAACAGAGAGAGGTAGGGAAAAGTCTTGATTCCTGTTCTGCTCTCCCTACAGGAAAGTCTCATATCTACACTGATTATAGAAAAAATTGAGAGGCAACAACATGTCATTGCTCACATTGGCCTTTCTTCACATCCTTTGAGCCTCAATTAAAAGCACCAGCCTTGAAGAATCTACCAGGTTCCTATGTCTATTACTCCAACTATTAATTACCCTCAACATTAAAAATACTCACCTAATGTCTAGTGTGTCTGGCTTCAGCTTCCTGCAACTGGCTCTCACTCTGCCTTTGCCTGAGAAAAAAAACAAACAGGAAGCATAATAAATATTACCTCCCTGTAGACTATTTGCATACCATAATTAGCTCACATCCTAGTCATCCTCTGAGCAAAATAAATAAACATCTCGTTAAGACTTTTGCCATAGAGAATGCTTTCAGGATTCCATCCTTGCAATTCTCTTTTAACACTCACTTTTAATTTTATTTCTTTTTGCTAAATAAAAACAGTATCCATTAGTGAGCCCCCCTCCTTAATGCTGAATATAGGGGTGATGGCATCTTTTATCACCTATTTGATTTTTCTCCAGTTCTATAGCTGGGAGGAACACAGTTGCAGAGCCACTGTTTTTAAGACCTTCTCCTCTCTACTTAATGCAAACATCTGTCCTGGAAGTGTGGTAGGAATTCTTTGTTCTTAGATGTGTACAAATCCATCTGGTTTAATGGGTGTTTTTTAAAGATTTCCATTTAATGAAAGGTCCAGTCCAATTTGTAAGGTACATGAATAATGAGGTTTTTCTTTCTTCCAGGTAGTGTGACAGTTATTGAACAACACTGGAAAAAAATAGTCATATCCCAGAGGCTCCACTACAAAACCCTACCAAAGAAGGGTCCTCATCTACTATTTTATGTCAAAATAGCAATTAACCTCTTTTTAAATTTTACCATGATGTAGACACATTGACTATGTAACACCAATTTTCTCTTCCAATATCATCTTTCAATACAATGATGTATTGAATGTATTTAAGAAGACAGCATCACCATTTGACTTTATATGCCAGACCTGTGACTTGATAAAAAAGTAATGTAAAGTCAGACTGACAAGTTTTATTATCATTCCAGCCTCACTTCCTTGCATTTGTCAACCTTATTCCTTTCATTCTTTAGTAGTTCTTCTCCATTTGGTCCTTTCCATGATTTTGGTTCACTTAATGTCAAATCAACCTGACCTCACTTTCTTGACCCTGCAGCACAGGAAAGATTTAATATCCCATGGTTTTGGTCATACCAGGATTTTTGGGAAGGAGTGTTCTGTTGTGCCATATTATCCTGTTTTCAAGTTGCAGGCAAGCATTTGGAACCTCTTTTTCTCCAGATTATCTGGTTTGCATCAGAGCAGCAACAGGTCATCCCTGAGGAGTCCTGTAGAGTCAAGTTCAAGGGAGTCCACTTCTTTCTCAAAATGGCTAGATTATTTGATTTTCTTGGAAAATCATTTTGTAGCCTGTGAGATCTGAAGTTTCTGGCACTGGAATTAGTGGAATATATGATGTTTCAGGTAGCTTAGATAGTCAGTATTAGAACTGGCAGGAAACAGTCTCATAACACCAGATGAGATATTTATATGTGTATTTATTTAGGCATCAAAACCTGAGTATTTAATTTGACAGCCTCATCTCCAGAAGCTCATTATACAGCAATACATAGAGAAACACTCCTCTTCCAGGGGACGTTTCCAAAGCTCTTAGAATCCAGCTATGGTTCAACCTAAAAAGTGGCTACTGTTTTTTTTACATGAAGCTTAGCAAAGCTGGACTTTTAATAAGCATGTTAAGGACAGGTACTGAAGGAGATGGAGTGTCTCATGTGGCATTCACTGAAAAAGCCTTTGCCCAGCATGTTTAAATTCTTTTTTTTTTTCTAGTTATATCAGATTCAAAAAAACTTCAGACATTTTTGGATCAATATCTGGAGACCTTAGAAATTGCCAGGTGTCTTATCTGGGAATAAAGATATCAAGCAGGTCTGTCTCATAGGCAGGGAAGCTGAAAGCAGATGAGCCTTTGATATATGCTTTGCAAGACTGACAGGCACAAAGCAGCCTGGAAACCAGGCACAGCAGCTCAGTGCTGTGGTTTCACCCCAGCCAGCAACCCAATACCACATAGCTGCTGTCTCACTCCCCCAACAGCGGGATCAGGGAGGGAATTGGGAGGGTAAAAGCTAGAAAATTCACTGGTTGAGATAAAGACAACTGAATAGGGAAAGCAGAAGCTGTGCACACAAGCAAAGAAAAACAAATAATTCCCTGCTTCCCATGAGCAGGCAGGGGTTCAGCCGTTTCCAGGAGAGAAGGGCCTCATCACATGTAATGGTTACTTGGGAAGACAAATGCCATCACTCCAAATGTCTTCCCTGTTCCTTCTTCTCCCTCCCCTTTTTATATATAGAGCACAATGTCATATGGTCTGGAATACCCCTCCGGTCACTTGGAGTCACCTGTCCCAGCTGTGTCTCCTCCCAACCTCCCATGCACCCTCAACTTCCCAGCCATCATGGCAGTACAAAATGCAGAAAAGGCTTTGGCTCTGTGCAAGCACCACTCAGCAATAACAAAAGCGTTACTATATTATCAACGTTGTGTTCAGCACAAATCCGAAATCCAGTCACTCACTATCCACTGCGGAGAAAGTCAACTCTACCCCAGCCAAAACCAGTATACTCAGTAACAATTACAATTTAATTGACGGCCTTAACAGAAAACCTGAGGGTAACAGTAAACCCACCCAGCACTTGCAGAATTCAGGAAACTTGTCATTCCTTGGGTATTTAAAAAGTAAATCGCTTAAACAAAATGCAGCCAAAAAAACCCAACAAAACAGAAAGAAAAAAAATTCACTGTAAATCTTCCGGCAGACAAAGAATGATGAGTTTTGGCCAACCCTGCGCACAGTGAGTAGTAACAAGGCTTCCAAATGCGTCAATGGACTCATGAATGGCTGATGTTTTGCATGATGTCTTACCCTGTGCTATGTTGCAAACTTCCCTGTAACCACATAACCTCATTGGAGCATTCATCAGATCCTGCCAGATCTGACAACTGGCATTTATCCCTAAAATAAAACTGAATATGACACTGAGTTGCATTCCATTTAGACCAAGGCTTTATAAACCCCAGAGAGGAAATTACACTGGAGTATCTTCTGTCCCAGTAGGTCTTTTTTAGCCTCTGGCATCTTTGGCAGCTTGAAGAAAATACCCAGTTTTACAATCTTATTTAATTATCTGAGTTTTCAAATGTCTGCTGGAAAGACTTTAACTTGGGTATTGAACCACAGCACGGGTCACCCAGTTCCAATGTTATTATCTTCCTTCAGCTCTCATCTTGCCTATCAGAAATTTTGTTCCCTGTTATCAGGCTACCCAAACATCTAGCTGGTATTTGGTGGTAGAACAGCATAATTAGCATAAGTTAAATGTTTAGGCACTGAGGAACACAAAGTTTAGCCTAGTTAGACTAGGCTGCCTGGGGAATGCAGGTACTAGACCCAAAGCTTTATATTCTTTTTAGTGTGGACTGAAACAAGACCCAAGAGGTGTGTTGCTTCTGTTTTAACTGGAGACATCTATCATGCAGAACATGGGCCAGCATTTTTAAGGCAAGGTCTCTGCATGATCTGACAGATGTTACACAGAAGGTCACACAGGAGCAGAGAGGGAGAGTCCACACTACATGTCCATCCAGTGCTAAATCCCTGCTCTGAGAGCACCTCGGCTCCCCAACACCAAACTCCTGCATAAGAGCTCTTCTGTTACAACAGACACTTCACAATTTTTCCTGCAACATATGCAGTAATGTCTTATATCCTCATTTTCTAAGGCCACTTCATCCATAATTAGGTGTAACACAAAATTACAGAAAATTAACTAATTAATTAATATGGAGCATGAACTAGGTATGAACTTTCCTGAAAGGTTTTAGTAGGTAGCCTCCAGCAACCTGGTGGCTTCATCTCTTCTGCTTCAGTTATAAATATATATGTATGTGTGTAAATGTATATATCTTCAGTTCATAGAGCCACAGAATTACAGAATGGTTTGAGTTGGAAGGGACCTTCAAGACCTTCTTATTCCAACACACCTGTCTTGGGCAGAAACACTTTCTGCTAGACCAGATTGCTCAGAGCCCCATCTAGCTTGGCCTTGAACACAATCAGGGATGGGGCACCCACAGCTTCTCTGAGCAACCTGTGCCAGTGCTTCATCACTCTCACAGGGAAGAATGTCTTCCTATTACCAACCCCCCCCCGCCCACCCTTGTCAGTTTGAAGACATTTCCCTCTGTCCTATAAATCCATGCCCTTGTCAAAAGTCCCTCTCCAGCTCTCTTGTAGTTCCTTTCCTACTGGAAGACACTGTAAGGTCTCCCCAGAGCCTTCTCTTCCTCAGGCTGAACAGTCCCTACTCCCTCAGCCTGTCTCCATAGCAGATGTGCTCCAACCCTTTGCAAATCTTTATGGCTCTCCCCTGGACCCACTCCAACAGGTCTGCATTCTTCTTGTGTGTGTGTATATATATATGTGTGTGTGTGTGTGTATGAAGCACATATATACATATATATGTATAACCTTTGGGCTGCTCTGGCAGTATCTGGCAACAGGTTTGCATTGCATTGTGGCAGGAGAGTCACTGCCTTTCTGCAGCCTGGCTCTGTTGGCTCCCTGCAAAGCCCTCTCCTATGAAAAACCCATGGTCTGCCCCAGCCTTCCCACTAATCCCCTCCATATCCACAGCACTGGACCAGTGCCTGCTCAGTTTACTGGAATTTAACTGGCCTTATTTCAGACTGGCAGAAAAGCTAATATGTAGGAATTTCTACTAGCACTTTTTAAAACTGTATTTAAAGCCTTTCTCAAAATTTTCCCTCTCTGAAGAAAATATTTTCATTGTTTCCAGAGCCTGAACAAAACAAGGGCCAATGTACCCAGTTTCTGAGCATACCTATGTTTTAGTGCCTATTGATTGCCATTTATAAAGACAACCCAACACAATTATTTCCAGGGGACATTCAAATCACATGGACTGTTGCAGATGGTTATTTTGTAGTGCCGCTTCAATTCAGTTGACCCAGCTAGACTAACACATCTGTTAAACACATGCTTTAGCTCTTCAGCAAAGGTAAGACAGAGCAAAACAATCCCCAGTGTCACGGTTTCTTTGCCTCCTGGGGTTGTAGAAGCAGTCAGTCCTAACTTCCCCACAAAACAGCAATACATGCAGTTCAATGAACCGTAGAAGGGAGAAAAGAATAAAATAATCAATTGCTCTTATCTATCTTCATACCAACAGTGTGATTTTTTAAAAATAGAATTATTATTTAATGGAGATGTTGAATGAAGCAAGACAAAGGATAAATCCCAGTGTAAACATTGCCATATTTCAAACATGCTGTCTGCAGGAGTCCCAAACAAGCCCCCAGGTATTAATCCCTTCATCTGAAACACGCACATCCAGGCTAACACCTCTCTAAGTCCCCATTAGCTGCTGCTGCACAGCATGGTGTGCTACAGCAGGGCAAGTGCAGAATGCCCTCAAATAAAAGGAGAGAAAACCAGGTCAAAACTGTCAGTGAAAATAAGCACCAACACGAGGAGAAAGACAGGCATTTTTAAATGCCAGCAGCCTGCGCTGTCCTGGTATAACGTCTTAGGGTGGCCATTACAAAGGGTGCCTTCCAGAGCTGTGAGAGAAATAAACAACATATTCCTCATGGAAAAGAAAAACATCCAGAGAAATTTAACTCTGTAAGTACATCTGTGGCTGAAAAGCCAGGGCATTAACAGCTGGGGTTCATCATGGCATCATTGCATTTCATGAAGGAATTTATTTCAGCCAGGATGAAGAGGAGTCCCAAGAGCTGCAGCTCATCTTCTCTGGTGCCCATTTAAGAGAATTGATAATATCTTTGTCTCTTTGGATGTGAAAGTGTGTCTGCTGATTAAAGTTCCCTGACAACCTACATGTCCTAAGCTGATAATGATAAGCCTCTCAAAGCTGATGGTGTGTTGCTCTGTTACCTCCAGCACTGCTGTGGATGGGTAGCAGACATGAGACACAGGCAATCACTGTGGAGAGCTTTGCAAGCCAGCATGGAAATCTTGAATACTCAGAGCCACGGGAGAAAAAGAGAAACATCCACGTCTGGAGAAGCAGGGAATCTCCTGCCCGAGGAACTGGCAGGCTTGCCTAAGGCCAGACCCAGTAGCATGGATGTCTGCAGGCATCTGTAGAGAGAACTGAAAGGAGATTTATCAGAGGTGTATCAGAAAAGCCTTGTCCTTAACTGTCGGTGGCTCTGATGGGCTGTTTCTGACTTTTCATGGTTCCAGTTTCATTAGCCTTTGCTTCCCAACAGAGACCAAGAGATTCCACATGGATCTGAGCCCAGACTTCAACTCTGGCTAGGGAAGTTCTCATTTGGCTTTTCAAACCAATGTGAGAGTGTCTTTACGAGGCTTGCAGTGCTCAAAGGTAGGCAAAACAGAACAGTTTGGTGAAAATCCACTTCCCCAGGTTCTAGGACTGCCTCCTTCTCAGATGGATTTAGTAGGAGCAATGCACAGGGCAGGGCAGCTTGCCTCTTCCTACTGGCACTGCCGGCATTATACTGTGAAATAGGGACACAGTTGTTGTTCCCTTTCTTCTATCACTTTACTTTTCACAGCTGTCTCTAAAGCAGTGTCAGTAAGACACTGGAACCTGGATTACCTTGTCCTGTGTTTTAAAGAGCACAAAACGCTTCCAAACCTGCATCTGGATCAGCATGATTCTGAGTGACTGAAATACTGAATGGATAATTCAGCTGGTGCAGCAAAAAGCTGCCACTTCTGCTTCTTTCCTAAGACTGTAGAGATATGTGCAAGCCATGTTTTACCCCATATTGAGTAATTTATGCTGCTTTTCCTGAGCATTAGACTGTTGAGTTCTGCCAAATTATTTTATATCTGTTTGACTGGCAGGAAGGGTGTCAAGAAGCAGTGTAAATACACCATCAGTATTTCATCTGGAGATACACAAATAATATATCTATGTAATATATAATTATATATATTGGATGTAAATATTCCATCAGTATTCAGCTGATGGAGTGAAGATGTTCATCCACAGCAGTATCAAACTCTGGTTTTGGTCCTGTCCCAATCTCTGAGCATTATTCTGTAAGTGAAAGGCCAAGGAGAAGTTCTTCTGGGCCAGGAGGAACCTCAACACAGTAAAGTATGTAAGCATACTACAGAGAAGTCTGTAAAGATAGGCTTAACTGTAAGAATCAGCCTTTTGCTAATGGAGCTTAGCTCCGTGTATTGAATCTGGGCTGGAAAAGGCTCTAGGTGTCTTTCTGGGTTTTTCTGGTGGCTATTTCCCAGGTAACAAGCTACAGGGCAAGAGGAAATGGCCTCAATTTGCACCAGAGCAGGTTTAGACTCCATGTTAGGAAAAAAATTCTTCCCTGAAAGAGTTGTCAAATGCTGGAATAAGCTGCCCAGGGTGGAGTCACCACCCCTTATCCCTGGAAGTGTTCAAATGTATGTAGTTGTGGCAATTGGGTGCATGGTGGAATTGGCAGTGCCATGTTAATGGTTGTAATTGATGTTCTATGAGGACTTTTCCAATTCTGTGATTCTCTTTTAGTTTTTGAAAGCTCCTGTGCCATGAGATGCAGGAGGGATGGGTACCTGGGTGTGATGTGAACAGAGTAAGTTGCATGTTCTTCAGAGTAAACCAAGGCACATCCAAAGAGGTACTTCAGGAGGTGGAACCACTTGTTTCAGGTTATCATGCTTTGTCACAGACTTTTTCTAAGACCATAGGCAAATAATTTCATCCACTCAGCAAAGATAAGCATGGCTGTAAGCCTTGTGCAAACCATCATGCATCAATTAACAGGCTCTTCTCATCCATCAGCTGTGTTTCTTCTTCCTCGTTGTGTTCACCACATTCTCACAACCATGGGCAGAAGCACAACCACCTGAAATTTCCCGGTCCTGCTGCCATTCTCAGCTGCTGGCTGCTTTGCCAAAACCTCAACATGGGGGAAGTTAGATCAAACTCAGCATGTCTGTGCCTTGCTGCAAGCTGTCCTACATGTTTCTGCAATTCACAGCCCCCAGCCAGTGGTATATGTGACACGTTGGACCTTACCTTTCATCTCAGTTGGCCTCAAGCAGCACAGCGAGTGCCTAAAGTGGTGCTTACACTACAGGGGACTTATTTGCCTTCCCCCTTCCTTGGTTCTTCAAGGAGAAGATCAAAACAACCTGACATCTGGTTGCACTTAACTGCTGTGCTGGTTTATGTCATGTCTTTCTTCCACAGTCTTTATTTTCTTTATTAATCACCTCTGAGTCATGATAGCTGACACACGCTCTATTCACACTCTACGTAGTCCACGAGAGAGCGCTCCTTTGCTGGCAGACTGCACACTTTTCCAACTGGTTAGACTGAAAAGCAACTCAGCTGGGGTAGCTTGGTCCCTGGGCTGCCCTCTAATCCCCTGCTCATGCTCAAATCCCACCAAAATCGTCTCCCTTGGAATCAGACACGGTGCATCAGCATCTGATCTGTCAGAGAGGGATTTTTTTCCAGGAAAAAGATTTCTGCAGAGCACAAGCACTTGCAAGTAAAACAGGAGAGCATGACAAGGGAGGGGATTTCTGTTATCCCAGTCACACATTTTACCATGTGTGAATATGATTTTCCAGTTCATCATCCGGACTAAACTGTCACTAGCAGGATTTTGATCCTTACAGAAAGCTGCAATCAGTGCTGGTAAAATGTATTTCACTGTTCTCAGCCTTCCTTTTCATATTCAGGGACTTCCTGTCCAAAAGAGCTTCAGTTGTTCCACTACACTGCTGAAAACCATTGTTTCTCCAATTAAGCGGTGAACTGCTCTGGAGAGAAGAGCAACAAGCCTCTCTCAGCATCTCATTTTAATTAAGTTTCCCTCGTGGTGAACGTCTGAGAATGACAGACAGTTCAGAGGACTCCCCAAATGGCGAGCTTATAACTACTCCTGATTTTATGTGGTTTTGAGGGGTTTTTTTCCTGCTCAGATGATCACTGGGTCTCATCAAGCCATATGCGTAATAGTCCTTGCGTTAATCAGCACGTCAGGGCTGCAGCCCCCCACTCACCACACCCTGCAGCTGCAAAGTAATGCTATAAAAACACTTAATGAAGCATGATGCCTGAAAAACACCCAGCTCATTCCTCCAGGGAATGGGAATGCCCTCAGCCATGATGAAAGGTATGCTTGGACCTGGTGGCTGGGGGCAGGATGGTTTAGTCTGCCTGGTGTGGTGTGTCTCTCGCACATTGCCCCGTGTTGGATAGCAGTGAAGCCTGTGGTTGATCCACCATTCTACAACACTGGGAAAGGGAAGAAGGTCTGTCCTCTTCAGAGCAGTGCAGCCAAGACATTGTGGCTGGCAAGGCAAGCCCCTGTTATAAAAGTGGGGGAGATGAGTGGCCCAGCATCCTAAGCAGTGGGTCTGGGGCACTGGTGTCTTTGCAATGACCATTGATTGAGAAGGCAGGTTCTCCAAAAATGCCTTGGGCACTGAGTTTGTCCCTCCTTTCCTGACATCCACTGAAATTTCCTTTCCTTCCAGCACAACGCTTCAGATGTAAGAAATCCCTTCCCAGACATGCCTTGTGTCCCCTGCAGCAGCACTGACGGGATTTGATGCCAGGATATGCTTCCAGGTCCACAGGGTAACAGAGCTCCCATGTTAGTGAGTGCTTTTGGAGCCATCAGGAATGGAAAAGCAACTTAGCTCCTGCTAAAACATTAGTGTAACTGAATAACCCCCTTCAGCTTCACTGCCAGGTATATAGTGACATATGAGATGTCCTGTGGGTCTAACACATCACTGTGCTGTCAGAGAGGCTTCAGGTAGGAATTGGATGCTTTGCTAGTCCTGCAATGCTCCAACCCATCTCCTGTTCCACAGCTGACTGTGGTCACACAAATAAGCCCTATCCAGTTTCCTAATGCCCTCTGACATCCCAAGGGTATCCCACCTGGTCTCCTATTGCCATTTCAAAAAAACCAAGGGTCTCCCATAGGCTATGTCACACCTACCATCAGCACCATGCAGATGTCTCAGATACTCCAGGACATCTCACACTGTACAAGATGTCCATGCAGAGGTGTCTGATCTTAATCCAGATGTGCTACTTCACATCTTTCAACCTGTTAAGAGGCAAGATTCAGGTCTAAACCTCTGGGAGCCTAGAATTGCCTCATGTGCCTTCAAAGTGATGGTTGAGTGGCACCTAAGCTCAAGTGCAAGTTAAACAACACCAGCAGAAGACAGCCACTGTGGTATAGTGGTGGTCTTCATCCCACTGCCAGTGCACAGACACCCACTTCATTAGGCCTGTAACTGGCACCCCCAGGAAACTAGAGTGGACTGTGGAGATGAGTGGTAAGCTTGTCACTCTTCATTAGTGAGGAGAGGAAGTGGAACAGGCATTTTATCCTATTCCTGGCCCCAGTAGGTAGGAGCGGAAGGAGCTACAGAGAGGGAGTGAGGGGAGGGAGCACTGATCTGCCCCTCTACCATTGCTCTGTTTTGCTTGCACCAGCAAGACTGCAGTGACTGGAGAGCACCAATGAAGACTGAGGCTGAGAAGGGTGAGGCGGGTGGGAAACAGGTCAGAGAAAAAAAACACCTAGGAGGAAAGAGGTCAAATGCAGTGGATAAACACGGAGATGCAAGCAGAGAGCAAATATCAGAAAGAAATTCTTGACTGTGAGGGTGATGAGGCACTGGAACACATTACCCAGAGAAATTGTGCATGCCCCATCCCTGGAAGCATTCAAGGTCGGGTTGGATGGGACTCTGAGCAACCTGGTCTAGTGAAAGGTGTCCTTGCCCATGGCAGGGGCATTGGAACTCGACAATCTCTAAGGTTACTCCCAGCCCAAACCAAAACAGCCTCACAGTGGGACGTGGCAATGCCTCTGGGTCCCCATGCATTGGGTGCTCAGCCTGCCATCCTGCCAGGGAGATTAACCAGCTACCAGTGCTCATATACCAACATAAACTCTAAATTCACAGGACAAGGGGTATAAATGAGAGGTTCCTTCTGCAAATTACATCTTCAAGCATCCTGTCTGTGCTCCTGAAGGATCATCTTCAGATTTTACCAAAAAACAAACAAACAAAAAAAAAACACAAAGAAACAAGTCAAACCAAACCAAACAAAAAACCCAAAACAAAACCCCAAAAACAAAAACAAAAAGGGGGAGGGGGTGTGGGAAATGCTAATTACTCTGTTTTGGATTATATGGGGTTTGACACTGAGGGAATTACTTCAATTTCCTGCTCATACAGTGCTTTATCTTGTCCTTTCAAATCTGAGGGTGCAGTATGTGCAGTGTTCAGTTACTGCTCTACAGCGAGGGGCTGAGATGGCGTAGCTGCCTAGAAAGAGGGAGTTTGCATGGAATCTCCCACCACAGACTAGCTTGAGTGGATAGAGCTAATGTAAGTATGTCACCACAAGTTAATCCCCCTGAGACAGTGGCTCCAGGTCCAAGAATACACAGGTGTGCAGGTAATACTGTATCTGAGCACTTAGAGATATGGTAAGAGGGATTGATTTGGATCAACATTCAGCTTGAAACCTTCCAGAGATTCTGGCCAAGATTTTCTGTGTCTTAGCACTCTACTTAGACTCCCTTTAATTTGTGAAACACCTTACATCTGCTCTTCCTCCATCCTGAGCAAGGAAACATTGTGACATATACAGGGTTAGGGTGCTGACATCTCTGACTCTCTCCTTGACATTAGCCAAGATGTTGAAATGAATCCACCACTTCAACTAGGTGCTAAAAGAAGGGGATTAAAACACCTCCTGCCATGCCTTATTCTCTGTCTGTAATGTGTAGACAATACCTCCTCAACTCCTCAACTCACATGGGCATTACAAAGAAAAAGATGTGGAAATGGTGAAGTACTCCATTGCTATGGCAACAGAGGCCACTGAATTATGGGTGTATGGAGTCAAGTCAGAATGATAATGGAAATGCATTTGTGTCTCCTGCTTCCTGTTTATACAGAGGTCTTTTTTCACTGGTGTTCCTGTGTTATTCCAGGAACAGAACACAAAATGTTGTCTCCACTCCCTGGTCAAAGGGCATGGTCTCCCACAAGGCAATTATGTCTCTTTATCAGCATTCTATGTTTCTGAGGTCTAGTAAAATACACATGTCTCCCCCAAGGTTTGTTTAGTGCTAACCTCTATTATTTCATTGTCTGGCAGGAAAAACAGATAAATTAAAGAAAAGCAACTAATTCCCCTGAGCAGATATCTGTGCTGATGCTAAAGGAGTGCCCAGCGTGAAATACAGAAAGGGCTGTGCTCTGCTGTGAGTTAACTTTCACAGTAGGAGAAACGACCGTAAGAAAGCATCTGGTTTGTACAAAAGTTGTCCAACCCTTACTCCTGGAGCTGAACCCTCCAGCTGGGTGGACATCTCTATTGAAAGCACCCATCTCATATCAAGGAAGCCTTGTTCCTCGGCAGAGAACACTTTGTCCCACAGAAAAACACCCATTGGCACCAAGCAGTGACTAAGCAAAGATGAGGTTTAGTAATGAAGGAGGATGAAGTTTATTCCTAACCAGATTTCAGTTTGCACCACCACAGTGTCAAAACCTGTGTATTTATGCTTAATTATCTTAGTGACACTCGATTTAGTTAAGAAGGAAACCAGAAGAGAGAACTGACTCTATGATGAACAAAACCAAGTATCAGCAGCCTACAGCTCATCCGTGTTGGCCTAGACTTCCATGCTACATGAGTGTGATGTGTGAAGGCAAAGACATCACACTGAGGTCTTCGGGTCTTTATGGCAGCATCAAAGACAGACTGTGGTTCACAGTTACCAGCACCATTGAGGTTTGATTAAGAGCTTGAACATGACACACTGTGGATGTAGGAAATAAGGGAAGAAAGAAGGAACACAGCTGGAAGAGGAGAGGTGATTGTCCTGGCATTGCTCTCTTGGACACAGTCTGAGAAGTATTGTTTGGCCCTAGAGGTAAAGAATATCCCTTACAAGAACAGATGAAACAACATAGTCCAAAGAGATGGATGGAAAAGCAGTAAGAAGATGCTACATCTTCCCAGAAGCCTGAGGAAAACTCAAAACCTCTAGTAGCAAAGCCTAAAACCCACAAGAACTGGAAACTCATGCAGCAAGAAGGCAGAAACAAGAACATGCACATATGTAGGAACCAGGCACTGATTATATTTTTTAATTTCTCTATTGCCTATACCAGTGGATGGATTTCCATTTAACATTGGTTAAAGTGGGTCACATCTCTAAAGAACAAAGCCTACTCCTGGCTATCATTGCCCTATGCTGAGAGTTGTTTTGCAGACATTCTAAACCTCTGCAGCAATTTATTATGAAGCAAACACTTATGCATAACTTTTAAGCACCATAGATCTCCGTATAAGTCTATAATATATGCAGAGGATCATTAAATTTTTATTGTGCAATTCTGGAGGGAAAAAAACCCAAACCAAAACAAAAAAAGACCAACAAGTCAGCAAGAAAAATTTTGAATATAAATAGGGTTTGTTTGCCTAGTGTGATATTTTGACTAAAGATGAAACAGATGTGTTTTGGAGCTATTTGCCCAAAAGAAAATTGAAATAGGCTTGTCTGAGAGGAAGAAGGTGAAATCTTGGAGGCCTTTGTTGACATCCCTGATACATAACTTTCCAGATGCTTCTAATAAGCCCCAAGGAATGTAATGGATACAGTTCCACACTAACACCACTGGCAATATTAGAAAGCCTTGCCAGTTTTGGTCTGATGCATTTTCCTATGGATACAACAAGGAGGAGGCACAGCACAACAGCCATAATGAACAACAGAGATGGAAACAGGCCAGAAGTGATTGGAGCTCATGGCAAGTATTGAGCAACAGGAAGGTTCAGCAGGATTGAATATGCTTTGTGGTTTGGCCCATTTTAAAGAGAAAGATTGTTTGCCAAAATTCAGTGTGGGATTAGATTTCCAAACTCTTCAGAGTCTGAGGGATGCTTGGATAGAAAACAACGGTTTGGGCTATTTGCTAAATAATAATAACAGCAGCTTCTGGTTGCTATGATTGATCCAAATATTTCCTTGGAAACAAAGCACAGCAGCAGCGTTTGCCAAGTTGGATGAAGCTGATTTGAAACCAAAATATAAATATAAATAATACTAATCATTTGGAGGGGAAGCAAGTTACCAAAATCTCAGTTAGGCAATCTGCAGGTGAATTTATCTACCTAGGCTACTCTTAAGATCATGATCTGTACCTCTATGAGTAGTGCAGGGAAGGGGATGATTATTCACTCGTGATGAAGGAACTTCTGATGAAGTTCCTAGTATCAGGTTTAAAACAAGCAAGAACAACATGCTTCTTTTTCAGCTGGTGCCCAGGAATTTGCTTCTAGAGGGCATAAAAACACACATATGCCTGTGGTGATTGCACACAAAGCATTGTTCATATTCAAACTTAAGCTCAGAAGGTCTTTAAATGACTACTAAAAGCTCAGAAGGTCTGTTAGGAAAGGTTCATTATTTCTTTATCCATCATACCTTATCCTACAGGTTCTTGACATGTCAGAGAAAGGACACTGACCCAGAAAGAAACTTTCTTGCATTTTATTCCAAGTTTTCAAATTTCTCTCATTCACGGATATTTTTGTCCAAATCACTACTATAATATTAAGAAATTAAACATGTTTAGCTGTGATAAAAACTTATGAGTGATGAATACAACACCGTAAGAGCTGTCATTCCAGTCAATATGTGTCATTGTATGTCAATGCAGATAATGTCTGTAAATTCTGCCAAAATGCAGTACTGTGGGAAGATATGACCCTGGTGGACAGTTGCCAAGACCTGGAAGGATGACTGTGCAGGTTATAGATGTAGCAATAATTTTATTAATTATTGGCTTCCTATATGGGTCTGACTCCACAATGCAGTTCATACCTCAAAAAGAGTAGTGTCCAAATGCAGGAAAAAAATAGTCAGCAGACATGTCTTCAGCTGCAATAAAAAATGACATCTTGATGTGACTGACAGATGACTAGTCAAACTAAGCTCTGACTCACTCTTCTAGACTGTCACATCGCCAGACAAACCCACATAATTCTCACTTTTGTCTACTTAGGTTGTCTGCTGATATAGTTTTATCCCATTTTGCACACCAAGGTGTCTTGTGCGCTGTTAGAAACTGGCATAATCAGTGATTATTATTAATGACGGCCATATGTTTCCTACAGGAAAGCCAGGAAACAAATTATATTCTCTGCGGCAAAATGACCACAGGGTATTTGTGCCTTCTGGTCTGCCCCCAGCCTCCATCATGAACACCAGTTCCTGATGTTCCCCATAGCCCTCAGCACCCATGGGACTAAGGTAGCTATTGACACCTTCCCCACTGCTGCCCCTGAATAAACAATGTGCAGCTACAAACAGTCAGCCAAGGCACAGGTTCAGCACACTTCAAGACTGGAACTACAATTATTGGCACTGTTCAGAGTTGCTTTGATTGCTTTAAGTCTTTAGTGCTGTCTCAAAAGGTTTTTTTTTGTACAAGATGGGTGTATGTTATTCACCCCATGCCACTTCTAACTGAAGAGAATCTCCTTCAGCCCTAGGTAGGTGAGTCTGTAATGATGTGGCTTGCTATGTGACAGAACCTATACATTTCCTGAAGATACCAGGTTCAGTTCTCAGTGTATCAATAAAGTTGGTGGCTATTTTAGGTACTCTGATCTCAGCTGTTGATGCCTCAGTTGATGGAGGAAGGATCTTCACACATGTTGTGTGTGAAGCTGCCCAAGTACCCAAATGTGCAAAGCTCAAAGTTGGTCAAATCAAAACCAGTGACAACCAGATTGGGTGACTGCAGATTTTTCTGAGGTTGAACAGCTTAAAATTTCAGCAACTAACCAAGAATCATGATTCTGGGGTGAGAGTTAGTGTCTCACCCACCTTGCCTAAGAATGCTGTCTTAGACACCAGGGCATCCAAATTGAGCTGACAACACAGTGGATCAGATATACTGTTCCAACAATACTATCAGTATAATATATACAACCTTCTGCATGGATGCTCCTCAGCTTCCTCTGGGAATCTTTTGCCCTTTCAGAAATGAGAGAGTTCTGCCCTAAAGTAGCCTCTTTGACACTGGTTTTCAAAGGGGCAAGACTTTTTGTGGTTTGGTTTAGCTTCTTTCTAAGGCAGGAGACTGTTTTTAAGGAGGCAGGAAGTGAATAGTCTTTCAAAAGAGTTTGATTTTTATATGACATCAGGGACATCTCTATTTACCACCATTAATTCCAACAGACATGAGAAGGGATACTAACTCTTGCATTTAATCCTCTGGCTATTAAACCATGATTACATCACAGTCCAGAGACCTCACAAATTATCAGTGCAGACTGGACTCAGAAATCATGCATGTTTGAGTTTGCATCCAGCTGCCTTGGGAGCTGCTCAGCCCCACCACTGGGCATACAACCCTGTGAATCTTACACACAGTCACAATTTATGCTGCTGCTTCAATGTTTCTCACTGCTCCAGCTCGGGGCTTGCACAGGTATGTTTGCAGCTGCACAACCACCTCTTCCAAGGTACATGTTGGAAACCTTGTGTCCTGATGCACTGTCTTTCATCCAGTCACAGGACTGACTTTTTGATGTTTCATTGAGCATCTCCTAGGCTAAAGGTAGATCTGAGCCAAGACAGAAATGGTGAGTCCAGCTGCAACAAATAAGTGCAAGGGGAAAGAATTTGGAATCAGGAGATAAGGACTTGAACAGTCTTCTCAAGAAGGCTGCTAATAAATAAAAATATGTGCAATCAAAATTTCCCATTTCAGCCCATCATGGCATCATAAAGGCTATGACTTCCATTCCTTCACCACTGTTACAGGCAAGATCTGACATGAAGCAGCATAGATATTGTAATCAGTTGTGTTTTTCAAGAGCTTCCTTCTAGTTCTCCCTGTTAATGTGACACTTAAACAAAACGTTTCTGCAAACCTGTAGTAAAGGAGGGACTTATCTCCTGGTTTTGGCTAAGGAAGATATAGAAGTACATGTGGGACTAAATAATTCAAAGCACAAGTGGTTGTAACATGAGAGCTCACATGCAACAGGACCAAAATACATCCCTCTGTAGCATACCTTCTTTCCAAGGAAGGACTGCTCATCACATAGTTTCTTCTCCTTGACATCCCTTTGGCAGTTTCCTTCTACAATAATGAGCAGCATCTTGTGATCTGGCAAGTTGCATAGTGATTCTTGGAACTGATGTGGGCCTGTCTAGGGACAACGCTATGAAACATCACCATCTGTTGGTTGTATCATCTGCCCAGTCTTATTTTTTTGGCCATGAGCCTGTTGCTCTACCCCATGCAGGTAGAGATCCTAATGCAAACATTTTCATATTCATTCAGGCCGTAATACAGACCTTATTTAAAGCATAATTTTGTTTTCCTGAAATGAGAACAAAATTTCAGGATTTTATGGCAAATTTTAGAATGGATTGGAAATGAATATTTGGAAAATGTTTTCTGACCCTCTCATTATGCTATGCATTTTATAAAACACATTTCTAGTGTTATTGCCTGGATAGTTTAGATAGAAATAGGTCCCCTGTTACTGAGGATTTCATCTCCTCTTGTTCAGCCTCAGATGTCATGTGTGGTTACTACAGCAGTGGCTCGTTGATGTTTGCAGATGGAAGATGGCAATGCACAGCAGGACATAATAAAAAGCAATGAAAATGCTGTTTGCCCTAGTTTCCTAGGGTGAGAAGTACTATACAGTCATGCTACCTTTGCAATTGCCTCCCTGTAAGTGTCTTTGCCTGTCTAACCTTTCAGTCTTCTTCTTTTTTCCCCTTGTATTTTTGAACATGCTGTACAATTTCAATCACTTTTGACGGAAAATTGGAGGCCTCAGAGGTACTCCACAGCTAACAATTTTCTGCTCATAGTCAATGGAAAAAACTTTCAGTGATTGTTCAGAGAGAAATTCTGTAGCAAAACCTCAACCCTTAATAGACATTAGAGAATCAACCACGAGACAGATGCATAGGAAGACAGATTTTGGTAACACTAAATGTTAGAGTGAGCCATCACTGTAAGCAATACGGCTGAAGAAGTAGAGAAACACTATGAGCTCTTGCCTCCACTGGGGAAATAGTATGTCCAAGTCAACTCATCTTAGGCAACATCCAGCAGTTTGCAGAGACAATTCCCTATTTTGTTAAGGGGCTTTTTCTCCTTTTTTTTTTTTTCTTCCCAATGTGTGTGAGGCATTACAGAGGAGACAAGAGTGGATCTGGAGGACTTTTCACTAATTGCTTGCTACTCAGTATGTGGTAGTTGTAACAAACCTCCACAATCCTAAAAGAAATGTGGTACAAAGGAGAAAGGTGTCAAAGCAGCCTTTGGGCAAAAAGTGAGAAAGAAATATCACAGGGATGGAGGATATCACAGGGATGGCAGCAATGTGTGCTCTCAGCCCAGAAGGCCAACTGTACCCTGGGCTGCATCAGAAGGAGCAGGTCCACCACAGCAGGCCAAGGGAGGGGATTCTACCCCTCTGGTCTTGTGAAATCCCACCTAGAGTACTGCATCTGGCTCTGGTGCCTCGGACATAAGAAGGTCATGGACTGGTTGAAATGAGGAGGTCATGAAAATGATCAGCACCTGGGCTATGGAGATAGGCTGAGAGAAGTTGGGCTGTTCCGCCTGAGGAAAAGAAGGCTCTGGGGAGACCTTATTGTGGCTTTCCAGTACCTGAAGGGGGCTATAAGAGAGCTGGAGAGGGACTTTGGACAAGGTCATGGAGTGACAGAACAAGGGGGAATGGTTTCAAACTGAAAGAGGACAGGTTTAGATTAGATATTAGGAAGAAATTCTTTACTGTGTGGGTGGTGAGGCACTGGAAGAGGTTGTCCAGAGAAGTTGTGGCAGCCCCTGGAAGTATTCAAGGCCAGGTTGGATGGGGCTTTCAGCAACCTGCTCTGGTGAAAGGTGTTCCTGCCCATTGGCAAGAGGATTGGAACTACATGATCTTTAATGTCCCTTCCAACCCAAATAGTTCTGTCATTCTATGATTACCTAGGAGATGCTCTGGCCAGCAATAAGTGGGTAGCTTATTACTCCTGTAATGAAACACTCTTTGAGACTTTGGTTTGACTTTTATAGGGCAAGTTGATGTCTACCTCCAAGGCAGAAATAATTTCTTGTCTGCTGGTTCCAGTACATGACACAGAGACTAACTCCAGCCTTTGAAGACTGTGGTGGGTTTTACTCTTAAGGAGCCATTTGCAGTGGACATGTGAGACTCTAAAGGTGGATATTCCTATTGCATCTCTCTCTCCTGAGGGTGCCATGTTGCTGCTCTCCTTACCCCATGTATTAGGTCATGGACAGGAGAAATGGAGGTCACATGGCAGAGGGGTGTCCATAGGGACCATGCTTTCTAACTGCAATCCTCTGAGCATCCATCCTGCACACATCACCCCCTTGTCATGCCTTTTGCCTGCTCTGTGATGCCACAGCCCAGTTCAGCTTCTTAGATAGCCCTTTATTTATGTCCATACAGCATCTCCCATCTCTTGGGAATATCCAAAAGGTTTTTTTTTCCAAACCTTCCAAGCAGCTGTAGGGCTACAAAGTTCTGTGAGACATCTACACTGGGCCATTCCAGAGCTTGCATGTACAATGCCAACCTGAATCCTCCTTCATTAAGCCTGGCATGTCTTTGGCCCTGGATTTGCATGCCCACACAAGACATCCATTACTTAGCATGTTGATATAACCCCCAAAAACCACCCTCATAAAGCCTTCTGGAGCTCTCCTACATTTTCCTGCTGCAAGATAATTCAGCAATGACAAGTCCCATCCAAGAGATATGACTACATGCTGGAAAAGGAGAGGCTACTCAAAAGTGCTTGATGCAATTTTACTAAGTAGCACAGGGCAAACCAACACAAAGAAAATCAGAAAGGAAACATTTCCACCCAAGAAGCCTCATTTGATGTGATGGTGAGAATACAACCTTTTTAAATTTCCTTGTCTGAGAGTTTTGAGAAGCTTGGATAAAACTTTTCTCATCTTCCGAGCGTTGTCCTAAGAGATCCTTCATGGAAAATGTGTGGTGCCTTCTGCCATATAGCCTGTACTAGCCCTGGGGTATGCTGAGGGAATTTCATGAGGGAATTAGAGAAAGAAGTTGAATCTGTGACCCTTTTTTCTATAGCTAGTTACACTATTCTCATAGTGTAACTAGCCCCAGGCCATGACCCACATGTCAAAGCAGAGGAGCAAAGGTATATGGTATTTCTTCACCCATCCTTCAGGCAAAGTAGATGTGCTTTTTTCAAATTCACTTCATAGTAGAAAAAAGAGTGTGAATGAAGATATTTTGAACCCAAATTTCTTGTCCACTCCACTGAGACATCATTGCTTTAGGAGGCTCCAGGGACTCTGATCAGCAAAATTTCTAATATTCTGAGGTTGTTTAAACACCTAGAGCATGGATCAGAGACCACCCTGGATTTAAGAGTTCATGACCATCTCCTAGGACACAGAAGGGATAGCACACATCAATCCACAGAGGGGGCTCTCCTTCTCCCTGCAGCCTCACACACTCGGTATCAGAGGATTATCAGTCTCACAGTTCCCTGCAGTGGAACAGCAGAGCTTTTGGGTTGAATTTTTGTCCACCTTTTTGTTGCAACACATGTCATGTCTTAAGCAGTCATCTTCATCTTCTGCATGCTGCAGATCTCCTGCAGGCCCACCAGGATCACAGTTCATTGGAGCCAGCTCCTGGGATTTTCCCAGACTCTCTTCCATGCGCCTGACAGGCTCCTCTGACAACCAGGTTTGGGGATTTGTCTCCAGGTAGACAGTTTTACTAGAGTACTTTGAGGAAACTGGTTTACCGTCTGTCTGTGTCTACCTGTGGCAGCTTAATGGAGAGTAATGATCCTCCATGAACCCCCTAAATGAAAGCCATTAACTGAACTGATGAGAGAAATTGAATTATTGTCTCACTCAATACTTCCAATTTACCTGCCAGTTCATCTTGTCTAAGGCATGCTGAACATGGACATAGTCTCTGTCAGTCACCAAGTTGCAGGCAGAGAGAGACACCCCTCCTTGTCCCCCCAGGAAAGTTAAAATGTGCTAGCAAAGTCCTTGGTCAATTGCTGACTGATTTTTATAACTCATTTTCTTTCCCTGTAATCTGAACTAGTTTGAGATTGATTTTTTTTTGCTGGTGGTTTGCACTGACAGAAGGCATGTCCAGGAGCTGCTCTCTCACAAAACAAGTCTGCCTCTCCCTGAGGCTCAGACCATGCAGTGGGTGCAATATCAGTGGTGGGTGTATTTATGCTGTTTTATCAGTCAGCCTGACACATCTAGGGAGGCCAAATTTAGTGCAGGCACTAAATATGAAAACATCAAGATAAACATGAACACATGGTTTCGAGGATGCACATTAGTAAGGGACCATAAGCTCTCCCAGCATTTAGGATCGTCTCAGTCCACTGGCAGGAGGAACAGCAGACTTGAAAGGAGAGTTTGCCTGCAAATTTCACAGTTTGAGGTAATACCTAACAAATTAGTATCCCGAAAACTGGTGTAGCTGCAAATCAATTCAATGCCCAGGAAACAGAGGTGCTTTGTGACCACTGTTAGTGTTTCAAAATCTTTCTTGTCTCTCTTACCAACACAGCGGTTTGGGAGTTGAAGAGCCAGGACAAGGTGGCTTGCTGAAGCCCAGACCTGCTACCTGCTCCCACAACTGGCTAACCAAGGGCTGGCTGATAGCTTTGCATTCCAACTTGATGGCTGGGGCAGCTGATGCGGGAGGCAGAGAAATTTTTCCTGGTGCTGGCCACACTTTGCTCCTTGGTCTGTGTGGATGCTGGCCACTCTTTGCTGGTGGAAACAATGGGAGAAGGTCTGTTTTTTATTGTCTTGCCTCCCGACTCTGCACGCCCTGTGCTGTTCTTCAGAGGGAATAGTCGCCGCTTCCTGGATTCACTGCAGACTCCTCGAGGGGCCAACACCACCTGCAGAGGATTTGCTGCCCCTTCCCTTCCTGCAATGCTTTTTCGGACAAAGGACGGCAGAAGAGGGTCTTTGCACAGTCCATGGGAAAGGTTTCATCCTGTCCCTGTGGCTGCCATTCCCACGTGAGCTTTCGGAGCCAGCACCTCTCCCTGCTCACCATTTTCTCTTTGCTGGAGCCCGTGAGTGACTCACCACAGCTGCTGCCTCCTGAGGCACGGCATTGCCTTCTGCTGTGTGTAAATAAAACTGCACCAAAGCAGCAGGGGTAGGACTTGATTTGTTTGAAAGTTTTGATTAAGGAGATATATATATATATATTTCTAGTAAAGAGCTGTTATCCTCTTCTATACATTTTCTGATTAAAGTCTCTTAATTTCAAAGGTTTTGGTGGATTTTGGAAAGAGGCCCCTTTCCCAGTCCAGGTAGACCTCTTAGTTTCTTTAAAACCGAGGGAACCACTTACTGCAAAATGAAAAGGACTTAGAGCAACTCAGCAATGTGTTAGAAGGGATATGCTTTTTTCTTACTCATCATGCATCCAACTAGTGGCAAAGTTGTCCTTGATGTTTGATGAAGTAGATTTAATCAGACAGGACATTGGCCCTGATAGTGTCATGTTAGCCCATCTATTATTCAGGTTTTGTTTCTGCTGGTCCCTAGACGGATTCGTGTGTCTCCCAGATGTTCTTCCATGTTCGTGTGATGTCTTTTTGTTTTCATGGTCGATAACCTTGTGCCTGGTGTGTGCAAATCTAATTATATTTTGGTTGAACAGAAAATGTCGGCTTGCATATACTTCCAAGAATGATGGATAACCTATCTCTGGAAACAGCAGAGCCACAAATGGGAACTATCCACAAGTGTGAAATTAACACAGTGTATTTGCAAAATAGAATAAAAATAAAATAAAATGCCCAAACTACAACACAACTTTATTCTTTGCTTCTGTAAAACTGCAGAAATAAATGGAAAATGGCAGTAAAGAAGGAGATAATAGCATGTAGATGACCTGTGCAGGGAACACTGAGATAAAATCTCTGTTTTGGCTCCAACTGGTTCTTGCTCTGTGATCTTGGTGAGAGTTCATTTTAACCATCTCTTTTCTGTGCTACCACTTTCTTGCCTCCTCTTCCTCACTGTTCATTCTGTATATGTGCTGACTGTCTCCTGCTTCTTCTAAAAATGTATAGATCCTCACCAGAAAAGACCACCAACCTTGAAATATCATCTTTTGCACTGCTGTCTGTCTCCATCAATTGTCTGTTATCCTAACTGAGCAAAGACCTCCTCATGTGCTCCTCATGTGCTTGAAGCACATACAGAAGTTCTTGCAAAATTGGGGGCTGAGGCCAGCAGGACATGCAAGGGAAACACCCCAACACTATGGACACACCATGCCTTCAACAAGTTTAGCCTGCTTTCCCAAAAAGTGCACAGAGCTTCATGAATACACAATTTTACATAGGTTTTATTTAGAATAACTGTGATTTTATTTTTCTTATGGTGTTCTCTCTTTCTATAAATTTTCTGATAGTGTGGTGGCTGGAAAGGCTCTTGGTGCCAGCTCATGTTGGAGAATGTACTATATATAAAATGTGATGTTGTTGACAAAACTTACAGATGACTGAACCTCATCAGCAGTAGCAAACAGCTGGTGTTAGTCAAGATGCAAATTAGTTTTCCATGTCAGGAAGGAAGGCACAAATAATCTTTCCAAAATGTAGCAATAAAGACCTACTTCTGTCATTTGGGATCCTATACAGCTCCAGGACATAAAGCCTCCTGAACTTATGGGAATGCCTTGTTGCAAACAACAGCTCAGCTATGATCCCTTGGCTCCAGGATTCTTTCCATTGATTCCCATAATTAAGATGAGGTTAAATAAGTAAAACTGAGTCATGGAGGTCTACAGAGTGTGAATCTTTCATTTACTGGCTCAAGTGATCCTGTTCAATATTCACTGGCCTTTATGGTTCAGATGCCATCGGAAGGCAGTGACAGACCCTAATTATAGACATCTGTGAGTAATGCATTTCACAGCTGTTGTGCTATAATGGGCAGGGAGAAGTTCAGGCAGCAGCCAACATTTTCACAGAGTGCTGGATGCCAGTAGCTGGGTCTCTGCTTGGTGTAGAGCCTGTGGATTGCAGCTGCTCAGGCTGGGAGGCAGGCAGCACTCCTGTGGCCACACATCCCACAGGATAGACCAGTGCTCGTAAAAAGGCCAGGAATGAGAAGGTCTTTCTCATTCCCAAGGGAGGTTCATCCCACTGGGCCACAACAGCTACTGTCTCCAGAAGCTGCAGAATTGTAGAGAGAAGAAAGTGGTCCAGAAATAACAAGCCAGGAGGCAGAGGGAAGAATATTGCAAAAAGAAAATACTGTGGAGGTTATTCCATAGTAGTTCCCCTCCTGTCACCACAGTTAGCCTGTAAACTCCCATGAGGCAGGAATGACAGTTGGCATCATATAGATGAAGATGCTGTCTGGTAGATCTGTGATGGTCCTGATATACCTTCCTCTTCATTTGTCCTTGCAAATGTCACACTTCCAACATCCCTGACTCTCTAGGGACTCTGGAAGTGGCAAATAGGTTCGCAGGCTTAGAAATAGGTGCCAGCTATAAATAGTGTGATAACAACCTGTAAATAAACTGAAGAGCCAGAGTGTAATGGCAGAGAGGCTGTCACCATGTGTGGGAGGTGTTGCTTTCCCTGCCACTGGCAGTCCAGGAATGGCGGCTGTGAACCATCCATGGAAAGCATCCAAGTTGCCATGTGTTCAGACAGGGAAGAATTCAAGCTCGTCCCCCATTCCTCACAGCCCCTGCTATTTCTAGCTCCTTTCGTGTGTCTCTGTGTGTTTAATATAGATACAATCTTTAAATAGTCATGACTTCAAATGGTAGTTTTCAAATAAATCCAAGACTGTGGTCTGACTGAGTGCCCTGGGGCAAGGTCTGGCCTTGGTCCTAAGATCCAGATGGATCAAAACCAAGACCCTCAGGATATAGCACCTGAATTATTTGGTGTTGGGCTTTGTGTGGCTGGATTACAAAATTCTTTCAAATTTCTGCCCAGGCAGATGAAGCATCACCTGGCTAAAGCACAGCTTCTTTCTTCAGGGCACCTGGAAAATTCTGGACAGCATGGTGCCTGGCTGGAGGCAATGGGCAAGGAAAAATAAAGCAGTGCAGAACTTGCCTACTGGTTTCAAACACATGTGATAGATTATAATGCTTGGATTGTTTTACAGCTTGGACTAGAAATGCCCAGTCCTCCAGCAGCTTTCACCTGGTTTTAACTGCCAGATACCATAAACCAAAAGTTCCTCTGGAGAAAATTCCTCTGTCAGCAAGAACCAATCTGTTTATAAGAGATCTGATCAGATGTGTACACTTGAATTTAAACCGAGCTTGTTAAACAGACCAGATCTGAGTCTGTTCTCAGTCAGTTTCTGCAACTATAAAATAGGGACAAGAGAGAACAAGGACCAACAGCTCCTTGTAACCAAAACCACTTTTCTGCCAGACTCTATCTGTAAGGCACAGGACCTGGCCCTTTCCCCCTGTGAGCATCCTCCAACATGTTGGTCAGCCACTGAAGCCACTTTTGAAGCCAAAAGTCAGTACATCCTCTTCTGTGAGCCTTGCTTATGGGTCACTGAGTGATATACAAGCTGAATTAAAGGACGGATGCTGGTTTTAAAAGCTGCAAAATGTTGCAGCTGTTAAAAACATCTGCTGTTCTGCATGTTAGAAGGAGGAGGATCCAGTTTTCCTGGCCAGAGGATGATGCTGACTGGTCTCAAAACAAATATTGTTACATGCAATGCTGTCCAATATGATGATATGCTCAGCTCACTGTGCACCAAGTACTCTGTGCATTGGCTGAAGTGTCTTCGTCCAGTACAACCAGTCATGACAATTTCTAGAAGTAGGATTTGAACTGGAACAATATCCATAAACTCTGCAGGAGCAACTGCTTGGCTTGATTTGGCTCTGCCCCTGCAGGGCTGATTCAACAGTCTGGTTCCTCCAGAATTGGTGCAGAGCTGGGAGCTCACCGTAAATATAAATCTCCCTGCTAGGGTGGGGCACACACATATTTTGTAGATGACGGCTAAGTAAACTCCATCCTCTGGTAATTCATAAAACAGGGATAGTGCAAGAAGTCTTGAAATTCTTGCCTTCTGGCAGAGATACTGGATAGCATCATGCTGTGTAACTTTGTACAGCAAACTACACCTTGACCCAGCTTCTGGGTGGGGATGGATGTTAAGGATGAGTGGCAGCCAGGGAAGGGCACCAGGGTTCAGCATCTTTTCAGCATAAGGTCCATGAGAGCAGACATGTACCTGTCTATCTGAACATTAGTTTGCACCCACAGGCAGAAACTTGGTTCTCCAGTGCACAAGGGTAAGTATGTGCCTGAGGGTACAATCAGCTCATTCCTGTTACACTGGCAATGAAAAGCAGGTGAAGGCAAGTTTGTCACTTCAGAAAATTACTCTTCTTTTACATTATCAGAATCACAGAATATTCTGAGTTGGAAGGGACCCAAAAGGATCATCAAGTCCTGCTCTGATCTGGTCCTCCTTGTGCTCAGAACACTCTGCCTGGGCACAGAGAATTCATCCCTGTTTCCACACACTACCCAGATACACCCAGAGTCACTAATCAAGGTCTAATTCAGGAGAGGAAGGTAGAAACTTTCTTTCTGGTATCTTTTCATCTCTTCATGCTCTGGTTTCTTTTCAGTCAAATGGGGAATGAGTCATTCTTCTGTCCTCCCTTGGAGAACTGCAATGGATTCATAAGGCAGCATGTGCAGGACACGTCAAAGCTTTCAGCAGAAAATTCTCTCCCACAGATCCCATAGAGCTGCACCCCTTGCTCTGCAGACACACGATGGGGAGCTGCTTTGCTCTGCTGAAATGGAGATATTGGGATCCCAGCATGAGGTGACACTGGAAATCTTTGTCCTGAGCTAGCTCAGCTAGCTTTTCCTGGAGAAGAATACCAGCTCCACTCAGTTAAATAACTCCTGCTACCTTATGTTTCAGAGATTTCAAAGCCCCCATCAGCACACTTCCCCCTCCTCAGATCCTGGGTTGCTGGGAGCCCCTCCAGTGTTTCATTAGGTTTCCTTTATTAAGGCTTCATGTACAATGAGGGACTTTGTAGTGAAGTGACAGAGGGCAGCCAGTTCGTGTGGGACTCTTTGTCTCAGGTTTTGTAAGAGCTGGTATTGTGAAAGCATTTGACGTGCCCACCAACATAAATATAAAGACAATTTAATGACTTATTACTTTTAATTGGGGGTGTGGAGAGGGAAAATAAAGAAGAAAGTGCCTGGCTGAGCCAGTGCCAGAAGACTCAGGTGGGAATTTATTGTAGTAGTTCCCAAGACTGCCAATTGCCCATAGCAATGTATTGTGTAGGAACACAGCCTCCACAGCAGAGGTGATTAAAGGTCCAGAGACTAAGGCAAAAGAGTGGTTGAATGAGTTAGAATGGGAATAACAACTCCAGGTGGGCTCAAATCCACACACGAAGCTTTTAGGGAAATTCTATAGCACATCAGAGAAGGTTATGGAGGGGTAGAGATTTTGATGCTCCCTCAGTGAATGCTTGGTCTGCAAAAAGTATTAAACAACTGCCACTAAAGCGTAGGTCTTTCCCAACTCTATAAAGCTGGACAGCACAAAACCACCACTGATTCTGGCAACACTAGAAGAGCCAAAACACCTAAAGAGCTATAAATTCAGCTCTTGATTTTGGCTATGTCCTGGAAATTTAAGGATCAGAATCCCCTCTTCCAGCCCTAAAATCTGTAATCCTGCAGGTCACAGAGCACCGTGGTGGCCTCCCAGAGGCAAAGCAGCAGGCAGAGTGTAAATGCCTCATAACATGCAAAAACATAGCACAGCCTCATTCCCTTATTCCAAGGCAGCTCTTGTGCTGATGATGATTTTCATGGGATAGGAGATGTTGGTATATGCAGATTACCAGGAAAGCAAACATGTCTCTCTGTGGTTGATAGGTATGAAATGACATTTGCTTGCCTAAAAGGAAGGCTGAAGTGTATTGGATGAGGTCAAGGAAAAAAATGATTATCTAATGTCTGATTCTCCTCCCCCCTCCAAAAAAAAAAAAAAAGAATGTTTTCCATTATTTCATTTTATGCCTGGAAAGGGAAAAAACTTTAAAATAATCTTCCTGGGAGGTCCTGATGAAACAGGGCTGTCAGAGACAGCAGCCGGTTGCCCTTCTGATTTGAAATCCAGCTAATTAGCTCCAAAGTGCAGCGCTTCGGATCTGAACAGGGCATGAAGCTGCTGAGTTTGATATTTCCAGGCCTGTCAGCCCTCGCATTAAAAAAGAAACAAGCTCCATTGCAGTGAGGGAGCAGCAGGCTTAATGAGGCACCCTGGGGCAATTTGGCAGAACTGGAAAAGAGACCGCTGTGACGGCAAGGGCCTCCTCCTTCCTGATGGGAGCCTGGGGTACAGAGGGGTGCTAATGGAGGAGAAATCCCTCCTCCCAAGGCCCCTACAGGGATTCACAAAGGCTGGGATCAGGAGGCAACACCAAAAAAGGAGGGGAAACAGTGCTCTGTAGGAGCACAGCCGCAGAGCCAGGGCGCTGTCTTGTAGCAGCAGATTCTTCCTGGCATCCCAGGGCTTTGAGCTGCAAGAGTATGCAATGTCATGGTCTTCTGGGGAGGCAAAGTCATGCACAGATGTTATGCCTGTTTCTTGTGCTAGGCTTGGAATAGCATCAACTCCATTTGGAGGCCCTTCTTTGAAGATACCTGGATGTGGCAGCAGCCCTGGAGCAAAACCCTGGACCAAGCCACAGATTGTGTTAAAAGGTGCCTGATACCAGGACAAAACCAGCACTAGGAAGTGTCAATACCCTTAGTAGACTGTCTTCTGCAAGGTCAGCAGGGCACAGCTACCACTGAATGAACTCTAGGCAAGACAAAGGCTCATGGGGACATACCACCTCCAGGGACAGGGCATCTACCCACAGACAGAGAACTGAGGGAGTGAGCTTTTCTAAGATACAAATGAGAAACAGACTAGTAATCAGGCGCCTAAATCCTATTTGAAGTTCAATTTTCTCCAGAATATAGTTTATCACATCCGGAATAAAGAGTTGCTCTTCATAAAGACTATTCCAATGGCATCACTGAACCTCAGAATTTGTTATTCAAGCTCAGATGGTGGCTTAGCAGTTGTCAAATGCAGCTTGTTCTGTTAGGGTCCCAGGTCTTATACAGAGGTTCTCCAGATATTTCACCAGTATAAGTGTCACTGCAGCAACACATACCAATTTCCTAACTGGATCAGGAAGTTATTGCTATCTTTAATCACACAAGTTTTGAGATGTGCAGCATGCCGTCATCCATTGAGAGATGCAACCCCTCCCTGGAATAGAGGAAAGCCTGAGAGAGCTGCTGTGTAGACACACTGCCTGTATCCAAGGCAGGTATAGGAAAGCATTCCTAAGTGTGTCCAAACAGCAGCGCAGTTCAAACTGGGACATTGTGGCAGGTGGCATCCTCCTTGGTCTCTTATATATGACATCTTTTACATGGGTGTTTCCTATTTCAAACACTCTCTAAATCTGTGCAAGGGATCACACTGCCAGGCACAGAAGAAATGTCCCCTTTGAGACCACATCTCACACTTGCAAACCATAGACTGTCCTCTTTACCCCTTAGCCCTGAAGATAGAGATAAAATAGAGAAAGGAGAGAGTGTTCATTGTGAAAGTTCCTACAGCAGCACCCATCAAGGAGTGATTTTCACTCCAATGCTTCACCGAAGAAATCTCAGCTCAAAGAAAGGACTTAGCCAAAAGAAAGTGGAAGACAATGTTATTCAGGTAATCTAACATTATGGTTCAGAGAGCACAAGAAGTTTACATGGGAGGGTGAGAAAGCCATTTTTCAACCGGCTGAGGATATTGCACAGCTCACCACTACATCCTGGAAAGAGTCTCAGCTTCCCGATGAGCAGTTGCTATCTGAGAAGACAGGATTAACTGGAACAATGGTCTGACTTGACCACTGGACTGTAAGTATTGGCTTTATCTGAGTATCCATTCTCCTCTTTTGCCTTCCCCTTGAAAATACACATCAAGCCAGAACATAACTCTCTGTCCCACCAAACTGAGAGATGTGTTGTTGCTTGCATTAAAAGATAAGGCACATACAAGCAGATGCCACAAGTGCTGGACCTTACTTCAGC